>PVIW01002305.1:134761-227061 GCA_004026585.1 Noctilio leporinus
TTTTTTTTTTTTTTTTTTTTTTTTTTTTTTTTTTTTTTTTTTTTTTTTTTTTTTTTTTTTTTTTTTTTTTTTTTTTTTTTTTTTTTTTTTTTTTTTTTTTTTTTTTTTTTTTTTTTTTTTTTTTTTTTTTTTTTTTTTTTTTTTTTTTTTTTTTTTTTTTTTTTTTTTTTTTTTTTTTTTTTTTTTTTTTTTTTTTCCTGTTCTTGTCCAGTTCTCCCAACACCATTTATTGAAAAGGCTATTTTTGCTCCTTTGTATGCTCCTACTCGCTTTGTCAAATATTAATTGACCGTAGAGACCTCTGTTTATTTCTGGGCTCTCTATTCTGTTTATTTATGTATCTGTTCTTATTCCAGTACCAGACTATTTTGATTACAGTGACCTTGCAGTATAGTTTTTTATAAAGCATTACAATCCCTCCAACTTTGTCCTTCTTTCTCAAGATTATTATCCATGTTTTCAGTATTTTTCTTCTGAGAAATAAGAGCTAGACAAGTAAGACTCAACCCTCTTCCATCTGAATAGGTCAATCACAAAGGTTTTTTAAACTTTTCTGCCCCTAATTACTCTTCCAAACTCCTTCAAATTCCTCATCTTCTCAGTAATATCCATTATGGCACTAATTTGTAACTATACTTCTACAGTCACTACCAGAAATACTCAACACTTTCTTCATGACCCCTCAATGTAATTCAAAACTAGAGTCATGACCTCAAGCTCCAAGTTTATTTCCTGAGACAATGAGGTCTATCTCTACATTATTTCTATCAAAGCAGAGCCTGATAGATAGCTACAGATATGCAGATATGGATTTCATAAAACACACAATAATAGTTAACAGATTATATTCTAATAATGATGTATACAAGAACTGGAAATTCTTGTCCAGTGTTAGAACCACAATCCCAGCCCAGTTTTTTGTTGCCCAAACCAGTGTCCTAAATGTTTCTTAAAATGTCAGCTTCCCTTGATAGCCATTTATTGCTCTGTAATTTAATAGAATAAACAATTTTGAATTTGAAATATCTTAGTCATGTAACTCATTTATTTATGTTTGTAACAAGGTAACCCTGGGTCTGTCATGGGTTCATCTTTTCTTCCCCCTTTAAGCTTTATCATGTTCCTTTTTAATGATGCATTCTTCTCACCACTATACTGCTATGCTAGGCATTGTGAGATACAGTGGTAATAAGATATAGACCCTGAGCTCCAAACACTCAAAATCTAACAGAAGAAAGTGATGTTCAACCATCTGAAAGTTAAGAATGAAAACAACTGCATTGCACAGGTATGAACAATGGTGACTGAAGCCCAAAAGGAAAGGCAATTTGTTGTAACGGAGGAGACAGTGACAAAGGTGGCATCTGAAAATTGGGTAATCTATCAATAAAAATGTAAATGATGATGATGGAAGGAGAAGAAGAGATGGATGAGAAGAAAGAAGCAAACGAGGAAAAAGAAGAGGAGGAAGAAGAAATGAAGCAAAAGAAAGAGACATGTAGTGAAATAGAAAGATGTAGCTGGATGACATAATGTGTAAAGAGATGAGAAGAGGTGAAACCAGATGGATTGCGGCATCTGGTGAATGTTGATTGTGAAACTAGTGAGCTTAGATTTTTCAGCACACCATTGGGAAGAGATGCGAAGTTTATGAAGTGAACAGCGACAGGATTTTCCATTCTTTGTTTTAGGAAGAAAATTTTTAGAATGGGAGACTGGTTGTGTATGGTATGAAGAGGAAGGGGGGCTAAGTACAACAACTGCTAAATCAGGACAAGGACAATGTAAATGGGATATGAATAGTTTTAGAGATGCCATATATGAACTTTCCAGGTGAAGTTAAATTGTAAATCTAATTATTCTATGAATAGTCCTTTTTTTTAAGATTATAAAATTATTTTTAGAGAAAGGGGAAGGGAGAGAGGCAGAGAGGGAGAGAGACATCAATGTATGGTTGCCTTTCACCTGCCTCCAGCTACAAACCTGGCTGGAAACCTGGCCTGCAACCTGGTTATGTGCCCTGGCTGGGGAATAGAACCAGTGACCTTTGGGTTCACAGGCCAGCCCTTTATCCACTGTGCCACCAGCTAGGGCTGAACAGTCTTTTTTGAAGTAGGAGTCTAAATGAAGCAGAAATTTTCCAACTATTGCTTCCTGACTGCTTCCAAGTGTGCTTGGCTTCTATTTTATTTGTCTACATGTAACCAAAGAAAGTGCAGAGAACCAGCAGTTGCTGACCTAACAGATCTGTGGTGTCATGACATATATTCAAAAATGGCAATGGGCAGCTACGTGGTGAATCTGTTCAAAATCAATCAAGCAAACCAGAAATGGAACATACACACCAAAAGTCATCTAAGATATTCAGATGGACAGTGAGCATTGACCATGTTAGACCACAAAGTGAAGAGGTTCTGGTGATCATTCACTGATAGGTAAACCAGAGATACTTGATCTAGACATAATCCTCAGCTTGTTAGAAGCAAAGAATTAAAAAGAAGAAAAAAAACATTTTAAAACAAGCACTGAAATGAACTGGAATCAATTCTTACATTAAAAAAATAAAAACACTACCCAGAAATATTATGTGCACCCACTTACTATGAAAAAGGAAACTCATTCTCTTTATAGCATAGCTACCAGATCACTTTCACTGACTGCCTTTCTAAAATTGTTGGCTTCTTTATTTCTTAATCAGAAATAAACTCATTGTCTTTGGTTTGGGCATTTTCACATATACATTTTAAGTAGGTATGTGTGTGATTGTATCTACAAATGTGCATGTATTCATTCTACAAATACTCTTTCCACACTTCTAATTTCCTTTGATTCTATTCAGGTAAGTTTTACAGCTCTTTGGAGGTCATTCACATATAAAATATGAAACATGTGTATCTATCTCTAAGTGAGATGGATTTGATGCATCACAGGCAATTTTTTTAAATTATTTTCCAAATTCAAAGGTAGCTTCTCTTCCTAAAGGAGTGTCAAAATATGCATACTATGTTCATTTGTATAACCTCTGATTTAACAAGTCTCTTGATTAAATACTTTCATAGTGAGAGATGAGTAATAAGGTATGATTATGCACTCTGAATACATTTTCCCACAACTGCGGGTGCTTGCAAGTTTGTTTAATTTGGGGGGCAAGTTATTTCTATTGATGGAAAAATAAAAGCCATTAACAGGTTAAATATAAAATGATTTCACTTTAACCAAATGCTCCTTATTCTTCTCATTCTTTTTCTGAGCATGAATGCAAAAGGTCATAAAGAGGTGAAATGACAGCAGGGACACAAGGCAGAGCAGCATGGTGGCACACCTTCACCCCTGCAACAACAAGAAGAGAAAGAAGATCTAAAAAGACATAGATGCCAAAGGCAGAGGAAAAAACAAAAAAAAGAGGAAAAAAACATCCCTTTCTGCCCAGAAAGATGATTAGGATGGTGCTATCTTTTGGAGTTTTCATAATACAATATTTTTCTATATAACTACCAGTAGAAGACTCTTTGACAAATAGGTTAACCAATTAGAAGGGTTTTTTCTTTTCTTTTTTTAAGATTTTATTTATTATTTTTTAGAGGGAGGGGAAGGGTTAGAGGCAGAAAGGGAGAGAGACATCAATGTGTGGTTGCCTTTCACCTGCCTCCAGCCACGGACCTGGCTGGAGACCTGGCTTGCAACCTGGCTATGTGCCCTGGCTGGGAATCGAACCAGCGACCTTTGGGTTCGCAGACCAGTACCTTATCCACTGTACCACCAGCCAGGGCAAGAAGGGTTTTTTCTAAGTCAACTGTGAGATATCACCTCTAAAGGAAATAATCACGAACAATGAGAATGGCATCTCGGGCATATCCCACTTGAATGAAAGAATGAAGAAAACCCTTTGGTGAGCACTTGTGGAAAGAACTGTTAGTTCACTCCCTTTCCATGAAGAAGGGGTTACTTCTTAACAGCAATTCTCACTAGGTTTATTCACAACTCACTAGATTTGTGATAATGTAGTTTATTTTTTCAACGGTTTTTGTATTTCAGGGGAAAAAAATGCTACTTTATCACAGCTTCCCTCCAATTTTTCTGAAAGTTTCCTTTAACGGTCACATCTGGCAATCAAATGGCTCCCATGCCCAGGTCTGATATTATGCACAATTACTCACAGACGGCCACAGAGCTGGACAGCACAGGCCCACCCTCAGGGTCAGCTTGCCCACCTGCACCGGACCTCTGCAAGACAGCTTTAGAGAGCCCATGTCTTTTCACTCATGAGAAAACTGTTTTCAGACCAAAAAAGATGTGAATAAATTACAGACTGGCCTCTCATCAGTGCATTGAAACAGAATTGATAATACCCTCTATTCTTCACATTGGAGAAGAAAAGTTCAACTTAGTGGGAAAATAAGCTGTTTAGCTATTTATATACACCAAAGTGAAAACAAAAACAAAAACAAAAACAGGGCCTTTAGGATATTTATGTTACACCTTTAAGATAGGATAAATGTTCTTGATTCCACATTTTTGAGAAAAGTATAGAGAAAATGACAAGTTATTTCTGTTTTTTCACACCTTTGAAAATAGGTCCCTGGACACCTAGCCATTGACCTTAAGGGCAATTCAGCCCATACATTTGGAAAGCCCTGAATTTATTGGTGTGGTTTGTTCTACTTAGGACCAGAGAAACTGGAAATTTCAGTTCATGGAACTGAATTTATCTTGCTTCCAATTCTTTCCAACAGCTCCAGTTCCTTTGATGTGGTCACATTAAAGACGGAAGAAGAAACAAGAAACAATGAAAACCTTAAGGGAAGCAAACACTAGCCTCTTTCTTCTTTCCCAAATAAGTCTATTCACTGTTGTCCATTGTCTCTATGAGCTTTCAGACCCGTATGCTGAGCAGTTATCCAAAGCGTGTTTACATCTGAGAAGCGCAGTGCTATTGTCTATTAATCTTCCTTTAACAAAAGCCATATTAGCAATATAATCCCATCTTTAAGACATATTTTAAAGGTTTTGTGAAGAGATATGTTTGTAGTCTGCTCACTGGAAATGGCTCTTAAAGATGAAAAATCACAGTTTAGGAACTTGGATAAGTCAGCCCATCAGGCTTGCCTCTGCTCAGAAGCCAGCATAAAGCTCAGCTGGGGACAGGTAAATTAAATGAGATCCTTTCCCTAGTCGCTGCTCATTTACTGGTTTTGTCTGAATACTTTCCCACATTTTCCCCGGACACCTCTGAAAGGATTTTAAATAAGGATGCTTTTCTGGGAGCCATCTGGCCGCTTCCTGGAAAGCACCAGCGCAAAATGTCCCTACTCACAGAGATAGATGAGATTCCCAGGAGAACCTTTCAGAGCTGGTCATTTACAACAAGAGGTGCACTGTGGGCCAAACTTGCTTTTGGGTAGCTCCAGTGGAACCGATACGAATACAGGCGATCGACATTTCAAAGATAATGAGCTCAATTCTCAGCCATGAAGAAGTGGCACGAGACTGAGCTATAGGAATGATGAAGTCTTACCCAAAGGGAGAGAAGCAAAGAATTTCCCCGAGAAGGTAAACAGTCTGATATAATGTACTGTTCGTTCAATGGGCATTAATGGAGAACCTACTGTGTATCAGGCATTATTAGACACTAGAAATATGGAGGTGACAGAGGCCCAGAAACTCACGATCTTAGAGGAAGCCATATAAGCGAATACATTGCAGTTCAGTTTAAAGGTTATGAAATAATACAGGAAGTAAACCATACAAGAAAGGGAAATGTCTGAACTAATCCCAGTAAGAAGAAAACCCAGCAGAAAAGAGAGTACGGAGACTTCATCGTATGCGAGAGGTGTGAGGAGATTAGCATTCAGGTTGGGAGACTGGATGGCGAATTCGGGTCAAATACAGAAGAGAAAGCTGGAGGAGAGATTGGGCCATCATCATGGTGCCAATATTGGTTAAGTCATGCCAAGGACTGATAGTCTGTTATCCTGTAAGAAAAGGAAAAGATCAAGAACAGATTCTGAACGGCACCAAGCTTCAGGAGATAACAGAATAAGAGAGTCTGATGAAAAAAGAGAGAGAGAGAAGGAACAGTTGGTGAAAAAGAAAACCAAAACAGTGGCTTCTGAGATGCCAAAAGAGAAAGAAAAAAAAGATGGGAAGCAGTCAGTTGTATCAAATGTCTTGGAAAAGTGAAGATGGGGATTGAACAATATTCCCGAGAGGAGACAATTGAGAAAATGTTATTAAAGTTTGCCAGAGCAGCCAACAGAGCCTTGAAAGCAGTGTTGCATGCTGGGCATATTGGTGTTGGAGGAGCCATTTAATCATCCAACATAACTGAAGAACTTAACAAATCACATTGGCTGAGAAACTGTAGTGTATATTCAGGCAGGTCAGCTATAAGAGACAGATTTTGTCAACTTGCCCAAAACATTCTGACTCCTGTAAACTCAGAGACCAGTAGTGCTGCTGTGCTGAGGCCAGGCATTAACTCTTCGTTTGCTGTATCGTGGGGAAGTATACGGTATCTCCCAGGCCAAGGGCTGGGGCCTTGGGTTAGAGGGGTGTATGAGCTTTTTACCAACAGAGTAGCAATCCTTTACCAACCTGTAATTTCACCAACTTGTAAGGCCATGTCAATAGGTACAGAGTGATCTTCAGCCCTCAATATCTAATAAGCAAAGTTGATACCCAGATCATTTCAACCTGAGGTTATTAGCTTTAAAATCCTAAGAATGGTAAGTGGTCATATATTTTTAAATTTTATTTTTTATCCTTTATTCAATATACACACACAATGTATTTTGCATTGTTTCAGAATCCAACATTGTTTAGATGATGGGAAATCTAAAACAGATGGAAAGCCATACCCTGTGACCCTCAATTCCATTTAGGGAAATACACTATGTATATATAAAATAACTGGTAGTGAGAACTAGCATCTAAGCAATAGTGTGGTGATGAGAAAAAATGAATTTTTTAGAAATCCTAGTTCAGCCAACCTCAAGGGAGTGATCAGAATGATATGATGTTATTTAAGGAAGACTTTGGCGCTAAGTAAACAAGAGTGAAACTTTAGAGTCAGGTAAAGCAAACCCTTGATGCAAGAGGCCAGAATCTCTTCCAAGCCTTTACAATATTCTATAATGGAACCCTGGAAAAGCAATATGCTTTTTTTTTTCCCTCAGATGATTTTATATGTCAAAGAACTCTGGATTACCTGATGTCTAATATCTCCCCTAATTCTAGGACTCTTCTCCTCTACTTTCCTAAGAGTCTCAGGCCTTTCTGGTGAAGAGCAAGGCCAGCAGCATTAACACGAGGTCACTGTGTGGTTGAGCCACTAAAGAGTAAATAGGTTAAGATGAAGAAGTACCTGTCAGGCTCTGCCCACAGCATCCTGAAGAGTAGACGTGCACACTCAGCCCTGCTACATCGTCCAGGGCAGGATGACCTTCCCTGTCAACTCTTCACCCCGCAATCACCTCCTTACTGTTCACCAATCATGTCAGTGCTGAAACCACTGAGGTTCTGATAACACAGCCACTGATATCTGTGAAAGAGCAGTTATTCTACTTTAATTTCCTGAATTCTAAATATTACACTGAATATATTTGTTATAACATTGAATCACCCTTTTAAAATTAAGACTGTCATTTTAAAATAACATCCAAGATATGCTAAGTATGGAAATAAAGGAAAATAATTGTCTCTCCTGCTAAAACCTACTCTCTCAAAATTATAAATATAAATGCCAATTGAGTCAGACAATGATTTGTCAAGTTCTGGAAAGTAAATGAGAAAACTGAGTTAATTCCCTATGAGTAAGTTAAACTTGTATTCTTTATAATAACAGACATTTTTCTTACTTGTATTAAGTAAGAAGTGTTGTGGTCCCTGGCTCTGTACATTGTCCTTTTTATTTACCTCATCTTCATTTGATAAATGAAAATCTTCTCAAGTTAATACCCATGATAAGAATCCATGACTTTAATCAAAAGTCAGAGTATAAAATTTCCTGAAAATTCTTTCTGAATTCAATATGGCTCACTGATTGAGAACATAGGTCCTCATTCCATCACCAAATATCTGTATAGACGGAGATGATAAGATGATAAAATGATAAGATCAAAAACTGGTGAAATAAGTAAAGTTGGCTGGGAAGTCTCAAAGACATATATATTCTGCTTGGGCCAAGACTTCACCATTAATCTCTTTCATTCTGTATCTTGGCCCTCATTACTTCAAAGAACACAATCAGAAAGACACAAGGACTGTGGAATGCCTGACACCCAAGACTAACAGCCAAGGAATGATGCATTTTATACCCATATTCTCATCTCAAGGGCTAATTTTAGTTAATGTCTACCTTTCTCCATCCATTTTTGTTTTGGTTTAGTTTGGTGTTTTTTGTTTTTGTTTTTTTTTTTTCCTTTTAATAAAAGTAACTGCATCCTTAACATAGAAATAGTGAGTGTTTTTGTCTTCATGGGCAAGAAAGAAAGGGCAAGCTGAACAGATTTAAGGAGAGGAAAAACGTCCACGGAACAGAATAGGGTCAGCCAAAGAAGACAAGGAAATCAGGCCAAATGCCTGCATGTTGCAAAAAAATGTAAGGCACACAATGAACCACACTCTGGGCCAAGAAAGGGCTTTCGGGTTTAGCATTAAAAGACCCATGTGCAGTTCCCCTATATTCAGAATGGATGGAATTTTCCAGCTTATAATCAAAGGCCCAGTGCTAAAAAACCCTGTCTTTGTTTGCAGCTCTCTCCTTGTATATATATTCCAGCAAGTTTAGACAAAAATAGCATCTTAGATTCTTACTTGCTCACTAACGTCCACTGAGAATATCTTCATTTTAGTTTTACAATCTTCTCTATTTGTATCCCTTTGGCTCTTAACACTGGATACTTATTCTTCCCAAGAGTCTGATGGGAACAGATGAGCATCTGAATTTCTTTTGATACTCTTGCAAACTGGCTCTGCACACAGACACTGAACAAATGCTTTTGAAGATCACATTATTGGAAGAGAAAAGGAAAAGAACTAGTGGGATACCAGGATATGGTAAGTAACAGTAGTGCAACTTGCCAGGAGTCAGGAGGCAACCTTCCACTTTTTCTTGGCAATGGTTTGACCTTAAAAGAATACTATACCAGTGTTTGTCTTTTCAGTTTAAAATGAACGTGAAGAAATTTGAGGGGGTCTAGAGGAGAGCAAAAGAGTAAAATATAATAAGAAAAAAAATGCAAAGGTTAAAGATGCTGAGATTGTTTAATCTGGGGAAGAAAAGACTGGGGAAATTTAATGAGAAGTGTCACAGTGAGTTAAAAAAAAAATCAAATTCTTCCCCATCTTGACCAAGGAAACAATGAGAGGAAATGAGGGTATGAGAGCTTAGTGAAGCAGAAGGAAGAGACTCTTGGCCTTAACCGGAAACTTGGGAGCATGTTGCCAAAAAATAAATAAATAAATAGTTGTGAAATGTCCTGGAAAATATCAATAACAATCTGTACTGATTGATGAAGGCATTTCTGTGCTGCAAGGAAAAACTTAAATTAGGTAAGTTCCTGAAGTCCCAGTTCTGAGATGTTTGTAAGACTTTAGCTACCTAAAGTTGAGTCAGATAAAAATTCCAAAGCCCAAAACATTTTGGTCAAAAATAGCATTTAACCTGTGACACCTCCAAGTGTTTCTGCTTTCTTTTTGTAAAGATTTTATTTATTTATTTAGAGAGAAGGTAAAGGAAAGGAGAGAGAAAGGGAAAGAAACATCAATGTGTGGCTGCCTCTTGCACAACCCCAAATGGGACCTGGCCCACAACCCAGCATGTGCCCTGACTGGGAACTGAACTGGTGACCTTTTGGTTCTCAGGCCAGCACTCAATCCACTGAGCCACTCCATCCAGGGCCCAATTTTTATATTAGATTTTAAAAGCCTGAAGGTTGCACTAAAATTTTGAAATAAATTTTATATCTTTGAGCCTGATTCTTGCACCAGGCTCTATTTCTAGTAGTCAGGACCTTGGGGGCCTTGCGGTTATTGAAAAGAAGGTAAGAACATTCTGATTGATAAAATATGAGACATCCACTTTGATTTGATCAAGGCTTACATTAAAAAAGTTAAAAATAGCCCTGGCTGGTGGTACAGTGGATGGGGCGCTGGCTGCGAACCCAAAGGTTGCTGGTTCGATTCCCCAGCCAGGGCAACACAACCAGGTTGCAAGCCAGGTCTCCAGCCAGGTCTGTAGCTGGAGGCAGATGAAAGGCAACCATACATAGATGGCTTTCTCCCTCTCTGCCTCTCCCTCTTCCCCTCTCTCTAGAAGATAGTGAATGGAGTCTTTAAAAAAGAAAAAGAAAAAAGAAGAGAAAAAAAAAAATCCATCTCCCATTTCTGTAAGTCCCAGTCCCTTCCAAGATGAATTCCCTTCACCTCGTTAGTAACAGCCTATTCTTTGTGGTTCCCTAATGCCTGGGTGAATAAAACATGAAGAACAGAAAGAGATGAAGCTCAAGAAAGCAAGAATAAGATCAAGAACTATGTAAGAAGGAGCATGGAGAGGCTTGAACTTCATCTTCTTGGGGGAAGGGGAGTAGACATTGAAAGATCTTAAGTGAAGAGCTAGATATGCAACGTTGATTGTGTTGAAGTCATTCTGCAAGTGTGGAGAATGGAAGAGTGAGGCATGACTGCACATGAGATACAAGGGTGGTATAAATGTGGCGGTGACTGTCGAGAGGCAGCATGTCAGGGGACTCCAGGAATACTTAAGGGGCACTGTGATTAACTGGATGAAAGACAGGATCAGTGGATGAGAGAAAAATCAAGGGCCATTCTCAGATATCCGATATATAAAGAAAGACGGGGAGCCTCAAAGTGTTTCTCGGCCTCCATCACTCCAGCCCAGAAGCTGCAAGGGTGCATTTGAGAAGACTCTCTGGCAGTTAGAACTCCTCGAGACCATTTTTCTTCCTAAATCAACGCATTCAGTTAAACAAATAGTTGGACTGCCTTAAACATGTTTCTGAAGCCCTTTTCTGTATCTTCCAAAAAGCCCCATAAATTACCTGGCAGACAAAGGGCTGGAGACACAACCACAGAATTTGAAAGTACGCTTGCAAGCCTGCAGTCCAAATGCCCAGGCTCGCTTCAACACTCCAGGTTTTTGTAAAATACTATTTTCAGAATTCGAGTGATTTCCCCCTGTGGAGTGCTTCAACTCCAAAGCAAAAATCAAACTCCAGCTCCTTTGACTCTTAGGTGCAAAATCCACTCGTCATATGATTTTCAGGTTTCTTTGGCAACGCGAAAATGAACTGCCCTGGTGGAGTTGGCCCTCCCCTGGTGACTGTGGACAGGGTTGTCATGCGGAGTTTTAATTGAACCTGCCTAACACTCTCCTGGAAATTAAAGGTTAGTGTCTCCAAGTGGAAAGAAAGGTAATAAAACAGAAGAGCTTCAAGTAAGGTTGTAAGAGAAGGAGGAAAACAATTATACAGCATTTACACTTAGGATAATAATAGCACAAACCCTGCTAAAGAAACACTTAATTCGGGGTTTGTTCTCAGGACCACTTTCTCTGAGGTTGACAACAGGACATCAAGAGTAGCCATTCAGTCATTCACTAAATGCCATCTACAGTCACAAAATTAATCTCCAGGAATATTATTTAATCCTATGACTTTAGGTAGATAAGGTTGTTTAAAGAAAAGAAAAGAAATCAAAATCATTTTTAAACCAGCTGAACTTGTATTCAATTGGTCAAGATGGCAGGCTAAAAATTTCTTAAAAGAAAGCTTCTCTTTTACTTAGAATACCTTCATGACATGTTTATTTATTAAAAGGTCATGTTCATATGGCATAGAGAAGATGAAAAGAGTTAAAATTTTTAAATGTAAAATCTTCAGCATAATAAATTAACAAAAAAATGTTTTATTTTCTTTTGAAAGACAAGGAGAACTGGGATTTTTTTATATCTTTGAATATTTTTTTCTATTCATTTACTCTCTTCCCTTTTTTAGGAGAATATATATGAGTATATACACACGTGTGTCCCTGTGTGTATGTGTGTAAATTATCTGTCTGGAGAAATTCCAGCCATTGTTAATATAGCGAGAACATAACCTGGCAGCCAAGGAAAGTGGACTGGAATGCACATGCATGAACAATGACGACTTCACTGTACTAGTCAGTGGGGGTGGTAGATGCCACTGAATGAGCATATGTTCTGTGTAGCCACTACACTCAAAATGACTAAACAAGTACAGCAACAAATCCAATTTTACATTAAGCTTGAACATTCCTCTACAGAAACTACTTGGATGACTCAGGCCACAGCTATGGGCAACTGGTAATTGATAGCTTCATCATGACAACATGCCCAACTCACGCATCACCTCTCATGCAGGTTTTTTTTTTGGAAAAATGTCAAATCACCCAGGTGACTCAGTCCCCCTACAGCCCAGATTTGGCACCTTGTGACTTCTGGCTTTTCCCCAAACTAAAATCACTTTGGAAAGGGAAGAGATATCAGACCATCAATGAGATTCTGGAAAATGCAACAGGGCAGCAGATGGCAATTGGGAGAACTGTGTGAGGTCCCAAGATGCCTACTTTGAAGGGGACTGAGATGTCACTGTCCTATGTACAGTGTTTCTTATCTTGTATCTTCTTTAATAAATGTCTCTATTTTTCATATTACATGGCAGGGTATGTATTCATTTGTCTGTATTCCTTAGTAGAATATATCCTATTATCATTTTTATGTCTTTGTTCTATCTCATCTCTGAAATAACAGATATACTATGAAAATATATCATGTATATTCATTTTTAGTGCTTCTAAATATGCCTTTCATCTCTACAATATACTTTATGATCAGAAAGATATTTACATGTAATAAAATGCACCAGTCATCCATTTATAGTTGATGAATTTTATCAATTATATTCAGCCATATATTTATTGCCCAATTGAATATATAGAACAATTCCATCTGCTCCCATACTTTCCCCGTGCCACATATGAAGATGCTGTGGGATGATTCCCTTGTGATTCTTAGAATCCCATTTGTCCAGCAGAGAGGGTCTACTGTGTCTTACTTATTTCTAAAGTTTTAACAAAATATCTAACAGTTACATGTTTGATCTCTACCCTGAAGTTATTTCTTACTCTGAGAATCTTTTCCAATCTGAAGAGATTGGTGATTAACTTTATTTTCTAATCAAGCAAGTTTTAGGCCTTATTCCCTCTAAGTTCTGCTTGCAAAGTAGACAATCCCCACCTCATTTCCTCTTTCGTTTGTCATACTTTATCCAGTAAAGCTAAGAGAAGCCACTTAATAAATTCAAAATTTGCCTCATATACCCAGACCATAAGTTAATTAGGCGTAACCCCTATTTTTCAACTTAATCTCAAGAGTTTTATCAATATTTTACCTAATACATAAGACGAGTTACCTTTTTTTCAAATCTTCAACAATAATTTATTATTTTCATATCTCTGCCACTTTTTCAGCCACTGATTGATGATTAATACCAAAACTAGCACCACATATTTAAGTTTTTGTTATAGCAGTGCCCCACTTCTAATACTAATTTTTATATTAGTTATCTAGTGCTACATATTAAGCAATTCTACTCTTTGGTGCCTGAAAACTACAACCATGCTATCTGGATGTTACACTGAGCTCAGCTCAAAGGTTCTTCTGCTGGTCTTCCCCAGGACCAATCATGTGTTGAACTGAACTGAGCTGGGTGTCTAAGATGACCTCACTCACAGGATTTCCATGTTTGGCAGTTGGTGCTGACCATCTGCTGCATCTCTCATCCCCAAGGATACCGCCCTAGGTAGGATTCTTAACCTAGGGTCAGAAGTCTTACAACATCACTTCTGTTACACTCCACTAGTTAAAGAAAGCAAGTCAACAAAGCCAATCCAGATTCAAGAGGTAGAAAACTCCCTTCATCTTTTGACTGGAAAAGAACCACTTCATATGTAAAAAGGACCTCCACAAAGCAACAGAAAAAAATTACTGCAGCCAAACTTTATAATCTACTGCCTCTCACAAATGTTGATATGTTATATTTTCTTATCATTCAGTTCAAAGTATATTTCAATGTCCCTTTTGATCTCCTTTTAAAGTATGTTATGTTTAGAATAAATGTTGCTTAACTCACAAATATTTGGGGAATTTCTGGTTATCTCATTTTATAG
This sequence comes from Noctilio leporinus, assembly GCA_004026585.1. NCBI lineage: Eukaryota > Metazoa > Chordata > Mammalia > Chiroptera > Noctilionidae > Noctilio > Noctilio leporinus. The sequence goes on from PVIW01002305.1 coordinate 148,970, forward strand.
GTTTCCAATTAAATTTCTCTGTGATCATGGTATAATTCTGACTCTTTGAAATTTATGATCTTGTATATAGTCTGTTTTGATGAATGTAAAGAATGTATATCTTATGCTTATTAGGAAATGTTCTATAAATATCAATTAGGTCAAATTAGTTGATAGTGATAAGTCTTCTCTTTACTTACTGATATGTTGTCTACTAGTTCTGTCAATTATCAAAGAATACATTAGGCAGGATTCTTCAGAGAAACAGAACCAGTAGGATAAAGAGGAGGGGTGAAAAGGAGATGGAATGAAGAAACTTATTATGAGGAATTGGATCACACAATTATAGAGGCTGAATAGTCCATGATCTGTGCCTACAATCTGGAGACCCGGGAAAGCCTGTGGTGTTGGTGTAGTTCCAATCTGACTCCAAGGCCCTCAGAGCTAGGAGCATTGATGGTCTAAGTCCTAGTGCAAGGTTAGAAGACCACTATCCCAGCTCAAGAGGTCAGAGAGAGAAAGTGCTCCCTCTACTTTTTCAGTGTATTCAGTCACTCACTGGATTGTACAACGTCTATCCACATCGATAAAAGCAACCTGCTTTACACAGTTCACCATTCATATGTTAATCTCTTCCAGAAACATCTTCAAAGACACACCCAGAAATAATGTTTAATCAGATATCTGGGGTACTTCAGAATTTGATTAGAGTTTTGTCATACTTACTCTTTAAACAAATCTGTTTTTTCTTTGGTCTAGGAATACAACTGCAGTGTTCTGTGCTTAAGAAGTCGCTGTACTTCAATCCAAATGTTCTCTAGGCTGTTACCTGGAAATAGCCCACTTTCACTTTGTTTCTCCCCTAGCATTTTCCCTTAACTAGAAGCCAGAGCTCAGATATAAGAAATGATTTGTCACATTTTTCCCTTTCCTTTGGATCTTTCATTTTCTGGTTGCCATCCATCTCCCTGAATCACATCACTTTAATCAAATAATAGCTGAATAGCCCTTCCAAGACTGAAACATTTCCTTTTACAGTTTCCTGCTGAAGATCAGAAAATGCAAGTCAGCACTTCGCATAATCTCTCTCATTTCACGCCATGATCCATGTTACTTAGCAGGTTTGTGACAAAGTTTGGGGCACAGGAATTTATCCATTTCCTTCTCCTTGAAAATGAAAACGAATCTCACTCTTTCCTTACCCCTTCCTACATATCCCCACCCTCCATTGGCAGTTTCTGGGTGAATGAAATGGGGACAAAATTGTCTTTTATCCACAATCTTTAACCAGAGTTCTTTCTTTAAACAGACATGTAATGTTTAACTTGCAACTAAAAAGCCAAGTACATGGCACAATTAAGTTGCATTTCCAGAATATATATGCTTTTTACACTTGTCACCCAGATAGTTTAATCTGGAAAATTTCTTGAAGCCAATGTATTATCCAGCATTACTTTGCAGCTTTCTAGGAACAAGGTCCCAAAGTCTGCTAAATTCCACCTGAGAACTGGAAATCCATTTCTTTCCAGAAATTACGCACAAGAAGAAATAAAGACTAGGTTGTTTGAAGCAGTGTCAGGTGTCCAGCCTGTCACTATTGTAACCATTGACACTGAACTCAGGGTCCATATATAAAACCAGTGAAGTGAATTCCTAATTGGAAGCATTATGTTGAAAGCAACCAAATTTTACATAATTCAACATTCTCAATCCATATTCAGGTTTAGCAATCCACAGAATGCCATGTACCTGCAAAGCATTCTTTTAAATAACACAATAATAATCTAATTTCATCTATGAATGATTTCTCCACATTCACACCCAGTAATGCATTCTCAAATGAAAAAGTGCTTTTCACAGCATTTTTCCAATACATACAAAACCACATCCTGTGTGAGGGTGAAAGCACCGGGATAAAAGCAATATGAAATCAATAACATAATTCCAATTTAGCATTAATTGTATTCCTATGTTATGCCCCCAATTTGGCTGGCAAAGAAGTTTCCAGTCTGTAATGAAGAAGCTGTAACTAAATATTTTTAGGTACAGAGGGCTGTTCTTGTTGGACAAAAATAATAGTTTCTAAAACAGTACAAAAATCCTTTTTTCATATTCACCCTTGGCCAATAGAGGCCAACAAATTAATTCTTGATGAGTCCATTGAATACAAGTGAGGTTGATAATTAAAGAAATAATAAAATGTCTGGTTCTAAGAAGCCTGTTTATACACCCATCACTTGCACCCCACTACTCACTGCCAGATGCGTGTCAGCAAAGAAAGTGAAATATGCATAGCCTGTCTGGAAAAAGTCCAGCCATTGTTAATATAACAAGAACAGTTTGTGTGACATCAATGTAACCTGGTAGCCAAGGAAAGTGGACTGGAATGTGCATGTGTGAACAATGACAACTTCATTGTACTGGTCAGAGGGGGTGGCAGACGCCATTGAGTGAGCACGTGTACTGTGTGGCTGTCCCATTCAAAATGACTGAGAGGCTCTGGCTGGTGGTGAAGTGGATAAGGTGTCAGCCTGCGAACCCAAAGGTCACTGGTTCGATTCTCCAGCCAGGGCACATAACCAGGTTGCAAGCCAGGTCTCCAGCCAGGTCCATAGCTGGAGGCAGGTGAAAGGCAACTGTACATAGATGTCTCTCTCCTTCTCTGCCTCTCTCTCTTCCCCTCTCTCTAAAAATAATAAATAAAAATCTTTAAATAAAAAAATAAAGACTGAGTGGAGCAACAAGTCTACATCAAAGTTTGTGTTAAGCTTAAACATTCCTCTGTGGAAGCTATTCAGATGATTCAGAAGGCCACAGATATGGGCAACCACTGACTGGCAGCTTCATCACTACAATGTAACCACTCATGCATCATGTCTCATGCAGTTTTTTGATGGAACATCAAATCACCCAAGTGACTCAGCCCCACCTACAGCCCAGATTTGGTGCCTTAAGACTTCTGGCTTTTCCAAAGACTAAAATCACCTTTGAAAAGGAAGAAATTTCAGACCGTAGATGAGATTCGGGAAAATATGATGGGACAGCGGATGGTGATTAGAACTGTGTGAAGTCTCAGGGTGCTTCCTTAGAAGAGAACCAAAGTGTCATTGGCCTGTGGACAATGTTTCTTGTGTCTTTTATCTTCTTCAAGAAAGGTTGCTATTTGTCATAGTATGTGGCTGGATACTTTATGGACAGGCCTTGTATTTCTTATCAGAAGTGCAGTGGAGCAGGAAGAGCAGGTACCGACAGCCTATACAATAGCTATTTCAAGATTGATCTCTAAACTTCCTCTTTCTATTCTTGGAAAGTTCAAGCATCCTTTGAAACTCAGAAGCAAACTAGAGCAACAACTATAGTTTATCCCTGAGGAGCATGCTATATTCTGCATCAACTAGTTAGAGCCATTCAAGACAAATTCCCATGCCAGGATAAATAAACATACATAGTAAAGAGTAAATGTCACTGTTCTCCCATCAGGAATTTATTATTCCAACTGGACAGTTCAATTACTGGCCTAAGGAAGGGTCCTTTTAAAATACTCACTTTGAAAAGACCCTGAAAATTGACTTTAATTACTTCTCAATTTCCACACCTCGTAACAATAGTTATCAGGTCCTTACATACAAATATGGCTACAGCTTAAAAGAGAAAAAGATCATTTTTAAAGAGCTCATTCTCTTCTCATTCTGCAACCTGCTTAGTCATAGTAAACAGGGAGAAATTAAAATATGGCCCCCACTGATCTGGCCACAGCCCCGTCTTCCCAATACTTATAAGCAGTATCTGTACTAGACAGGTATCCTGCTTCTGGCTCCTGTTACAATATCATTGTTGTGCACATGTTCATGTCAACCTAAAGACATTTCACAGCACTATCTTCAGGATCCAAGACTTTCAGACACCCATCAACTCACTTTTTCCGTTCCAAGTCTTCCCTGCCAGTAGGAGGTCTTTGACTCAAGTTGAATTCTGCTAGGAGTTCTAAGCAGTGATCAATACAAGCTACATTTTTTCCCTTCATTCTATGCCATTGGAATCAGCTGTCCCTCATCCTCCAACACCCTATGACCCCAGAGAATCATAAGGTATATATACCAAGTCAGGTTCGTAGTGAAAGAATTTCACTACAAGGTGGCTCTCAATGGAGAATGGAAAAGCTGTTCTTTTTTTTAGCCACCAATCTATCATGATATGAGATTTGTAAGAACTTTAATACCACAGTTTGTGGCCCAACATTCTGATACTTCTGCAGTTTGGACTGTGAAACTGCTCACCAGGCACAAATTGTGCTTTGGGCTCCAGAACTGCCCACAGAGCAAAGAAGCCCCTAGACTGAGTGTGCTGTCTGATAAATCATACTCCCTATACTACGGATAAGCAACACTTCCTGTACCAAAACTGCCTGACCAAAAACCCCTTTGTTCTGCAGACCTCAGCTGAAACTAGGACATTGATAAATGTTTGATCATATGTTACTATGCGCTATTCATTGTGCTTACCTCCCAACCCCACCAGTCAGAAAATGAGTGATGTTAAGTTTATGACATAGTTTCTCCAGTAGTCCATCTCTTTGTTAGTTGCCCCTTTGTAACTTGAGTCTTCAAAAACCCTGCCCCATTGACCCCCACCTCAGAGAGCTTTCTTTTTCCTTTTTTCTTTTCTTTTTTTTTTTTTTTTGTTCTTGCCACAGGCAAATCATAGCAGAATGAAATTCCTTTTCTTTCAATTTCTCAAAAGGCTCTTCTGGACTTTCGTTTACATTCCCATCAGCATTTCTGGTTCTGTTTTTCAGCGATCCCTACCTAATTCAATCTGTGTCCATTTCTAGCCTGGATAAGAAGGAATTGGTTACACATAAGAATATTAATATTAATATTAGACTAACACTTCTTCAAACTAGAAAAGACTTCCTTTGTTTACATATTTGTCCAATGCAGAGAAAAGTGCTGCCCCTTTTTGGTTGAAATAAGGGTCCCAGAACACTCACTGTACCAGAACTCTCCAGAGTCTCTTCAGTAAGGACACTAATCCCATTCATTAGGGCCCCACCCTCATGACCTCATCAGCTCCCAAAGGTCCCACCTCTTAATATCATCACACTAGGGATTATGTTTCAGTATACAAGTTTGGAGGACACGTACATTCAGCCTATATCAATGTTTATATAGACATATATTTTATTACACAGGTACATCATGACTGCATATTAAAGTGTTTAAACATGTCAGAGAGGATCAAAATTCTCCTTTGAGTAAGACCTGCCCATCACACCCGGGGGGATAACCCCTGTCCTTACAGCTTCAACTCTCACCTTCTTATAACCCTAATGCCTCAGTATTATGAAGAAGCCCACTCTAATGCCACAGAAGATGGGAGATCACGTGGACAAAACCTGTGGAATCTCAGCCAACATCCACATCTGAAAGAAAACAACTTGAACTTTAACCCCACTCAGCCTCAGTGGAGCTTTCAGAAAATTATAACCTGGATCATCCCAAGTGAAATCAGGATAAAACCCTCAGACAACCAGGCCACAGTTCATGAGAAATAATAAACCACTGCTTTAAGCCCTCAGGTTTCAGACTGCTTTGTTAGATAGCAAAGATAACCAAAACGTATCCTCTGATCATTCTTCTATTAGGCTAGTGATTTTTCCTTTTTAAAATGTTGTTTTAATTTTTTTATTCTAAAATCTACTTCTATTTCTAATTTAGATATAAGTTACATACAACATTATATTAGCTTCAGGTGTCCAACATAATAATGCAATATATGTACATACTGCAAAAAGATTAACACTATAAGTCTAGTTAACATTCATCACCATACATAGTTACAAATTTTCCTCTTGTGATGAAAACTTTAAAGAGTTACTCTTGAAACTTTCAGGTATACAATATAGTATTATTGACTATAGTCACCATGTATCCCCATTACTTATTCAAATCTACTCCTTTTGAATGATATGTTTCACCCATTTTTTTGTTCTAGTTTCTCAGTTGTTGTGACAGTTGGCATTCATCAAGAAAAACAGAACCAGTAGGAGATACATATTAACAGGTTATGGCAAAGAACTGGCTTATGGGATTGTAAGGGACTGCTAGGGAAATCCAAAATCCTTAAGGCAGGCCTGTCTACATGAACTGAAGCTACAGTTCATCGGGCAGGATTTCTTCTGCTTCAGTGAAACTGTAATTCTGCTCTCAAGGACTTCCAACAAGCAAATTATCTAGGGCAATCTCCTTTACTTAAAGTCTTTTATATCATCTTCATAATACCCTCGTTGCAACTCCTAGTTTAGTGTTCAGCTAAATTACAAGTGAGAGCAAAAAAGAAGAAAAAAAAAAAAAAAAAGTCAGGCAAATGTTAGGAGTTTAAGAAACTTCAAGTTAAACCTTTTCTGGTGATGTAGGTCTGTGCACACTTCATAGCTGAAGTGCTGGCCCCTAAGACCACATCAAAAACATGTGTGTGTTGCTTCATTATTTTGTACCCTTGGCCTTTTAGCATAGCGTATGGCACACATTAGAGACTTAATAATCATGGCTGATTCTCTGGCATCTAAATTAAACGAGGTGACAAGATTTTATAAAGAACCGCAAAAAAAGTTTTCACCGGAAGTTATCTGAAAGGCCTATTAAAATGAAACAGTGACAAGGTAGAAAAGTTATCCAAAACCTGAAATCATAGTTTGTAAAGAACTAGGCATCGGCGATTGCACAGATGAATTTCAAGCCAATGGGAAGATTATTAGAACCACAGGAATGTAAAACATATATCCGTGGGGAGACATCGTACTTTTATCAAAAAACCATGGGAACAGGTTAGAAAGAACCATTAAAGTATGACCATGAGCAAATACTTTAATCCATAAAAAGAATCACAAGCTACTGTGAGCTTCCCCTGCCTGTTCCCGGGACCCTGAGCACCGAGAAGACAGGGCTGGGCAGGCTTCACAAAGGGTGGCTCAAGTCTGGCTTCACACAGCAATTCGGCCATTCTGGAACCACAGCTGAGTGTGCTCCAAAGCAGAGGACTGTCTAACCACTGTGCTGTACAGCTGAAGCCAACACGAAATAATATTGAAGGTAAACTGTAAATGGAAAACGAACATAAAGTAAAAGCTGAAGGACAAAAACGAGACAAAACCAATTTTCTCCTTCCTTGGCGCTCGCCAGCCCCCACCCCTTCTCTCTTGACAGAAGATTTCTCCACTTTAATGGAACATCGAGGCACTGGGGCCAACAAGTTCATGTTTCTTATCAACCCCTGTCCTCATCGAAGTGCGTACCAGTCTTTCTGTCTACCCATTCTTTTCAAAATGTCAGCAGAAGGTGTTTTCCTCCCAATCTCCAAGGATGACTCACTCCTCTATGCATGTTCTCAGTCCCACCCTTTCCTAATTCCTGTGGACACCGAATTCCTTACGAAGGAATCCCCTTAATACTTTATTATGCAACCCCCCACCACCACCAGCATCTTTTCCATGCTGCTGGATTCCTACAACTTTTATGATTTCAAATAGGTGAATAGATAGTCTAATTTTAAAATAAAACAAAACCCACCTATGGACTCTGTTCACCTTCTAAATACTGGGAAATTCCTCTGAACTACCAAATTTTTCCAAATGATCTCTGCCTAGAAACTATTTTTTCTTTCCCTCATTTTGTAATATCTTTAACTCCTGGGAAAGGATTTAAGGATTTCTCTCCTACCTATCTGTCAAATCCTCCTCCCACACTTCTTTTATCATTTTTGATAAATGACTTACACTCCCAAACCAAAACCATGAAGGCTATTTGGCCAGTTCTTTTCTAAATCTTGGTACCTCACAATCCATCAGTTACCAAGTCCTATCAATTCTTCCTTGACATTGATGTTTAGATTTGGCTCTTGTTCATTGCCTAAATCCCTAACGGTTTCTGTTTGGGGTGCTGAAATTGCCTACTAGCTAGTTACATGAGCGAGGAAATGCTACATCAATAAATAATCCCCAAATCTCAACAGTAAGAGTTTCATTTCAAGATTTCAGGGGACGCTGCTTCATGGCTCTTCACCCTGAGATTCAAAGTGATAAACAGCCCCTGTCTAAAAAAAACTGCCGGTCTCGCCGCAGACCGCTCAGCCTTTCAAGTTTCCGCTTGGAAGGGGCACTCCTTATCTTCTACTGCTTCCAAATCGTCCACCCCTTCCGACTCCACGCTCTCCTTCCTCTCCACCCAACCAGCACTCCCACTTCAAAACCTGCACCTTCTTCAGCATCCTCAGATTATTTCTGGTATACATCAAAACATTCCAAATCCCTTTCCAGCGATCTCTTCCCTACTTATTGTCTGTCCCTTTCCAGTGACCTCTTCCCTATTTATCGTCTGTGTGACACTCCTTAGAGATTTAATATATCAGCGTGCAATACTGGTCTGCACATGAATTGCATCTATAGATCTATTTCTCCAGCTATATGTTATATACATGTTAATTATATATTATGTATATACATATAGCATATGCATATATATATGTGTGTGTGTGTGTGTGTGTGTGTGTGTGTGATCAAGGACAATTCTTAATAGTGGCCATTTAAAGCATGGATTTTTGCCTATTTTCAAGCAATCCTGCATGCCTGTGATGTAATGAAATTTGTAATTTCTCTAAGGCACACCATGAGAAGCAATGCCCCTAAACTAGAGTTGGGGGTTTGGTTGCTCTAGTGGAAGGTAAATGTGCTTAAAAGTTGGTGTGGATACCTAATTTCATATCCATAACTCCACCACTTATGGACTCGGTGACCATGAGCAAGTTACTTATGCATTTTTTTAGCTACGTTATCTCTTATTTGATGATTATGCTAATATGACTATATCAGTTTAATGTTGTAATGAATAAATGAGTAAACACGTGAAAAATACTTATAAAAATTGACTGGCACAAAAACTAACAACAAGCAAAACAGAACCAAGTATATGAATACAAGGAATAGGCCTTCAGTGGTCAGGGGGAAAGGGGTTGGGGGGAGGGGGGAGGCAGAGGGAAAGAAGGGGAGCAGCTTAGACAAGAACCTAGTATAAAGGAACCATGGACATGGACAACAGGTGGGATTGACTTTGGGGGGAATGGGTGGATGGGGAGGGGGACAGAGGGGAGCAAAAAGGGGATGGATGTAATACAACAACAATAAAATTTAAAAAATAATAATGAATAAAATCTTAAAAAAAAAAAAAATTGACTGGCACATATTAAGCCCTCAATAAAGATCAAGTGTTATTGTTACTGCTACTATTAGTAGGCAGCACTTGCAAATCTGGTCAGGAAATACTTCCGAAATTTCCCAAGTTTTTATTATACTTCTTTCATTTCCCTTACCACCCATTGAAGATGTTTAATAAATATTTGCTAATTGGTATAACATTTCATTTACCAGCTTGCAAATCTTAAAAATAAGAAAAAAAGCCTCAACTTAAATTAGAAAGTTATTTTAAATATACAATTTTGAATTTGTATTAGAAAACAAAATAAGCAAATGACACGCCTATAAATTTGTTTTGAAGCTAATGGAAGAGAAAAATGGGGTAATTCGGGTGACAGAAAATAAAAAGATTATATAATTTTTGCTATTTAACATTTTAGAAGGTAGAGGTAATTTGAGGATATTAATAAAAAAGCATGTAACAAACAACTAAAAATTAAAAGTGATATTTTTGCTTTAATGTTAGAAAAGCAAAAAGTGACATACTTTGAGACACCATAAGAAAAAGTCAAATTCTTACCATGGCTTGAATATAAAAGGAAGAAGGCAGAAAGGACTATGGTTGAGAATAAGCCAAAGTTTAAAGCATTCATGAAAATAATCTGCACTAAAATCTGGAAGATGCAGAGAACAGGACAGGGGTGGCAGGAGGGTACATGAGGAAGAGAAAGAGAGAAAATGAATGAACTGGATGCGAATGAAATAGCTCCCTGTTGTCATTTACTAAATGCCATTTGGTGCTGAAATATCTCTTAACTCCAGAGTTTTAACCAGTTATTTTTTCTGTTCTCTAATATATTTTGGTCCATATATTCTATTTTATTCCATCTATTTGATAAAATAACTTTTTCAAATATGTCATTAAAATGATAAGTTTGCAACTCAAATGCAATGGAGTTTAGAATTGATGAATGTAGAGTGATGATATTCCTATCATACAAGTACACAATTGCAACCTGACAAAGATATTAGTTTGATGTGTAAAAATATCCTGTGTCTGTTTCTGAAATATATGTTCATTTCAAAAAAGATAATTGCTTCTGTAGATTTCCACTTGGAAGAAGTAAAATGTTTTTTACCGAACGTGTTGGCTTTCTATTAAAGGGTGTATTTCCTTCCAACAACCCATTAGTTTACCAGTGTTTGATGTTAGAAATAGCTCCCTAGGGAAAAATAAAACTGTATCATCATTGGCTCTCATCTTTTTCTTTAAGTGGATTTCTAACAACTATGATACCCATGTGGGGACTAGGGTGGAATCTATCACTAATACTTAGTATTGAAACTGAGACATAGATTTAGTATTTCTAAGCCTATTTTCTTAAAATATAATACAGGTTTGAAAATACAACTCAATAATAACTGTACTATTCACAGTTCAGAACTAAAAAGTCCCACTGTCTTTTACCCATCTCAGCCATTTCTTCTCTCAATGTTATCCACACGTTCTTCATTGTTTCCACAGTGATGGAAGTGGAGAGAACTTAAATTTTCTGAAAACATGACTACCCTTTCATTACTCCCCTACTCAGGAATGTTTTGGCCCTGGCCAGGGATAGCTCGGTTGACTAGTCGTTCCGGTACACCACAGTTGCAGGTTGGATCCCTAGTCTGGGCACATACAAGAATCAACCAATGAATGCATAAATAAGTGAAATAACAAATATATATCTCTCTGTCTCTCTCTAAATGCAATAGTTAAAAAAACAAACAAACAAACACAGAGAGAACATTTTGTGATCATCTTTTTCTGTGGCATCAACTCCACAGCTCTTTATGTTAAAGGCCTCCTAAGATTATTTTTCCAACTTTAGTCCTCACTAGTACCCAATTTGTATTTCAGCTCTGGTCTGTTTTCTGGATGTACCATGCTCACACTTCTACATCTTCACACAAGCTGCTTGTCCTAGCACACCCTCCACTTCTCTCTGTACCCAAAGTCCTAGCACACCCTCCCTTTCTCTCTGTGTCCAAAGCCCACCTGACTTCAGGAGTCGGCTCCAGGTCCCATCTCTGTGTGTAGCTTCCCCAGGGTCTTGAACTCATAATGACCTTTCCTTCTTCAGAACTGTTTCAGTCTTGGGGCAGGCCACTCACTCATGTGCATTAGTTTCAGATACCTTTTATGATTACCCATGTTTTCATGTGTGCTTTTCTTGGGACTCAAGGGAGAGAATAAATATATCGGAGACAGGAGTGTCATTGATTCTTCTGTTTATACTGTATAGTAAATTTCAATACATGATGACCACAAACTTTTCACTTAATTAACAGCTTTCCTAGGATCACCTAGTCATCTTCTGAGGACCAGAATGCTACATGGAAAGCCAGGAACAGAAAAGGAACGGAAAGCAGCTATGGTTAAGTGCTAATGAAAACTTCACGGATAACCTAGTCTAGGAAATTATAAAATCCCCTGCTCTATTGGTGGGTAGAAAGTTATTCAACCTTCTCCCATTTCCCTATTTTCCTGGGGCTAATCTTCAAGTTTTCTTCACTCAGGGTCATTCACGTTTTTGAAGGTCTTTCGATAGATTGTGGAAAGGCATTTTCCAAAATGAACCCAATGAAGACAAGCACCATCACCATCTGGTTACAAGTCAAGTAAACTGGGGCTGGGAGGGGACTCTTATTTGTCATTATTCACACTACTGACGTAAACATGTGACTTTGCTTAAACAATGCATTTTGAGACCCAAGCAGGTGTAGGTCTCAAAAAGAAAAAAGATTGCTTTTCATTTCACAAAGAAAAGGCTAAGTTTTCATAAAATGCCAATACAAATTTCAGCACATGTTCTATTTAATTAGCTGGACTAATATGAATGATCATCAAGTGGGCAAATGTCTGCTTTTTAAGATTTTCACACTGAACTCTGAACACTGAGCTGTGCGGTTTTGCTGCCCTCTTGAGGGGAGTTAAGAATCACTACATCTACTAACTGGACACTTTTTTTTTCTTTTCCTAATTTAATTTTATTGTTGTTGTATTACATCCATCCCCTTTTTACTCCCCACTTTTTAGTATTCTCCTTACACTAAACTTATTGAAAGTGATTAAATTACTGACTGCATTAATCAAGTCACAAATTAAAACAATTACTGTAATACATATTTTCTTCTAAACATCTCATATAACTTATACATTATTAAACTTCCAAACTAACCAGTACAAGTTTTGGGGTCTGTGAGTTGCCTTTATGAACAACTAACATGGAATGTTCACTTACTCAGTTACAAAGTGTGTTACACACTTACAGTCCTGAATTCCCTGTATAAAATCCACTGAATAAAATAACCCCAAAAGAGGAATCTTTCAAATTCATTATAAATAAATTTGTCCCTTTAATTGGAAGTGAATGGAAAATTTGTAGATATTTTCCTAGAAATATGACCAATTCTACAATTTAAATATTTTCCCAGTTGATAGTAGAGAAGCAAATAGCATAATAAGTAGTTCCAGTTTATTTATACAACAATATTTATTCAGAGCCTTCTGTGTGCTCTTTCTGAATCATGCCCAAGGTTGGTTGCAAAACTGATGAATTATTTAATTCTCTCCTGACTGCCCTGTGATACTCCACTGATACTTCCAGTGTGAGACAAAATTTATACACAGCATGGAAGGCAGCTATCCGGTAGCCTAGGCGCATTCATCCTCCCTCCTTCTCCACCTGAGCAATAAAGTCATTAATATGCATTAAGAACACTCTGCCTGTATCGTTCGAAAGCTCTAAAATATTAAAAAGAAGGAACTGAGAGCCAACTTCCAGATTTTCTGTCGCAATCACCACCCCATGCAGGTATTATGACATCAACCAACCACTAGAGGTCGCATCAGGTGGGATATACTGAGGCTGCTTCTCTGCCAAATGAATGAAGAAAGAAAGACAGAGCCTGGGTTGTCTTCAGTGCGTTCTTGTTCTTTCTCCCACCCTACTCAGGTTTCTACTGCCACCTCCTCTCTGTTTCATTGCCCAAATCTCCCACGAATGCATTCTTTACCCAAGACTTTTTCCTAGAATGTCTTACTCCTGAATCCCACTTATAGATGGGGACCTACTACTACTGGATAAGGTAGTATCAAACTTGTATTAATTCAGATCATGGGCTTCAGAAATAACTGCCTGATATCTTTGCCTTCTTATGTAGCATTTTGCTTTAAACAGAGCCAAATAAAGAAGCTCCCCATGGCAATATAGTAGAATGGTTAAGATGAGTAAGGCCACCTAATCTTGAGTTTGTAAGTCTCACAGATATACTCTCTAATTACAGTATCAGTTCAAATTAACTACGTATGTGTGTGTACACATACGTAAATGTTATACACCATAAATGTATAAACTATATACATACCACATGTAAACTATATATACACTTAGGTGTTAAAACTGAAAAAAATAAAGCAAAAACAAAACCAAGAAAGTCACTTATCATAAAAATCACCTCTAGAGGGGCTGGGGAGAGCTTTGCATTCAGGGAGCAACCTCTAGAGGCTGGCAAGGCTCTTTCTCTTGCTCCAGGTATTAGTTACACTGGGGTTCACCCGATTGCATCCAGAGTTCCATGTCCTTTTTGTTATATTTTCTTATTTTTTTAAAGATGTTATTTATTTGTTTTTAGAGTGAGGAAAGGGAGGGAGAAAGAGAGGGAGAGAAACATCAATGTGTGGTTGCTTCTTGAGCACCCCCACGCAGGGATGTGGCCCCCAACCCAGGCATGTGCCCTGACTGGGAATTGAACCAGGGACCCTTTGGTTTGCAGGCTGGCTCTCAATCCACTAAGCCACACCAGCCAAGGATATTTTCCTATTTTTAAAGATCCCCCCTGCCTAAGTGATTCTCCGATTTGACTGTGTCCAGAATATTCCTTTATATACCACATATTTCAGTCTTAAGCACACTCTTATTCTAAGCTTCCAGCTAGTTGGGTATTTTTAATGTTTTCAAGAGTGGTTGTTGAGAGACAATATCTTTGTTTGTATTTCTTCTGAACAACTATGTCCAAGTAGCCCTGATTTTCTTTTCTAAATAGGAATGGATATGTTTTAGCCTTCTTACCAACTGGATATGGAATTACATTATGCTGAGGTAAGTGTTCATGATGCCCCAATCTTGAGCAAAGGGTGCTACTCCTCATGGATAAATTTTCTGTAACTTCAGGGTGAGCAAAACCACCACCACTTCACACACAGTATGAGAGAGGAAGCCTGAGTGTAGGGAATCCAAAAGTGTTCTAATAGGCAGTAAGCATGCCTGCCCTTCGATCCAGAAAGATGTGTCCCTGTCAAGGCATTTGTGGGTAAATACCCAAGAAAGGGTATTCTAGGACAAAAGGCAATCAGTGCAGAGGCAGAACATAAAAGAACATAAAAGATTCATGGAAAAGATCCACCCACAAGTAAGGAATAAACCATTTTTGCTGATTGAATGAAGAAACAAATTAGAGCGTCAATCCAGCACAGGTGGTAGAATGAAAAGTCTAAAATAAAACAGGAAACCTCCTGTTGTCTCCTCCTTACCTAGCAGTATGTTGGCAAAGTTTACCAACCAACTCTTAGAAGGAAAGGAGAGCCTCAATTTGTAGCATTTTTCAACATTCATGGCAAAAATATTCCCTACATGACCAGCTACAAGCTACTGGTGTGGCTGAAAGCAGAGCTGGTGCAAGTGCCCAGCGTTATACTGTATTTCCACTGCACAAACACAAAACTTGGAAATCATCTTTACTATAAAAAATGTAGCAAATATAGAGTAAAATAATTAGGAAGTGATGAGTTTGAATGTAGTCTACTTTAGTTTTAAATTTTTTCTTTAACTGTAAGTTGATATGATTTACTCTTTAATATCTGTGGTTAACAACTGGCTCACAAAATTCTTGAAAAGTTAACAACTGACTTCCAAGTGAGTACCAGCCAACTCCACCACACCACAGCCCTTGATTCCTTCCCTGTTGTTGGTGTCATTTTTGTTCCTCCAGCCTCACTGGGTATCTGATTTCTAGATCTTCTATTTCTCTCAACCTGGGCTTGACTCCTGCTCTTCTAGGTTGAGTTCTGCCTCCCTTCCATCGACTACCCACCCTCAACCTGGCGTTATTCCTGAAAGCCTTCAGGTCTGTACTTCACCTTTCCCAACCCCTCTCTCACCAACACACACAACAAAACAGGAGAGGGGAGATGGATTCCCAAGTAATAACTTTTAACACACTTTCTCATGGAATCATCACAACGACTTTTTGCTAGGTCTGTTATTTTTGGTGCCACATGTTAAGTACTCATGTATTGTAAAGGGATTTATAAACAAATGTGAGGTGCTTATTTCTTTCTTGTAGAAAAAAATGTATTTTAGAAAGGAACTTTGGGAATACACTTGAAGACAGCTTGATAATATATTTATATACTTTTTTATTTCTTCAACTGTGTCCACCAGAGGGCAGCAAAAAAAAAATGTATATGTGAATGACATTTACTCAATACAAAAATTAAGAGCAAACCTGCCCAAGAATCCTATTTCTCTAATAGCATTAGAAGATCATAAATATTTTCAATGGTGAAATAATAAAGCTTCAAATTGAACAAATCTTTATCATTTATTTGGAGTTATAAAAATCAGTAAGTCATTGGGCAGGAAACAAAGAAAGAAAAAAGGGCAAACGTGTATCATTAGTTGATAAATAGGAAACCATGAGAGTCTTTTCCATCAACATTACTTCAAGTTTATGTTGTAAAATATAATAATAGTAGTTAGAAACTTTTATTTCTTAAGACTAAAGAAAAGCATGAATGTATAAATGTTCCTGTATCTTTTTTTGAGAATTTCAATATTATGGAGAAATAATACCATAAAGCTACAATTTCATGTTTTACTTCAAAGCCTGAATATTAACTTTCATGGTAGTTGAATTTCCAGTTGTTTGCCTATTGACCCATTTAACATCTATTAACTGGAACACTTCTCATGTCTAAACATTGTGCTAGCAATGAATGCTTCTGAGGCCTAGGTTGAGGAATACAAAAATAATTGCCTGTCTTTATCAACTGGTGTTCTCCAGAGAAGCAGAAACAATAAGATATATAGGATTTATTTTAATAAATGGGCTCATGTAAATAGGGACTAATTAAGGAAGCCAGCAAGTCTGGAACCTGCAGGGGGAAATTCAGGCAGGAGTTAATGCTCCATGCTCCAGTCTTTTTTTTTTTTTTTTTTTTTTTTTTTTTTTTTTTTTTTTTTTTTTTTAGTTTTCAAAATATTTTTATTTTGATAAATAATTTATCAAACTTTTTAGAAATCATCTCATACTTTTAAAGATGGCATCTAAGTTTTTACAGTCTTGAGACCAAAAGTATGAGATGATAAATAGTTTATCAAACTTTTTAGAAATCATCTCATACTTTTAAAGATGGCATCTAAGTTTTTACAGTCTTGAGACCAAATCTCTTCTTCTCTAGGAAATCTCAGCTTTTGCTCTTTTTTTTTTTTTTTTTTTTTTTTTTTTTTTTTTTTTTTTTAAAGATTTTTATTTATTATTTTTCAGAGAGAGGGAAAGGCAGAGAGGCAGAGAGGGAGAGAGATAGCGATGTATGGTTGCCTTTCACCTGCCTCCAGCTACAGACCTGGCTGGAGACCTGGCTTGCAACCTGGTTATGTTGCCCTGGCTGGGAATCGAACCAGCGACCTTTGGGTTCACAGGCCGGCACCTTATCCACTTTGCCACCAGCCAGGGCAGCTTTTGCTCTTAAGGCCTGCAACTGACAGGGTGAGGCCATCCACATTATCAAGGTTAATGTTCTTCACCTAATGTCAATTGACTGTAGGTGTTAACCACATCTACCAAATGCCTTCATGGCAACACCTCGAATTTGATTAAATAACTAGGCATGATAGCCTAGCCCAGTGGGCCCATAAAACAACCATCATATTGCTCCAAAACATTTCCCTCCTGCCCAGGTGCGCTGTCTCAGGAATCCCATCCTTGGAAAGTCATGCTTTGAGTCATGGATTACTTTTCCCAGGTATCATCTTTGAAACATATATGTCTCCCTAGTAGGTTAATACACCCAATTAGACACCAATGTGTGCCTACAGGTTATCACGTACACTTCACCAGACAGAAGAAAAGTCTGTGGCATTCTGAAAGCTCTGAGTAGATGCAGGTTCTAAAATGCTAAAAACAAAACTGATTTGCCACCCACAGTGACCAATTTACATGCAATTTCCCCTCTCCATTACTGCTGGGATTTGGGGTATGTTGTGAGAAATCACGTGGCTGTTTTTAGAAACTGTCTCTACCTGGAAACTCAGCAACCAAGCAACGACAGCATGATGTCTCACTCTCTAACTCCTGCTCCATGTGCTGTGCAAAGTATCAGCTCAAAATGCTTTGCTAATTTTACTTTAATAAAGAGATTAACCCAAACATGTATAAGTAACTCTAATGATAAGGAAACCTGAGACAAACTGGAAGTGAGAAAGATTCTATTAAGAAAGGAGGAAAGAGTATATTCTTTAAAAATATCAATGTCATTAAAAACAAAAATTAAAGCATACTAAAGAGACAATTAAAATCAGTACACCGTAGTAAATTGCATGCTATACTAGACAAGAAAATAATGCTATGAAGCACAGTGCGAGATCAAGTCACAGACTGGAATACAGACAGTGGACTGGATAAAGGTGAGAGCATTTGGGGGTTTTTGTTTGCTTGGTTGGTTGGAGGTTGGTTGGTTGGTTGGTTGGATTAGTTTGATAACTGCCTTGCAAGGACTAGTGTCACAAGCAAGGGCCAGTGACTCTTAGCAAGTGACTGGGTATAGTCACTTGAATAAAGTGCTAAGACATACTTCTTAATCACATTCACTTTTTCCCTCCAACCCCCTTATGAAGACCTTGGGGATCTTCATAAACAAGATCAGATGTGACCTTTGACCCCCAGAATGGGATGAGCATGGTGAAGGCCGCATTCTGGACAATGGTCTGACCTCCAGGTTTTGCTCCCCTGGGCCCCAGACGTGGACAACTGTTTGCCCGTAGTGCCTTCCCAGTTGCAGCCACCTAAAGCAGCGGGTGCAGTGCACTTGAACTTGAGAACTTCGTGCCAATAAAAGGATTAATTTAGAATAGGTCTGCATTGTAAAATAAAAATGACACATGTTTTACTATGGAGTCCACTAGCAATAAATATAATTACATAATATAAACAATAAATGGCATACAGAGACATTCTAATATTAATTTGCAATTTTTTTCCTCGGTATGATTTTGGCAAAAATCCCTAGTTGATTTTTAAGAGACCCTTCCCTGCTAGGGTTTGAGCTCAACCCAGTTTCTCATCTCCCGCCTACCCAGTTTCTGTTGACAGCCACACACTGTTGGTGGTTTTACAGGCATGCGCCAGAGGTCACTTTCTTCTAGCAGAATTGCTAGCCTTACTGCTGGCTCGCAAGCTTGCTCAATGTTCCATTTAATGTCTGCTCTTAATAGTCATGCTGTCGACATGGTTGTCTTCACTGCTCTCCACTTTATCTACAAAATGCCATCTGCCACATATCTTCATTCTGAGCCCCCTGTGTCCACTTCAGGTCCACTCTATGTGCAGGTGACAGAGAGGGCTCCATTTCTTTCACATTTAAAGATAAAGAAAAGCTACCTAATGAGAGCAGAGTTGAAAAGACATCCCACTCTGGGAAAGTAATAGGGAGGCCATGCTTACTACCCCTGAAATAGCATCACCTTTCAACCTAGAAGGTGCAACTCAAGAGTTTTTAATGCTATCATGCGCAATATTAAATGGACATTAGAGCATGCACCACATTGTTAAATGTTTCTATGGGGTGCTGGCTGGTGTGGCTCAGTGGATTGAGTGCCGGCCTATAAATCTGAAGGTCACTGGTTTGATTCCCAGTCAGGGCACATGCCTGGGTTGCCAGCCAGGTCCTCAGCTGGGGGTGTGTGAGAGGCAACTGACCCATGTATATCTCTCACACACTGATGTTTCTCTCCCTCTCTTCCTCTCTCCCTTCCCCTCTGTCTAAAAGTAAATAAACAAAGACTAAAATATTTGTTTTAAATATGTCTATGGGAAATCTAGCAAAGTACCAGGAGAAAAAATACTTTCTGAAATGCATTGAAAAACTAGCTATGTGGCAAATGCAGATCACCAGGCATTTCCGAGTAGGGTTTTCTTCCCTGCTTGTCAATTTGATGTTTCTCCTTTCTCGGAGTTTTTAGTTGAAATACTGTAGCTCTCTTCTCAGGAGGAAAGAAACATTTCACATTTTCATGAATTATGTTTCTAATGTTCATATAATAAAGACTATTCTATATTAAGTGTTTGGTATTAATAAATATAAGAATTTGCAAGAATCCTTTACGTGAGGACACCTGGGCCGTGTCACTCTGAAGCGAACAGCATTATGATACACTCATACCTCTCTGCTCGGTTAACTATGGTTTATCTGAGCCCATTTCCTAAATTCAATCCATTCAGTCAGTTACTACACAACTCCAATGAAGTCAAGGCCACGGAGTTCAATTTAAGAAGGGTCAGTTATAGCTTTACTCTGTTTCGTAACAAACACACTAAAACTTTCATCTTGATCGGTTCTCATACAATCTACGTCTAGGACCAAGATATTCATCACAACTATTTGAAAAATAACTCCAAATGCATACCCTGACATGGGTCAGAAGGACTGACTGCTACAGGAAAAATGACATGCTTTAGATGGTTTATAAATCCTACAGGCAGCAATAAAAAACACAGAGGCCTTTCTTATGCCACATGCAACATCATGAAATTTTTGAAGACATACACAGGCTTTTGGCTAAGGCAAACAAGTGTAAGCTAGCACCTAAATAATATCTTTCATGATGAAAATCAAGCTGTTTAATATGCTATACGTACCATTCATCATTCAAACCCAGAAATTCAGCTCATTTGACACCACCTAATCCAAATTAATACTGCATTTCCACCATCTTTATTTCCATCTCTGTCAAAACTAATGAATGCAATAGTACAATGACAGCACTCAAATAAAAAGAATTCAAAGATTTAGCCTATGTGCAGTAGGGATTTTGTCTTAGAGCAACTACTTCTAAGTTTCATGGGTCATTCTGATTAAGGATCACTCTGCTTCTAAAAGTCTGTTTCAAGTTTCTAACATAACCAAGGCATGCTACACGCTATGGATAATATGAATGAGTGAGAGAAACATAACCCATTGTATTGGCCAGGGTTCTTCAAAGAAATAGAACCAGTAGGATATATGGATATAAAGGAAATCTTTTTAAGGAATTGGCTCACATGACTATGGTGGCTGAGAAATCCCAAGATCTGCAGTTGGCAAGTGGGAGACCCAGGAAAAGCCAAAGTTTCAGTTTTGTCTTAAGACAGAAAAATGTTATCAGGAGGAAAACCCTCTTACTCAGCAGTTTTGTGCTATTTAAGTCTTCCACTGTTTGGATAAGGCCCATTCACAACAAGGGAAACAACCTGTCTTACCCAGTCTACTGATTCAAATTAATCTTGTACAGAAACACCCACAAAAGCACACCCAGAATAATGTTAGACACCCTATAGCCCAATCAACTTGACACACAGAATTAACCATCATATCCTTATACACACAATGTTTATCGTTTAGGAAAGAAACAAAACAAATAATAAATAGCATTAAACAATGACAAAATGACATATAATTAAATGCTAAATTGAATGATAGTGCCTGTAATTCCTATTGAATTTCAGAAAGAACGTAAACAGAACTTCTGCTTAACTAATTCTATAATAAATGGTTTCATTTGTCTACAGGTAATTAAGTCCAAAGAATTAAAGGATAAATAAGGGTCAATTTTTCATCAACAAAAAGGACCAAAAAATAAAATGTCAAAAGTGATTTAAAAATACAAAGAAAAACTGAAGCACAGATATAACAGAGAAAAATAACAGGCTGCTTCAACGTTTTTCCTGTCTGAATCTTCAGGCCATTTTATAACCTCATGTGAATGATGCTTTTGCTAAGAGAAAATGCCTTTTGATGCCACATATTTCAGAAACACCTGCTGGTCTTAAGTGTTTCAGCAAATTATTTGGCCTGCTGGGGATTCTTAGGTTATAAATTTTATATTCATAGCATCTGTAACATTTTTAGAGATTTTCAGCAGAAGAGATAAAGCAAGTGATGCCAAGTTAAATAGTCTCTGAAAGTAACATATTATTCACTGTCTTAGTCTGCTACCCACTATCCACCAGATTCTACTCTTTCACTAGCAATATTTTGATGGAAGAAGTACAAGGAAGTATGTCACATTTGGTTATTTCCAGAAAAATTAGGCAATGATATGTAAGAAATTCCTTGGCCAACCTAGACAGCAGTTTTAACTGGGAACTAATAATAGAAAATATTATGCAAAAGTCTGACAATATCTCTCCTATCTTACTTGAAGATAGCAATCCCAAAGAGCTTTGGAGTCATCAAAGTATCTGTAGCTAAAAACCCGTCACATTTCTTTTGTTTACTCAAATGTTTCAGTGCTTCTAGATCAATTCTCCAATCTGACATCACCCCAGTTTCCTAGCAAGGCTCAACAGCCTAGCAGAGACTGACTAAATGCCCCCTTTCCATCAACAAGAATGGCAAAATCTACTCCATTCTTCTTGATTTCCCCAGCTGTCCTATGATTTCTCACTGGCTACTCCTTTTGCCGGGATCAGACAGATTGAAATTGTTATGTCTCTTGGTTTTCTTCCTATCAATATAAAGCAAGCCTGCTTAACTGTGGAATTTTAGACAACAGCAGATGGAAGTAAGCATCTCTTTCCCCCATGACCAACACTTGGCATGTAGAAGACCCTGGAATTCCCATCGCCCAAGATAGGGAGCTGGGGGGTGTTGGTGATGAAATTCTGAAGTATCTGGTACTGGGAAAGTGAGACCATAGAACACAGAACTCTAGAACACCCACACAAACGGAAGAGACTACAGACTTCAGGGGGAAGTCCCAGCAGGAAACTCAAGTAGACTAGACAAGATTACCTCTATCTAAGTGGATACTGGCCAAAGAAACCCAGGCAAGGAACAGGCTAATCACTCCTCAACGGAACCAACAAGAACAGAGAAGGAGCCATTACCAGAAAGCTGCCTCCACGCTGCATGAAACAGTCCAAATTTCACTCAGGACAAACATGCCACCTTGGAGAAAAGAAAGAAAGAGGAGACCACAGGACAGGTAGGCAGAGAGTCCTGAACTGATGGACTGTTATATTCTACCAACCCCTAAAAACTAATCACAAATATTAAACAAATCTCAAATAAACTTTTGTTAAACCAGAAATTGAGTTACCTCAAATAGGCAAGTTGTGTTTTTAAGCACTTCATGCTCCAACCAGCAGTAAAACTAAGTTAGGTATTCAGAGGTAGGTAAGATAAATCATAGAAAATGAAAGAAGCATATTCTGTGAGATACGTATTGTAGTGCAAAGTTTAACTCCCAAATGAAGAAATGAGTATGATGTACATCATGCATTTCTTGAACTCACACTATATACGGAGGAAAACTCCATAAGAACATGGTATGATAAATAGAAAAATAAAAATATGTATAAGCACAAAGGTAGTACAAGGGATAGACTGATCAAAATAAATGCAGAAACTAGGAGGAGGTTTAGAAAACACTTCCTGGCCCTGGCTAGTAGCACAGTGGATAAGGGGCCAGCCTGTGAACCCAAAGGTCACTGGTTTGATTACCCAGCCAGGGCACATAACCAAGTTGCAAGCCAGGTCTCCAGCCAGGTCATAGCTGGAGTCAGGTGAAAGGCAACCATACACTGATGTCTCTCTCCCTCTCTGCCTCTCTCCCTTCCCCTCTCTCTGAAAATAATAAAACCTTTTTAAAAAAATGAAGTTGGTTTATGAGTCAGATCCCATTCTCTCCAATAACTCAACTTTATTAAAAAAAAAAAAAAAAAGAAAGAAAGAAAGAAAGAAAGAAAAAGAAAGAAAACACTTCCTGAAAAAAGAAACTATGTTGGGTTTTAGAAGATGAATAGTTCTTCATGCATTGGTGAGTTCCCTGTACAGAAACAGAACAAGTCCATGGCACGGAAGAGTGGAAGAGTTAAAAGTTATCAGATTAGTCTTATTGGAGCTTAATTGAGAAACCTAACTTTTAGACAGAATTCTAACATTAAACTAATATTATGGCTTAGAGGATAGAAACTACTCTTTCAAGATGTTAAAATTCTATTTTTAGAGAGAAAATATTGAATACTGTAGTCAGTGGAATGTGGGGGTGGGGGGACTACAGTATTGCTCAAACACCAAAGATAAATTATTTCAAAGATAAATTTGTGAGATTATTGTTCTTGTACACAATCTAGAAAACAAATTCCAGATGGTTACAAATATTTATTTTTAAGATATAAAAAATAAGATGTTTTCACTCTATTCCGTCTTAAGATCTTCAGTAATTTCCAGTTTAAAAAAAGTATAAGTCCCCATACAGGAGGTGCTTAATGTCACTAATTAACCATTTTGTTTTGAAGTCTCTTCTTAACGACTATTTTAAATGTTTATCTTAATGATTTTGTGTCCTACTGGTAGTAGTCATTTTTTCAGCCATCATCTGACATATTCTTCGTAATTCTTGCTCAAAGATTATTATGCACTATTTTCTTTAAGTGATAGTTTGAAAACTAGATGATATCAACATTATTTTTATTGGTTAGTTTTGTTTAAGATTTTATTTATTTATTTGTAGGGAAAGTGGAAAGGAGGGGAAAAGATAGGGAGAGAAGCATCAATGTGTGGTTGCCCTTCACATGTCCCAACTGGGGACCTGACCCTCAACCCAGGCAAGTGCCCTGACTAGGAATTAAACCAGCAACCCTTTGGTTCCCAGGCTAGCATCAGTCCATTGAGCCACACCAGCCAGGGCTATTGGTTTTGGTTTTGTTTGTTTTTTGTTTGTTTGTTTTTTGTTTTTTTTAAGTATATTCAAATATTAGGCTAAAGAATACAATCTTTTTATTATTTATTTTATTTTTCAATAGACCATCCATAGATTGTATTGTACATTCACCATCAACATTTATCCCCCTTTTACTCCTTTCTACCTCCCCCACCCACTTTCCCTCTTGTAATCACTATACTTTCATCTATATCTATGAGATTTTTTTTTTTTTGCTTACTCCCTTCACCTTTTTAACCTAGCCCCCGAACCCTCTTCCCTCTGACATCTGTTCATCTGTTTTCTGTATCTATGTCTGTTTCTATTTTGTTGGTTTATTTGTTCACTAGAGTCCACATGTAAGTAAAATCATATGGTATTTGCCTTTTTCTGACTGGCTTATTTCACTGAGCATAACACTTTCCAGGTCCATCCATGCTGTCATGAAAGGTAAGATTTCTTTTTTTTTTTTATGCCCAAGTAGCATTTCATTGTATAAATGTACCATAGCTTTTTGTCCACTCATCTACCAAGATGGGCACTTGGGCTGCTTCCAAATCTTGACCATTATAAAGAATGCTCCAATGAACACAGGGATGCATGAAGAATACAATTTGGATTTCATGGAAAAGGAAGTCCTTTTAGGTGGTGACCAAGATTGTTGGGACTGACTTATAAATACATAATATGACCTAAGGGATTCTAGGAAGTCTTACCTGCCCAAATATATTTCATATGCTTGCCAGGGCACCAAGGATGTTCTTCTGAAGCTAAATGACTTTGACTATCATTGTGGACCATCATTATCCTACATTAAAGCACCAGTAACCTAAGAACTAACATGGAGACATTATCAAAGAACAGCTTTCAGCAACGTTTCCCAACAGGCATTTGGTGCACCAGAAAGGGATTCTGGGCTCAAATAAGGTCAAGAAATGTTAAGTGTTATTTTTCTCTCTTAGAGAGTCACAGTATACATATATTAGTGTACAAAGAGCTCTAAAAAGACCAACAATTACCCAAAAAATCTTAAACTTTTTAAAACTCAGCCATTTCAAAATTCAGTTGACACTAGGGCCCTTCTGGCTGCCAAGAATTAATAACAATGATAGATGAAAGAAAGCAAGACACCAAAAATTAAACAATAAAGGGACAAGTGAATTGAGCCAGAAAGGAGTGCTCAGATGACTAAGGGAGTGTTGACAATAAGTTTGGACCATTTCCAAGGAATAACTACTTGTGTTCAACTCTTTTCTTTGGACAGGTCTTAGGATGATCCAGTCCTTTGGGTGGATAAAATTCATTAGGTCCAGATAGCTTTCATTTTATGAGAGGTGGGCCTTCACAGAACCTCCTCCATTAAGGTGCTTTTTAAGATGATGTCACTATTATCAACACAAGAGATGGCCATGCTAGACTGATGTACTCTCTACAGTCTCCATTTCTAACCATTTCCCCCTCACTTATGTATCTCCTGATTAGCCCTTAGCTTAAATATCACTTCCTCAGGGAAGCCTTTCCAAACTAACTATAATCATCATCTTTCAAGCTCCAAAAGCCTGTTTTTCCCCCTGAATTATTCATAACAGAGGTAGGTTCTACTTGATGTATCAGCCCATTACACTCTAAGCTCCATGAAATAATGCCTACATCACATCCATGACAGGATTGTTAGCCATATTACAGTGCCTGGCCCATAGGAAACCCTTACTAATCCTGTTTTGTTTTGCTAAACTCAGCAACCACTCAATCTCATATTTCATTGTCTTTAATGGGTGTTGCTTCCTCAAATTTGGCCCAGCAGTTTCTACCTGAACGTGATGGTCCTCTGCCAGCACTCTACCCAAAGGCAATCTCTTCTATTCACATGGATATAACTACTAGCTATATGATATGACTTAAAAATATATTTCTTCCACCCTGATCACAAGCTTCAGAGTATATATCTGATTGCCTACTAAGTATTTCCAACTGGATGTTACACATACAATTCAAACTGTTCCAATTGAGCTCTTTTTCCTACTCCTCCACTCCCACCCCCACCTGCTCCTCCTACCCTTACATTTACAATTTCAATTAGTGGTACCATCATCCACCTAGTTCTTAAAGCAGACATCTTCCATTCATTCTAAACTTCCTTCTCTTTGTCTACCCACACTTTTCCTTCACAGATTTTTCCTCCCACATGGTTCTATAATCTTTCTCACATCCCTACTACTGCTGCCTAGTCAGGTTTCCATTCCTTCTTACCTTGACTCCTGAAATATCTTCCTAATAACCCTCTTTAGCTCAATTTTGCCCTCCTCGGAAGCTTCTTCCACATAGCAGCCTAGTCGACATATCTAAAATTGAATTTGACTATGAAGTTTCCATGCTTAAACCACTTCCAAGTCTTTCCATAGCTTTGTTGTTGAGTTAACGTATCAGGCACTCTGTTATTTGAGTCTATTTATTTTTTCACTTCTGCCTTTGCTCTTACCTTAAAATAATTTGCAACTGCTTTCGATTCCTATTAAACAACAAGGTTTCCTTCATCCTCAGCTTCCCTTATAATGATTTCCAAGTGCAGAATGTCACTCAACTCTGAGCTATCCTTCGATTATGGAAACACTTCTCCTAGAACTCAGGTTGGACTGAGTTGATCTTTGCTCTCCCATAATCCCGAGCAAACCTCTCATTATTACACAGAATTGGAGCCTAGCTGTTTACCATCTGTCTCCTCCCCTAAACAATCATATCCTTGAGAAATGGCTCAATATTATATCTGTCTTTGTGCTCTGAGCTATAGTAAACAGACTGGCATATGTTACATACCTAAAAATAGCTATTGCACTAAAATTTTTGAGATCCCCTTGAATATCTCTGAAAGAACCCAATATCCACTTCGCTCTTTCTTTCTTGTGTTCTGTTCATTCCAATTTTATTCCAGTTAACAATGTGCCAAGCTCAGTACTGCATTTCCTGCCCTCCCTTGCTGTGACAGAACACCAATGAGATACAAGAGCTCTCTGCTGGCTTTCTGGTAACCTCTTTAAAAGAGGCTGACTCAACTGGAGGAAACAGTTTTAGCATTTACACCTCCTTCCTTTTTTTCCTGAAACATGTGCTCAATCCTACAATTCTATTAATTTTAGGTCCCTGACAATCTGATTAAACCATTAGCCACTATCTATCAATCAGTACAGATACTTAGCTCAGGTTTTCAACTAACAGAAAATAAGATAAATTGTTTGAATTTGTATACACTGGAAGAATTTTCTTTTTCCACAGCCCAACAGAGCCATTCCAGAGGGAGGAAATTATGTTCAGCCATCTCCTCCTGGGTGGTGCAAGAACCATTTTTAACAAGCCTCAAATGTTTTCTCCCTCCATCAGCTGATCTGCAGTGCAATGCAGCAGGTGTGGGCTAGGTGAAAGTTAATGAAACGACTTATTCAACTCCCACAGTGGGAGGAGAAGGGTTAGAAACCAATGCTGGCATTAGACATGGCCTGACTCCTCTATTAGCAAGTGGAAGTGATATCTAGAATGGGGCCCAATCCTGTTGGGAAAGCAAAAATATTCCTTTGTTCATCACTTTATTGATAAAGAAATCATTCACAGTGTCTCCACTTTTTACTTCTGACCTCATCTCCTATGATTGTCACTTTGACTCATTCTACTCCAGTTACTCTCTTCCTCCATGGAGCCAGTCATATTCTTGATCTTTGCCCTTTATGTTTTCTGCCTAGAATACTCCTGTCCTGGAAATGTACAAGGTACTTCAACACATGGCTCAAACATTACATTTTCAGTGACACCTGCCTGTCAACTCTTCTTTAACATGTACCCTTTATCATGATGGTATATAATATTAATTTATCCTGATTTATTTTCCTTCTTAAACAGATACTGTTCTAATATACTGTATATTTCAATTTATTTGATTATTCTGTCTTTCTCTACTAGAATATAGTTACATGAGGGAATTTTCATCTGCCATGTTTACCACTATATCTCCAATGCCTAGAATACTGTAAACATACTGGATATTCAAATAAATATGTTAATGAATGAATAAGTAAGTGAATCTTTCCCCCAAATGTCCTACCAAACTTTAAATTTTGTTTGGGAATATTCCAATGGATAGAAAACAAATAATATTATTAAATGATTCTCTGATCTTCTTCACTTATATTGTCTAAAACCACCAATCTATTTTCTCCTCCTTTTTGTCCCTACATTCTTCTAATTGTTATATGTTATAAAACTTTTGAGGGAGAAGAAATCAGTTTACTTTGTTCTTCTTTCCCAACAACTGCTATTTTCTAGAATAATAATGTCACTGGTTGTTATTGATTCAAACACAGTGTGAGGCTTTGTTTCCTAGGCAAGTCAACAGAGCAAGCAAACAATCAGAATTACTCCCAGCTTGAAGAAGCACCAGAGTCCAAAATCTCAGTGCGAGTCCTCATCATGCTCAAATCAGCCTGACCTAAAATTATTGGTTCCCCTTCATCCTTACTCCCTCAGAATCCATACACAAATGCACACACAGAGGTGTAAAATTCTGATATAAATTAACAAAGTTTTGCAACTTTTTTTGTGAACTCTTTCATCTCACAGATTTGCTTTTAAATTGGTTCCCAGAGCATGCTGGGATCTAACAGCTGTCAAAGTTCTGCAGACAAAGAGAGAGGAAAGGGTGGGACAGAAGGGAAATTGGCCTCCCCTGCTCAGGTCAGTCCCTTAGATGGATGTGCCTATTGAAGGACTGGTTAAAGGTCTTCAAGCAAAGGGGAAAAAGCATGATCAGAGAAAGGAGGCTGCTTTACTTGACCACAAAACACAGTGGGGAGCTGAAGTTCCTTCTACATGAGAAAACCTCCATTCTCAGCACCCTACTCCTTCCTCCTCAGTGCCCAGATTTCACAGCAGACGCAGGGTAAGGCTGCAAATTGAACTGACATTAAATTTAGGCAACATGCAGACTCTGTATGTATGTGTCTTTTAGCTCTCTCAACCCAGTGGATGCAAGAAATGTGATGTTCCTTTTACAGAGTCAAAAATAAATAAAAGGTCACTGATTTTCAATCCATGCCTTAACTGAGAAATTGGGCAATTGGTACCAGTAAACTTATTTTTTCAAGAGATGTAGAAACTTTAACAATACAATACCATACAAGTCTTTCATAGTTCTTTGTACTGGCCTCTAGCAGAAGCTAATTGGTCCCTTAAAATTGGTTCCTTCAATGAGCACTACATTCCAGGGCGAATAATTTAATATTCTGTGTCACCTCTGCATACCATAGTTTGCCAGAAACCCAGCACTTACTACCAAATTTTCACTACCTTATTCCTGTATCAGTTAGTATTGCCACAATAGCGCTGCATAACAAAACTACCTGGCATAATGTATTCAGTTACTCTTGCTCTGGTAACTGTACATTGATTCAAGCTGGCTTATCTAGCTCAGGCTCAATGGAGTCTTCAAGTTGTTCTACATACTTGTCATCCCCCTCAGACCAACAAGCTAGCTGGG
This sequence comes from Noctilio leporinus, assembly GCA_004026585.1. NCBI lineage: Eukaryota > Metazoa > Chordata > Mammalia > Chiroptera > Noctilionidae > Noctilio > Noctilio leporinus. The sequence goes on from PVIW01002305.1 coordinate 178,665, forward strand.
GCATATTATGCTCAATGACAAATGCTTGAGGACAAGCCACCATTTCATACATGCATCCCAGACCTTTGCTCACATCACATCCACTAACATCCCACTGGCCAAAACAAATCACATGGCCAAACCTGACATCAATGAGGCAGCTCATAATACTCCACCCACAACAGGAGAAAAAAAGAAACTGAGTATTTATTAAACAATAGTCCAAACTGTCATAATTCCTTACAAGGTAGGATAAGCCATCCCAAGTCCCCATATATTCTTTGAATGCCTGTGCCCACACAAACGTCTAATTTAAATTTTTACGTCAATGGGGTCCTGGCTGCAAACATTAGAAACCAACTGTCAGAAAATAAGATACAAAAAGAGCACGGAATTATTAACACATGCAACAGGGAGATTTAAGAACTAGGCTTGGAGGCTCCACAACCCGTACCCACGCCTAAGTCACAGCAGAGCACGGGTCTGGTCCTGGGCCACAGCTCCCATTGTCTCTGAGCTCCAGGCTAACACCGTCCAAACCACGAGCTGCATCTGAATCTTGAGCACCTGAACTGTGACCAGTCCAAACTGAGACTTGGTCTATACCAGATTTTTGAAGTGAGAAGGAAATAATGGTAAAATAGCTCATAAATATCTCATGTTGATTACATGTTGAAAGTATAATACTTGAGCTAAATAAAATATATTCTTGAAATTATTCACCTGTTTCTCTTCAAATTTGACTGCTGGAGAAGCGTTAAGTGGTATACGTGGCTCACGTTACATTTCTATTTCTATAGCCTGCTCTTAATGCTTACAGCTTGTGGTCCCAACTGCCAGAACAGGTTGCTGGTAACAGCCGCCGGCACGGCCACGAGTGTGGTGTCCAGCAACTGGGCAATGCGAAAGCAGCCAGCACAGCACAGAAGAGTCTTCCCTATCCAGTCCTCTTTGCATAGTGTGGGAAAGATCCATCTCTTAGCCAAACCAGGTCCCATGCTTATGCTCTAGTTTCAAAAGAGGCTCACAAAGTGAATGTGTGGTGTTTCTAGCCCCTATAGAAGGAGATAAAACTCTTCCCTACAACCAAGACTCATTGAGTGGAATTCCCCAAACATAGACATTTTAACATTAGGTACTTAAAACTCAGTAAAAAAAAAAAAAAAAAAAAAATAGCCATTTTTTGATCCAGCATTTCTCTTTGGAGAAATATATTCTTCAAAAAATAGAAATGTAGGCAGACACTACTATACAAATATGTTTTTAATCTTAGCTGGATTCTCCTAGAAGCAGAAATAAATAATTCATTTATTAGATGATCCAGAAGCATCAGTAAAGAGTTCGGAACATAAGAAAGGCAGGGAAGGAAATCAATTTAAAGGGCTCAGTCCCTGGGGACCTCCAGGACACTGTTTAGAACACACCTCAGTATTGTGCCATCTGAGGGGGGAGGATGACAGAGCTGAGAGTCGATCCTGGGAATATTAACTTACTGGCACACCCAGTCTGTGCTGGCACATACCTACCTCCATCCTGAGAAAGCAGCTGGGCAGAGAATTGCAAATGCCATTAGCACCTATGGGAAGAGTGAGATACGCAATAAGGCAGTGATGACCTACTACTTATTAAAACAACCTACTACTTATTAAAAACGATTGTCTTAGTCTGCTTGCACTATCATGACAAAATATCATAGGCTGCGTGACAAACAGTAGACATTTATTTCTCATGATTCTGGGGGCACAGGCCACAGCACAAGACAACCTAAACCGGAGGCGCCAGTGAAGTAGGAACAGAACCAAGAGTACAGTGTCCCCAAAATCAAGGGAATAAAATATTTAAGAGGAGAGTGCTCATCTCTACCAAATGCTGCCAACAGCTCAAGTAAGATCATAACTAAGACTGAGCACTGGTTGTAGCTATATGGAAGTCAATGGCATTGGTACAAGAGCGCTTCCGCAGGAGCCATGAGAATGGATGCTCAAATTAGAAAATGCACAGGGAAAACAAATTGCAGATATCAAGCACATATTATACTACTGAGAAGATTTGCTTTTCACAGGAGCAGAGAAATGACCCAGTAACTGATGGGGGACTAAAGAGTCCGGAAAAATGTGTTCTCCCTAAGGAAGGAGAAATAATATCATTTGATAAGCTCAGGAAATTTAGCAAACAACAGAGAAAACACGATTTTACGGAAGAGAGCCGCCAACTGCTGATGTGACCTCCCTGAACACGCGACAGGCATGGGAACTAGTGAGCAGGTAGAAAGACTGGCCTTGGCTGGTTTGTAGAAAGTTCTCCTGAAGTAGTGAATGGCAGAGCGTGTGCACAGAGCAAGTGGGGGCGCAGATGTGGTAACAGAAGCCTGCTGGGCATGTCCTATGGTGGCTTTGGCTACCCCAGTGAAACAGAAAACAGGAGTGACCATGGGGGAGGAGGCAGTGAGAAGAATGCCGAAGAAAATAGCCTGCGGGCAGTGGGCAAGTGCAGAACTAGAGAAGCACAGTCTGGAGGCCACGTAGTGTTAAGTGCCCACTTGTATGTGGTTCATACCAATGAACTGAAAGTGAGAACAATCGGCAAAGGGGTGTTTTTCTCCAGACTCATGCAGCCACAGGTGGGGCAGACTAAAAAAGTGAGGGTTGGCTTTAACCAGAGTTGGAATTAACAAAATGGAAAAAAAGGCTCACAATTTTTTAAAAAGAAAGATTTTACAAAGAGGATGATCACAGCGTTTCTATAGGGGAAAAAGAGAGACTCAAAGGAAGTTTATACATGGGCATGGTTTTACAGACAATTTGAATTTCTAATATATTCTCTCAATGATTTTTGCCTCTACCTCAAACCACCTAGTATTGGGGAGCACCCACATAACTAAAGGCAGGAAGTGAAGCTAAGTTCCAAAAGAAACTTCAATCTGAAAGCCATAAAACAAGACAATTCTTTTCGTCCCTTCACTCGCTGAGCACATCACCTCTTGCTCTGAGGACAAGCATCTCCTGTTTCCTTCCCTCTCCATTCCCTCTACTTGCAGATCAACGCACAGGATCCCAATACAGCTGCTCTGGTTTCTGCCCGTAGTTCAGAGACCACCATCTCCTAACTGAGCCTTTGTCTTTCTCGGATAAGATCCACAATAGGCAAGCTTGTAACAGGGTGCAGAGCCAGGGACCCCGGAAACCAGCAGAGCATATTCCCCACAAACCTGGATGACTCAGCATTTAAGATACTTCGCATAACAATGGCAAGTACCTTTTTGAAGGGAAGTGGACCCCACCCAGGGCAAAAGGTGTAGTGACTAACAGCAGTGGCTCATAACATAGCCAGAGGGGGAAGATGCCCTTGTGTCACAGGGGACTTTTGCCCTGTCACAGCCAAAAGAAGGTAAAAGACACAGGGGAACTGGCCAAAGTAGCACATCATAGGAGGAGCCAGATATAATGTGGCACAGGGCAGACTGAAAGACTAAAGGACTTTCCCTCCCCAAGGTCTGGTGCGTAAAGAAGAAGCCATGTAGAGGAAAGGGTGTGGAAAGGGGGGCTTTTCTGACCTGAGGTCTGGTGTGTAGGGAAGCAGGCACATGGTCTGAAAGAATGTGAGGGGAGAGCTGATGGAGCGGTGCAGGACCCGCCTAACCTAGCACGCATTTGTGGGAGAGGCTTGCAGCTGAACTGAACGGTGACTAGGAACACTGAGCTACAGACTTTGGCTTCTCTGAACGACGTATGGAGAAGCCACTCTCTTGGGACGAGTGCTCCCTGGACGCCACCATGTTCTAGTGCAACAGGTTTCCCTGAACCGCTAGTTGGAGACTGAGGACAACGTAGCCCAGGTCCTGAAGGACACAGCTGCTGCTAGAGGATGGTGACTCTGAAACAAATAGCACATTCCAGATGGGATGGAGATCTGTTCGTGCAACCAGCTTAAGAACATATGAGGATGTATGGAAGTTGTGGGCATGTTTTTGGCTTATAACCTTTTGGGGAGCAAGGGAGGGGCTGGGTCTCATGGGAGAACAGGGCTCTGAGGAGGAGTGCTCTTAGCACCCCTGAGGTTGGAACCCTGTAAATAAAAACCAGTTTCCTTAGCACTGATTGTTGGGTCATATATTAAGGTGCAACATGGCTGAGCCCTGGTTTGCTCACTTACAAGCTCACTGGCTCAGCGTGAATTAGGCTCGTTGTTTTGTTCAGCTATCTGGAGACAGAAATGAGAAGTTGGCGGATCAAAATATGGCCGACACTCACCCCCTTTCTTTCCGCTAAATGTCGGGGAGAGTGGGAACTCCCAACGAAACAGGCCAAGCAGGAGCCCAAATGCAACTCTAAAAAAAGCATGTATGACTTTAATAATACAAACAAACTTTTTAAAATAAACATTTACAAAGAAGAGCTATTTTTCCCCAGCCAGGGCACATAACCAGGTTGCAAGCCAGGTCTCCAGCCAGGTCTGTAGCTGGAGGCAGGTGAAAGGCAACCGTACATACATTGGTGTTTCTCTCCCTCTCTGCCGCTCTCCCTTCCCCTCTCTCTGAAAATAATAAATAAAATATTTTTTAAAAATTTAAAAAAGGAGAGATTAAAGTGAAATAAAATATTTTTAAAAACTTATTTTCCCCTTTTGACAAATATTTGTTCCATTTCAGGAAGGTTCTTCATCACACTAAGTTCAAAAAAGCTTCTACTGAGTGCCTGTTAGCACAGGGCACCTTGTCCTTCCCTGCAGAGAATAAGGCTGTCAAGCATATTATCATATTATATAGTAAAATATACATTTTTTAAGAAAACATTGTGAAGCTGGAGTGTATACCTAACTGCAAAATAGAACAGCTGACAACACCAAAAATGCTGAAGATTCCCTCCCTTCTTTAGTAAATGCCTAGCAACTACTTCCTGCATGTTATTAGACTTGAATATTGGACTGGAGATGAAAATAGCAGGATAATACTGAATGTAAGTCTATTAGTGGCATTCTCTTTTAAGATTATCACTATTTGCACAAATTGTACATAATCCATGTTTTTGTATTTAAAAACTCAAGTCGACACAAAATTTCAATTTAAAAGAATAAATAGGCCCTGGCTGGTGGCTTTTCATAAGTTTTCTAGCTTATGTTATTTGCTCTCAAGGCTTTTCTTTTTTGTTTTTAAACTTGCCTTTCTTCCTTTAGGCTGATGACTTTCTGTCAGTATTCCTACTAAGTTATATACGCCGTGGCCTTGCATCCAGGCCCTTTAAAGACACTTAGAGTAATGCATCCCAATGATCTAATCTTTTAAAGCACTCAGATTGCACTCATTTTATAAAGTGTTTTATGAACTGGTGAAGCGATCATTTAGAAACACACATCTCTGAAGCCATAATCATTGTGTAATTTGTTCTGCCTCGCAAACAACTATCACCGGTCTTCCAAGAGGACAATCTTTAAACCAAATCTCTAACATTAAAGCCACTTATGGCTATTTTGGATAATGGGAGCTGTCCAGTCTGTGACGTGCTCAGTCTCTTCCATTTAGGGAGGATCTGCAGTACTAATGATCAACTTGAAAATGAGCTCTGCACTAGAAATCCAGCAGTGAATAACAGAAATAGGTGAGCTTACAAAATGTATTGGAAATTTCTTTCTAAAAGCCAAAGACTGTATCAAGCACAAGGGCAAATGTGCATTTTTGAAATAGTATATCATGCCTTTAAGAGTCAAATGTTAAGCTTATGGTACTGTCATTTCAAAAGAACTGGTTAAAGATATGTCAACCAAAACCCACTTTGTATTATTTGTCTGAATTTTTGAAATAATAAATATTCAATAAAAGGGAAAATATCTAGAAAGTTTACTTAAAAAAAGGGGGGGAAATCCCCAAAATATGTCCTTTGTGAACTTTGCTGTGTCCTATTTGTGTGGAAACATCCAACTGGTAGGATGCAAAATTCCACCCTAGTGACTGTCTTACCTCTCAGCTTTTCTGACTCAGGGCTTGAACTAAAAACAGGATTCTTCACTTCATTGATAACAAATAGTATTACATATTTTTTCATATCCTTAATGGGTTTTTGTTTATCTTTCTTTGCCAAATGTCTGTTCAAGTATTTAGCTATTCTTTTATTCAATTGTATGTATTTTTACTACTGAGGTATAGGAGTTGCTTATATATTCTAGGTACAAATATTTTGTCAAATATATGTACTGTGAATAAGTTTCCCCAGTTTATTGTTTGTTTTAAATGTTTTAACAGTGCCTTTCAGAGAGAAGAAGCTTTTAATTTTCTAGTTTTCTTTTTTTTAACATATTGGGGTGACATTGGTTAATAAAATTATATGTTTCAGGTGTACAACTTTATTATACACCCTCTGTATCTGGTATTGTGTGTTCCCACCCCAAGTCAAGTCTCCTTCCATCACCAATTATCCCCCCTTTACCCTCTTCTACCTCCCCACTCCCTTCTCCTCTGGTAAACACCATACTGTTGTCTATGAGGGATTTTTTGTTCATTTGTTTGCTTAATCCCTTCACCTTTTCCACCCACCCCAAAACTTTTAATTTTGATTAATCCAATTATTCAAGTTTTTTAGTGATCAAAGTCACAAAGAAAGAAACACCAAAATGTCTAAAGATAAAGATTGACAAGAACTAATGCAAGCACCCAGATCTCTCATAAGTTACTGCTGAGAGTGCAAAGTGGTACAAACATTTGGGAAAATTGCTTGGTAGGTTCTTAAGATGTTAAGCATCCACCTGCTCTATGACCCAGAACTTCCACTCTAGGTCAGTTGCTCAAGAGAAGTGAAAACAGGTCCACCAAAGGCTTATGGAAAAATACTTATAGCAGCCATGTTCGTATTAGCTTATATTGAAAACCACACAGTTCTCTGGCAGCTGTTAAACAAAGGATGGTGAATGAACTGCTGCATACAATAATACAGAAGAATCACAAAAACACGGTTAAGAAATAAAAACCAGGCACAAGAGGGCACTTCCTTTATGATTCCATGGCTAGAACATTCAAAACAGACAAAACTAACTGACAGTGACAGAAGTGAGAGCAGCGGTTGCCCTGGGGTGGAAGAAAAGAAGGGATTATCAGGAAGGGGTACAAGGGAATTCTCTAAGGTGCTGGAAATGCTTTGTATCTTGCAATGGTGAGGATTACATGGGCGTATTGATTCGTCATTAAATTGTACATTTGTGCATTTCCCCACATAAATTATACCTCAAAGATATTCATAATACTGCATTGTGGACATGTGAGTATAAACTTGTCCTGAATGTACACAGCTGGGATCTAGGTACACTTTATGATATTTGGGTATTTAAAGTCACAGGCACACCACTGGAAAAATATTAAACAGGGAGAAATTTAGTCGGGGTGTGCCTGCATTTCTTTACTGGATGCCTGGAAAGGTCTGCCCTTGTGTGCACCCTTTCAGATAGAAGCAGAGTGTCAAAATACCTGCTGAAGGTTGTTCCATGGTGTATCACATTTTAACTCAGTGGGAATTCCCAGCCATGTGGCTGTGTGACTACGTTCTCCACCATGTTTGATCTGTACCGCTGGGCAACTACTCAGAGTAATTCTATCTTGACCTATAGTTGTAAAGACAAAATACAGTATAACAGAATTTTCTTAATAAACGAACAAGGTTGGAAATATTTTTGTTAGCTACTAAGCTAAATGCAAACCCACTGCATCTTCTCAGGGGCCCGATCAATGACTGAGACCTGCTAAGCCTCCAACCTTAATAGTACAAACTACATAACTGGGTGAAGCATTAACAAAAATTTCTGTCCTTTATGTACAGACTTCATAGCTCATTTCCCTAAAAGGCAGAATGGAAAGTGGTACTACTACTAGGCAATATTTCTTTTTTTTTTTTTTTAAAGATTGTATTTATTTTTAGAGAGAAAGGGAGGGATGGGCAAAGAAAGGGAGAGAAACATCAATGTGTGGTTGCCTCTCATGCACCCCCACCTGGGGACCTGGCCTACAACCCAGGCCTGTGCTCTGACTGGGAACGGAACTGGCAACCCTCTGGTTTGCAGGCCAGGTCTCAATCCACTAAGCCACACCAGCCAGGGCTAGGCAGTATTTATGCTGAAAAAAAAAAAAAGACAAATTGCATCTAGCAGGAGAGAAACTCTGTAAGAACTAAAAATTTCTGGTGGGAAATGAGAACTTTGGGTTCGATTAATGTGACAACTCAACAACTTGGCAGCTCTTCTTGCAGAAACTCTGGAACTTCTGCCCCAGACACTGTCTTCAGAGATAGTGGTTCCTAGCTAAGACATGAGACTTTCACACAAAGATGAACCACATGCATGTGCCTTATCCCCTTACACCTAAACTGTCCACTGGAAGCCAGAGATGAGCTCCTTCACTGCTGTGAGGGAGTCTCACTGAAGAGGGTTGTCCAATACCACCCTTCTAGCAAGTTCCATTTCTTGCCCTACATTCCTCTCATTGAACCTCATGCTAAGTGGGCCCATGGGAGTTTGCAAGTCAGAATTTTTAGAAGCAGTCTGGCGAACACTGCAATAATACAATATGAAATATAGGGTACTGCATATGGAATAGTAGTAAATAAACATGTCTTTCGTGACTGATGGGAAATTCCCAACTCTTGGAGTCATCCTGATCTCTGTCCTAGGAATAAGTCACTCTTCAATGCTACAATATAAAGTAGAGATGGTGTCTGCTCCTGTTTAATAGTAGGAATATCATGAACAAATAATAGATGAATTAGTTTGACCTCCTTAAAAGAAATGCATAAAAATCTAAAGAGGCTTTGATATAGGCAGCCTTGTTAGTTTTATTTCCTTTGACGTTTCTGATCATCTGGTTTTTGTTTTCCTCACAGACAGATAATATAGACAGAGATATAGATATATATGGTTTATATATACATGGTCCCTCTTTTTTAAATAATAAGTGCACATGCATCAAAGTGAACATTACAACCTCTCTCCTACATCTGGTTAACTGCCCCCAGCCATTATATATATCACAAACCAAAAGTAAGCCAAGGGAACAAGTACCATTAGAGAAGTTGGTGCCCACAGAGTAGACAGGAACAAAGAATGGAAGTCCCAAAATCATTCAAAAGCAAAGAGAAAAAGTTAAGTATACTTAAAGGTTCTTGACGTGAACTTTAAATAGATAAAGCAAACAAAGAGCAGCTTGGAGCAGTGTCCACGGGCACATACATGAATCTACCTCTTAGGTCTGTCAGAAATCAGTGCACTTCCCTAAGTCACTACCTTTTCTTGAGATAGCTATGTAAGCCTTATTCCAACATAAACTTTTAATGAGCCTAGCAAAAAGTAAGCCAGTGAATCTAATACTATATGGCTCACTTTAGAGAGAGATCAGGACTTCTCCTGAGCACACATGCATTTGTAATTTGAACTCTAGTTATGAAAAAGAGCTGGGTACCATCGCCTTCACTTACTGAGCCTCCACCCTCCTATGGCAGCTAACATTTCTGTTTGCACATATTGAATGGCTTTGGGAAAAAATGTTCAACATACTAATGGCTAGATAGCTAGTTTTGGATGATAAAGCCGCAGAGCTTTCTGTGCCTTTGTTTTTGAAGACAAAAAGAAACATTACAATTTTCTGGATGAATTAAACTGAAATATTTCACAAACTGCAATTCTAGTTTATTTTCTAGGCATACATGCAAATTTTAGCAGCACTCTGTAGCAGTGTGCTTAAGGTGCCACAGGTCGGTCAACATTCTAACCAAGTCAGTTCTATCCGAGGTGTTTAAGAAGGACCTCTAAGTAGATCGGGAGAAGAAAGAGGCAAACTATCCCACCTGTTTCACGAATGCTATAATCTTCTCCACCAATGAGTTCATATCTTACTACACAGGCAGTAAGTAATATAGCTAACACTGCACATTAGTGCCACTTCTCTTGTGGCAATAGAAAAACCCACAGATGGTGACTGAGGGTAAAAACCCCATGGGCTCATTGCAGAGATGGTAGGACAGACTCCTTCTATCCCTCCTGATCTGCTGGGCAGACTAATTCTAGTCGTTATACTGAATTTGCATGCAAATAAACACTTGCTCTGTGGTAACAGTGTACTAGATAACTCTGTGATTATTTGCTTATATCCTATTGTCAATCCTTGAGGATATGCATGAACTGAATTAATTTTTTCACTCTAAGTTTTGCATATAGCCTGACATAGAGGAAACTTAACGGATGAATGAGCCCTTGCCATTGTTGCTCAGTTGCTTGGAGCTTCATCCCATACACCAAAAGGTTGAGGGTTCAAGTCCCAGCCAGGGCACATACCTAGGGGGCATGTTAGATCCCCCATGGGGAACCATATGCCAGACAATCAATTGATGTTGCTCTCTCACACCAATGTTTCTCTCTCTCTCCTTTCCTCTAAGAAATCAGTAAACATGTTTAAAAAAAAAAAGACATGAACAAGTAGATAAATGGTTGAATGAGTAGCAGTACAATGGCCAATTATTCTCAGCAGCTGCTGAAGATTCTGCTACTCTACCTGAATGTTTTCGGTTACAATAAACAAGCAACGGAATAATAGACCAAAAGGGGATTAAATAATGTAGACATTTATTGTCTCGTTTAAAAAGGAAGTGATTCCAGGTAGGTAGAGTGATTTAACTGTCATATTGGCCTAAGTTCTCCTATCTTTCCACACTTCCAGCTGCAGTATGTTAGCAGCATCTGCCTTCATGGTCACTAGATCACTGCTAAAGCTTCATCATCATATCATCATAAGAATAAAGAATAGCCACAGCAGATAGAGACAGAGGGAGCAGGAAAATAACATTTTCCCTATGGATTCTTCATTCTGCCACTCCTCTGCTACCTCTCACTGGCCAAGACTAGACAAAGACACACAGAATTTCCATAAGTGGCGCACAACAGTTCTTTATGGCTAGAGAACAGGGACACAACCTTCCTGTCCTACTCCATTAAATGAACAGAACGAGGATTCTGTTCACATGGATGAGGAAGAAATAACTATAACTTAGTTATTTGCACAGCTCACTAACAGCATGTTTACAGCAGATCCTGAAAAGGCGCCACACCTTGGTGAATCATGCATTATTCTCTGAATATCTGTTGAACAACTACTATATATATATATAGATAGGTAGCTATAGATATGAACACACACACACACACACACACACACATATATATATATATATATATATATATATATATATATATATATATATATATGGCAGGCACTATTCGCCACCCCTGGGATATATCAGAGAACAAAATATAGCTTCCAAAACTCATGAATTTACATTCTAGGGGAAGACAGAGAAGAAATTCTAAGTAAAATAAATAGTAAAAAGTATATATCACGTAGGCACATGTCATATAAATAAAAATAAGTGGATCTTTTTGTTTTTTAAAGATCAGGGTAAGACAGAGTGGAAGCTTTGAACAGGGGGCCCAGAGAAGGCTTCCTCAGAAAATGACAATGATCTGAAGGTAAAAAAGCCTAAGATTAAGGCCTCCTGGCCTGAAAAACTGACTGATCCTCGATACTGATGGGTCAGACTCTTGCCTTTCCCCCCAGCCTCATTGTTCAAATAGCCTGAAGATAGCTGCCATTAAAGTGAAAGAACACATCAGAGGAAGAGCATAAAAGCAAAAACTGAAATACACCCAGAAAATTTTAGGTTGTGCTCAGACACATTAGAAGCAAATAAACTAGGAGCTTACTAAGATTAAGGGAACTGTGCTGTTTAAAAAATGTACGAACCTAAGAATCAAAGAGCCATGTGACTTTTTGAGCCTTAAAACAACTTATAAGCCAAGAAAGAGCTACAAAATATATACAGTCTCCAAATGAGGGATATTTTCAAAATCCATTTTAGGTGTGGCCTTTGACCCCTGCCCAGCCAATTTCCATCAGTGCTGTGGATCAGTGACAACTGTGGTTCCCATTCCTCTCTCTCTCTGTCTCTCTGTCTCTCTGTCTCTCTGTCTCTCTCTCTCTCTCTCTCTTCCTCCACCCCATTGTTGCTGTTACAGTTGTCCTAATTTTCCCCCATTGTTTGCCACTGCCCCACCCACCCCCAATACCCACCCTGTTGTCCATGTCCATGGGTCATTTATACCTGTTCCCTGACTAGACCTTCCCCTTCTTTCCTCTTCTATCCCCCTTGCCCCTCTCATCTGGTCATTGTAAGTCTGTTCCTTGTTTCCATGCCTCTGGATCTATTTTGCTCATTTGCTTGTTTTGTTCATTAGGTTCCTCTTATAGGTGAGATCATTTGGTATTTACCTTTCACCACCTGGCTTCTTTAAGCATAATACTTTCCAGTTGTATCCATGCTGTCACGAAAGGTACGACTTCTTTGTTTCTGCTGCATAGAGTTCCATTGTGTAAATGTACCACAGTTTTTTGATTCACTCCTTTACTGATGAGCACTAATGCTGTTTCCAGCAGTTGGCTATTGTAAATAGTGCTGCTATGAACATAGCGGGTATATAAGTTCTTCTGAATTGATGTTTCCGGTTTCTTCAAATATAATCTTAGCAGAGGAATCACTGGATCAAAAAGCATTTCTATTTTCAGTTTTTTGAGAAAATTCCATACTGTTTTCCATAGTGACTGCACCAGTCTGCATTCCCACCAATAGTGCACCAGGGTTCCCTTTTCTCAACATCCTCACTAGCACTTGTTGATTTGTTAATGATGGCCATTCTGACAGGTGTGAGGTGCTATCTCATTGTGGTTCTAATTTACATCTCTCTGATGGCCCGTGATATTGAGCATCCTTTCATATGTCTATGGGCCCTCTGTAGGTCCACCTTGGAGAAGTGCCTGTTCAGATTCTTTGCCTATTTTTTAATTGAGTAGTCTGTCTTCCTGGTGTTGTTGAGTCATAGGAGTTCTTTATAAATTTTGGAAATCAAACCCTTGTCCAAGGTATCATTGGCAAATATGTTTTCCCATACAGTTGGTTCCCTTTTCCTTTTGTTGATTTTTTTTTTTAGCAGAACAGAAGCTTTTTAGTTTGATTTTTAATTATCTGATCCACCTAAGCCCCATCTGCACCAGAGTGAAAGGATTGAATGTTACTCAGCAATCGTGGAATCTGAGCAAGGTACCACAGCTAGATGGAACTTTTAAGTTGTCTCCCCTGAGGGAAGGGGTGAGTGTGTTTTGTGTCTTGCTTGGAGAAAGAAAAAGTATGAGAAGGATACACACAGAAACTAGATAGCCAGAATTCAGGCTGTGGGAAAAACAAATGGCAGCTCACCAACATTTATCCACTCCTTATTCCTGGGCACATAACTAGGTTACATATCCCAGTCTCCGTTCATACTGATGTAGCCATGTGACTAAATTCCCAGCAATGACATATGAATAGTTGTGGTATCTGCCTGCTTCTTCAGGCCTTAAGAGAGGTATGTCTCTTCCACACTGTTACTTTAAACTGGCTGAAACTGAGGTGTGGTTTAAAAAAAAAAAGGAAAATAATAATAATAATAACTTGACTGTACACCTGACGGCACAAGGTCCTAGAGGATGAAAGTCACAAGATAGACACAGGGTCCTTGTATCACCATATGGATGAGAGCAGCTACCAACCTGGACAAATAACCTTCTTGTTCATTAAGATAGTGATTTCTCTAAGTCTGTTTTTACAACAACTTGGTCTCCTCTAGCACAAAAATTTAACTCCCTGGCTAACGCAGAAATTATCTTCTATATATTTTTAAATGGCGAAAAATACTCTATTTTAGAACGCTTTTATCTTAGTTTGGGCTGCTGTTACAGAATACCATAGGCTGGGTGACTTAGAAACAACACCAATTTATTGCTCACAGCTCTGGAGGCTGAAAGTCAAGGTTAAGATGCTGGCAGATTCAATGTCTTGTGAGAAACCACTTCCTGGTTCAAGAAAGTCATCTTTTCACTGTGTCCTGGGGCAGAAGGGGAGGGCAGCTCTTGGAAGCTGTTTAAAAGGGCACTAAGTCCATTCATGAGGGCTCCACCTTCTACACATAATCACCTCCCAAAGGCCCAATGCTGGGGATAGGATTTCTACCCATGAATGGGGGGCAGGGAGGACATAAACATTCGGTCTATTGCAGCTTCCTTTTAAAAAAGCTAAAATTCAAAAAGTTTTGAAACCATTATTTTTTTTAATACTATGATGGAACCCCTCATTTTCTACAGATTATAGATTGAATCATTACTATACTTAACGTTTTTAATTTAACGGAATAATGAAAAAAAAACGACACAAAAATATTATTTGCCAATGTGGAACTTAAGTAGCTTTACACTGCTACAGCAATTAAAATGCAAATATACTTCAATGCCATCAAAAACTCCAGTGAAAAGCAATTACTTAACTGCCTGTCTTTTGTACTAGGTGGTAAATTTCTCAAGAGTATGAACTCTGTTTTGCTCTCTATTGTAAAATATCTGGCACAGTCTCTCACATATAATAAGCATTTAATAAATATGCATTGAATGAATAAATAAAAGTATTTACATTTTTAATTAGTTTTAACTTTTGTGGAAAAGCAACATATGTTTAGTAGAAATTTTTAAGTTGTAAATTTTCACTCCTCCTTAACGTTATCATTTCCCATCAACAAACCTTTCTAATTTAAAGGGAGTTCTGAAAATTTACAATTTAAAATCCTGAAACTTTAGATTTCTAACTCAGCGGATGCACCAATAGTTAGCTCAGAAGTATGTCTAGATTTCCATTTCTAGCTTGAGTATTCCACACCTAAATATCTGATATTCATACAGAAAATACAAAAATAAGCCTCTGGTAAAATATTATGAAACCGACTATTTTCTAAGTTCAGACATCAATCCTCAACTTTCCTTTTATCTCCTTGAATTGAACAGTGGGAATGCACATTACTAAAAGCTGGATTTGGCCCACAGTGAAAAAAAAATAAAATCAATAGCTTGGTAGTTAACATCCAATCTCCTGCCAACATTGCCAACAAGAGTGAATTTAAACACAGTCTGGAAATAGGTTTGGTTTGCTCTGCTTTTACAGCAGGACAATGGATCAACAGACAGCTTACCTATAATGTCAGCATTATACAGAAACTATAGGTGGTAAATCCCTTTAAAGCTAATATCTGTATTCCAAACTTTCAAAGGGATGCTTGTCTAAGCTTAAAAGGAGCATAATTTTAAGAAAGACATTTTCCAAGGAGTGAAGGATTTCAATAGAGCAGCACAAGACTCTCTTTAGACTCCTGTCAGGATTAAGGATTAGACTTTTAGAAAATGGATTCACAAAACCGAAGTAAGCCTGCTACACTGTTCAATTTGACCGCAAAGTAAAAAGAATTCAAAACAAATCATTTTTTCTTGCTTGTTTACTAAAAATGAAAAACAGTTTTGATAGGGGAACTCAAGAACTAAAGATTTTAGCTTCAGTCCTAGTTGATAGGCATAAGCGAGTGATGCCTGTGGAAAGCTGTTATTCATTCCAAGAACTGGAATGCGTGACCTTTGTGACTCCAGGAGGTGGACAGCAAGCAAGTCAACCTTTGTGCCCCAAGGGGTCTGCATAAGCTAGGGATGGTATTTGAGCCATTGTGTTCCAGGAAGGATGTAGACATAAAGAATTGTTGATCAATGGATAAAGAAGTACAGTCACACCTCTGGTACTCCTCAGCTTCAGAACTCATCAAATCTTGTACTTGTTGCATTTGGATGACAAAAAAAAAAAAGTTTCAGCACTCGTCCCTTGTTCAGGACTCATCATACTTGCTAGAAATTGCACGAGTCACGATGCTGCCCTGCAAGAGAAAATGCTTCATCGTTCAACACTTGTCAGTTTTGGAAGGCATCACCAATTCTGGAATGAATGAACAAGTACGGAAGTAACACTGTGCTGGGAAAATCACAGCCAGGCTGCAACTCTTACCCAATTAACCTTTTTGCCAAACCTCTTACCTATGCTTACTTCTTCTTATAAAAAGGTCAGCTCGAGATGCTAACACAGTTTTTGAGGGTACTACATAACCCACCATCTTCTCAGATCACCGGCATCTGCATAAAGCACTCATAAAGATTCAATCCTTGTCTCTCTACTTGTTGGTTCTGGTAGTGACAGGAAGCATGAATGCCAATTTCTACAGTTTCAGTTTTAATAGGCATTTTAACCTCAAATAAATTCTTTAAAACGAGCATTATATCTCAGGCTGAAGATTTAGTCTTCATTGTTTATTAACTAATTTTCATATTTAATATGTAATTTATCCATTCTCGCATTCTGTCAAGAATTTATTAAGCAGTGTACAGAGATTGCTTGCATGAATACATGTTCCAATATTCATGCTCCTTCTTTGGGAAGCCCTGGCTTTCAGCTGGGCACATGGTTTCTGGAGTTACAGCCTGATCCCGTGTTTCCCTTTAGCTAGACTCTTACCACGACAGGGGGACACGGGGGTGGGGGGACCAGAAATGTTATGCAACAGCTCCTGAGAAATATTCTTAAAAAGCAGCTGATCGTGGGGAGGGGGACAGAGGGGAGCAAAAAGGGAATGGATGTAATACAACAACAATAAAATTAAAAAAAAAAAAAAAAAAAGCAGCTGATCTATCATCTTTGCCCAGTCTTCTCTCCCTCCTCCACCCTGTTGCTCAGAATGTGGTTCTGATGAAAGGGCTTATTTCTTGCACACAGAGATAAGGCCCACATCCTCCGGATGACAAGGCAGAAAGCTAGAGGCAGCACGCATGCCTGAGGACTCAGCAGATCACAGCTGCCACACCAGCCCGAGACTGCTGGTCTAGGCTTTAAAGCAAGAGTGAAAATAAGGTCCTATCTTTTCAAGTCACTTTTACTCGGGGGTTTTATATTACTTGCAATGAATCCTAATCCTGAATGATGTAAACAGAGTTTGGAAGACATGATAAGTGTTCAAATAAATACAAGATGAGCAAGGCAAAATTCCTGCACACCACCAGGTTAAAATTTAGCAGTGCATACTGAAGTATAAAGACTACCAGGGTGCATAAAGACAGTTTCTGCCTGTTTGTTGTTTCCAGACCAACTTCTTTCTTTTGGTAACAACCACCACTTGCCTTTGGGAAAATTCTTCTCTCATATGCTGAGATCCTGTTTTAATTCCTGTGGCCCCCAGACCTGAGCCACCTTCATTTATGCTGGGGGTGGGGGAGGGGATGAAATGTAATGCAGGCCTAGCCAATTTCAGTACTAGCCATTGCGACTGATTCAGAAATGGGCACCTACATTAAACATGGCCATTTATTGTAGAATCCAGCCATATTAACAGGTATCATGGCACAATGCCTAACAAAACAACCCACAACTCAGTGCCTGCAACAACAAACAGCTAACATGGATCTATAGGTCAGCTGGGCCTGTAACAGGGTACAGAGCGAGGTTCCCCTGAAAATAGAAGAAAACCCCAACAGGTTAACAGCCGTACCTTTCTTGAAGCATGGAGGGCTGCTGCCCAGGTTGAAGGGTGTGTAAGGCGAAAGTGACTTTTAAGAGTAAATAATGACTCATGACACAGCCAAGGGAAGGTGGACACCCACACTGGATGCCCCTGTGTCACTGGGAACCCTGGCCCTGACTAAGGACGGCAGCTGAAAGAAGGTAAAAGCTATGGAGGAACTGGCAGAAGAGGCAGACACTAACACACTGTAGGACCGAATATGACCAAATATGAATGAGGTCGTGCAGGAAGTTCCGGGCGAGCACTTAAATGAGGGTGGGCTGGAAAAGAGGAGGAGAAGCCCTGAAGTCTGTAGTGAGAGAGAAGCTACTTTTGCTTTGCTGAAGGATGTATGGAGAAGCCACCCTCTTGGGACATGTGGCCCCCTAAATTCCACCATGATCCAGTGCAACACAGCACATGTTTCCCCGAACCACTACATGGAGGCTGAGGACAGCATACCCCAGTTCCTGAGGAGAGAGCTGGTGCGAGAGGATGGCGACTCTGAAACCTACACCTGCACGTTCCAGAAGGAATGGAGACCTGTTTGCATGGCCCGTTTAAGAACAGAAAAGGATATATGGAACTTCTGGGCATGGTTTTGGCTTATTGCCTCTTGGGGAGCAAGGGAAGTGCTGGGTCTCATGGGAGAGGAGGGCCCTGAGCAGGCGTGCTTTCAACTTCCTCCCTCCACCCCTGAGGTCGGAACCCTGTTAATAAAAACCTATTGTTTTCAACACTACCTGTTGGGTCATGTATTGAAGCGCCATGTGGCCCAGCCCAGGTTTGCTCAGTTACAGGCCTACACAGCTTTAGACTGGGCCCAGGTCTGCTCCACATGTCTCCCATGCTCCTTGGACCAGCAACTTTCTGGTTGAAGTCCCCGTGACAAAGGACAGAGGCTCAAGAAGCCATGCTAAACCACACAAGCTCATGTAAGCTCAGCTCATGTCATGTTCATTAATATTTCACTGTGTGACTGAACAGCAAGTGGGGTCCTGTCCCCTGCCACCACCCTCTAGGCAAAATTCCAAAAGAGATGTTTGGTGATAAAGGAGAAGAGTCTTTATTCAAAAGCTACAGTTTTGGAATAACAGCTTTCCACATGCATTACTCACTTAAGCTTATAAATTAAGACTACCTTTTTAACTCTTTAATTGCAGCTTTAATCAGGTAAGCCTATCAATCAAAGCTAAAATCTTTAACTCCAAAGTTCCCCTATTATTCCCACCGGTTCAGTTTTTAGTTATCTCATTTCTATAGGATTAGTTCACAAACTAAAACAACATAAGATATAAAAGCTACAAGATGGGAAAATGGCAGGCTTCTGCCTCAGGGCCCCTTCTACTCTAAAACACCCAAAGAAGAGTAACCCTGACACCCTCTGTGCCGCCAGCCCAATCCTAGGCTCCACCCAGAGTTTCTTCTCCCACCCAAAATCCACCCGAAATCCCATCCTTTCAGGAATGCAGGCAGCTGAAACTCATTGATGCAGGCATTCTCAAGGAAATGAGCCAGAGAGCCTTCTCTGCCCTCCTTTTGTTTTAATTTTCTAGGTCATAATTCCATGCACTCTGGAGACATTCAGCTTGTCAGCCAATCCTGTCCTAGGCTATTTACCATGGCCTCAGCAGCCTCCAACATCTCTCCCCCGACCCCCTCACCCCCCTCCCCACCCCGTGAACTGATCGGATTTCTCTGTATCATTTGGAGTAGGGAAACCTGTTCTGCCCACTGCAGTGAGCTATGAAGCCAAATGACAGAGGAAGGGGATGAAGAAGTGGAAATAATAATGCCATCGACTAGGCACATACCTTTAAGGTCATGGTGCTAGAGACCTCTGGAGCTGGGGCTGCCTGCGCCAGTGTTCCCGGCTAACTGGACAAAGCCTGTCTCCAACTGCGGAGAATGAGACAGCACGTGAAGGAAAGCAAAGACAGCAGAGGGGGAGATGGATGGATAGACTAAGCATACTGAATCCTTTACTTCGAAATGGGACCATGCCAAAAAATGATGAAAAGTAAAAGTGGCATAAACAGGAGTTGTGGGGATTCAGAAAAGTAAGAAGTTGAGAGAAAGTTCTGTAGCAGGCATTCATTTGAATGATGAGTGTGGATTATTTTCCCCATCGCGGATATAAATGTGATTTTCAGAAAAGAAAATTATGTGAACTCTCTAGCAGTCTTTGCTGGTTAATTCACTTAATCTCTTTCTACATATCTCTTTCCTTCTGATCTAGTTTTTTTTCAGTCCAAAGTCTATTTTGAAATAAACACAGGCATAACCCCCTCCTCAGAAAAACTGTCATAGCTTCTTGCTTTTCTCATAACATAATACATAAATCTCTTTAACGTGTAGACAGTTCCAATGGGCTTTCCAGTTTACTATGTCATTTAATAAAAACTAATTTATTAATTTGGATAGTCAAGGATTTTTATCTTTAACTAAATGAAGTCCTTTCTAATCTAGTAACTCGGTAAAATGTGCAAAATGTGTTCTAAACTGTTAAGTGATATACAGAGATTAGGTATACAATGAGTTCTTCTCCACATGTTACCTTGACTCTAGGCTTAAATCGGCTAGGAATCCTTTCAGATGCAAGTAACAGAAAACCTGGTTAACGGTACCTGAAACAAGTAAGGTTTTATTTGTCTCACTGAACAGATCAGAGGAACCAACTGCTTGTAGTGGTTCACTGGCTCTGAGTTGTCAAGACTACCTTCCCTCTCTGCAGCTATTCTGGCTGTCCTCTCAAGAGTGCAGAATGGCTGCCTTACAATTAGGCAATAGACTTTCTTCTAGGAAAGAATAGAGAGATGGAAGAGGTAGCGGGGAGTGGGAGAGGAAGTTCTCTGTCTCTTTGATTTTTATAAGAAAGGAAAAGCTTCCCTGAGAGACCCCAGCAGATGTCTGCTTACATGTGATCACCAGAATTTATATGACAACAGTGGATTCTAGGAAAGTGAGTATTTGGTTAGTTTCGCCTCTGTGACAGAAGGCAAGAAAAAGCGTAGGCTGCTTCTGAAGGAAAGGTCTAGAAAATCCTTACAACAAAAGGAGAGTCTAGAGCCTCACAAAATTTTTAATTAGCCTCAAAAGGATAAAGCTCATCAGCTACTAGAGTTAACAACCTCCCCAAATAAAGCCCAATACCTTCCAAAAATCCATTCAATCTATAAATTTTACAATGCTGCCATAACAAATTAACTCCAACTTAATGGCTAAAATAATACCCATCTATTATCTCACAGTTCTGTAGGTAAGAAGTCCAGGTGCAGCATGATTCAAGGGCCAACTGTACTGCTAACTTCTTATCAGAAATAATGCAATTTCAAAGCATATAGAACAACAACTTTAAAAGACTGAAAGGAAAAAAATCTATCATCATAGAATTCTCTATCTACAGAATGATTCCTTTAAACTGGAAGAAAAATAGACATTTCAGGCAAAGAGTAGCTGTAGTGTTACAAACAAACCAACACTACAAAAAATAATACAAGTTCTTCAGGTGAAGGAAAATGATACCAGATGAAATCTATATATACATATTGATGTAATGATTAAGGAAAAAATAACAATGTATTTGAAATCTATGACATATATAAAGGAAATATATGACAATAATAAATAATCAGAGTTTAAATATATACAGGAGTTGGCAAAAGTAGGTTTGCAGTTGTGAGTATGCGGAACAGTTTATTCTTGTATTATTATTTGTCAATAATTTATTATTAACCTACTTCTGCCTACCCCTGTATTATTGTAAGCTTCTTATATTTTTACATAATATGCTATATTGTTTCAGAATGGCATAACATTATTTCAAAAACCCTATATTTTTGCAGCCCCCAAATACATAAATATATCCACCAAAATATACATACATAAATAAAATACAGCTAATAAAGAAGATAAAATGAGGAGGCAAACTATTAAAAAAACTCAACTAATCTAAAGAAGGCATGAAAAGAGGAAAAAGGAACAAAGAACATTTAGGTCGAATAGGAAACAAATTGCAAGATGGTAGACTTAATTCCGGCTATATTAATAATTACATTAAATGTAAATGAATTAAACACACCAATTTTAAGACACAAATAATTTTCACACTGGATCAAAAAAGCAAGACAACTATGTCATCTGCAAAAACACACATTGTCGAGGCCCCCTGGGAACCCTGGAGCCCTGCACAGACCAGGTGAAACTTGTAAGACCTGACGGGAAAAATCAGAAAATCTGGTGCATATGTGCCTCCATGCCAAGGTCACAGGCCTTGGTGGATATTTGGCCCATATGAACATTCCATATAACCCTCAGAGCTTGCCCTGTTATTTTAGCTCACTTGATAGCTCTATTGGGCCAGCAGTGGGGGTTTTAATTTTGAATTTAAACACACCCTGACCTGAGGAAGATCTCAGTGTTCCTTCTATTGTAATTCTTGAATAATACCCATTTTCTATAATTAGCATTGTTTAGCATTAACTGACAAGCTACATGCCTTCAAGTTTACCACTTTCAATAAAAGATTTAGGAGAACGTAAAACCAGGCTTTTAGCCCTGAGCCATTAGCCGGCCTTCTGTCCCCTAGCACAATATGCCTGGGAAGATTCATTTCAACCATAGCACCAAAGGTTCTCTGTAGGTCAGGGTTCCTCCACAACACATTAATATAAAGACAGATCAGATAAAAATAAAAAGAAAGAAAAGATATACATGGAAACATTAGAAAGCAGGAGTGACTATATTAATATTAAAGAAGTTGATTTCAGGAAAGGAAATATTATCAGAGATTTTTTAAAAAGATAGAAAAAGAAAAAGAAAAGCAAAGAAAAAGAACTTATATAATGATAAAGGGCCAATTCATCAAGAAGACATTACAGCCCTATGTGTAATAGTAAAACCACCTGGAAAGTGGTTTGGCAATCTCTTGTAAAAGTAAATATGTATGCAGTTACTGTATGGCTGAGCAATTCCACTCCTAGGTATTTACCTACACATTAAATACACAAAAAATACTTTCATGTGAATATTCATAGCAGCTTTTTGATAAGAGTTCAAAACCAGAAACAACTCAAGTATTCATCAATACATGAACAGATAAAGAAATTGTGCAATAAAAAGGAACTTCTGTTATAAAACATCACTGTAAATCTCAAAAACAGGCTAAATGAGAGTAGCCAATCACAAAAGAATATATACCACTTAATTCCACATATGTGAAATTCTAGAACGGGGAAAACTTGCCTTTAGTGATATAAATTAGATCAGAGGTTGGGATTATCCCTCTGGAAAGAGACATAAGGGAATTGGGGGGGGGGGGTGGAAATGTATTATATCTGTTTTGAGGCTGTGGTTACACAAGTGAACCACTGTACTTATAAAATGGGAAAATTTTATTTTTTTAAGTTATACCTCAATATGTTGCCTTGAAAAAGCGGGGCAAGGGAAGCCCTAACCAGGTAGCTCACTCGGTTAGAGTATGACCCAATAGGCCAAGTTGCAAGTTCAAACCCTGGACAGGGCCCATACAAGAATCAACCAATGGGCCCTGGCTAGGTAGTTCAGTTGGGTAGAACATTGTTTCAATAGGCCAAGGTTTTGGGTCTGATCCCCAGTCAGGGCATGTACAAGAATCAATCAATGAATACATAAATAAGTGGAATAACAAATTGATGTCTCTTTCTCAAAAAAATAATAAAAATTAAAATAAGGGAAGAGAATTTTAAGGATAATTAATGTAACAAAACAAAAATGGAAGCTCAGCTGCCTGTTGCCACAATAGCCAAACTCATGAGGCAGATGCTGGGGCAAAAGGAAAGAGGTTTAATTCAGGTGCTGCATGACCTGGGAGAAGGGCAGACTCCTGTCTCAAAGCCCAACTCCCCTTTCCGCCATGAAAAGTCCAGCTGTCTACTGCAAAGTCAAGACAAATGCCAGTGTCCAGAGCCCCTGCCCCATGTTCAAGTACAGACCTTTGGAGCCTGCAGGCGGCTGCTGAAAGGCCTTAGTCCCCATCCAGGAAACTTAGTTTGCTCCCAGCTCCCGAATATGTCAGGCTCCCTCCTGGAGCCTTTGTTCGGAGCCCTCTTGGCCACAGGCCATGTGGCTGCTAGGACTGTGTGCTCCTGGGATAAAGAGCACCAGAACACACTGGCAAGAGCCTTACTATGTAAGTAGGAGAGCTGGGTCGTCTCCCTCCTGGAGGCCATGGGGCCCTGGGGAGAACAGGCAAGTGCACCCTGCAAATGCAAGTCAGGAGCAAGTGAGAGAGCTTCTTTTTCCCCTGATATTATATTAGCTTGGGTGTGGGCAGGACCAGGTGGTTTCTCATAATGGCCAATTTCCCAAACTCTTGCGTGCTTCAGCTGGGTCCTATCCCTTCTTTCCCCAGGCTAGACCAACAGGCCTCTTTGGTCCAGACCTCTCCTTGCACCATTTTGAGGTCCATGGCACACTGGCCTGCCTTCCCTTGGTCCCACCCCCAATCTGGTGAGAGGGGAGGGCCTTTTCTTTCTATCAGAATTATCTTGCTAGCTTTTTGCATGCTTAGTACAGGAACCTTCTAACTTGATTGATGGGGGAGACTCCGGGACACTGTTTGACTGTTTTATGGTAACACCAACAGAAAGAAAGATAACTGAGAATTGAAAAGAACATATTGCTACAAGGAAAATGTTACGGACTTTAGGAAACCATGTTATTGAAAAGATGGGTAGAATCCGGGAAGGAAGAGATTTTAGTCATATTCACCTAGAATGAGAAATTCAAATAGAAAACGCACATAGACTTTTCTATTTCAACTAAGTCTTATGAAAATGCAGGTTCTGATTCAGTCTTGGATGAGACTGGATAGTGTCCATTTTTAACAAGATTCCAGGTGATATGGATGTTGCAAATACACTTACAGCAGCAAGAACAAAGATCACTTTTCCGCGGTCTTGATTTTATACCAAGTGGCAATTCCTACTATTAGTTACCTGTAGATTGACAACTTGGCTCACTTTCTATGTGCGAATGAAAGCGGTTAAAGCGCACATGATGACCTGGAAAATTAAGTGATTTTACACCAGCAACCCTGAGTTCCAGTTCCAGCTCTATGTCTGAGAATCTGGATTACCACACCTACCTCTAGACTGCGAGATGAGAGAACTGTTTCAGTATCTGTTCTCCAGACTCGCGTGAGAATTGCAATAGAAAATGTAAGTGGAAGTAGTTACATGAACTGTAACCTGAAAAGAAAAAAGAATAACTTAAGACGTCACGGCGAATGAGCAAAACGAGACCGCACATTCCCCAGTTTTTAAAAGGACCAGGACCTAAACTAAAGGGTGGAGCTCGGGATTGTCCCCGTGGGTGTGCAAGGAATGTGCCATGTTATACGAGAGGGGCGCCCCGTTTCAAAGAAGCTGTGAAAATGTAAGATTCTGTATTCATACAGAATCCCTCAACTATGAAAACTTGAAATACGAACTTTTCCCTCAGTCCATCCTCCAACTGCCACCTCACTTCAAGGTCGGTGACACTCTTCTGCTCCAGCCTACTGTTTTCAAACAAAGTCCTCCCCACGCACGTCGGTCGCTTCCTCGCACCCACTCGCCCCCGCTCGGCCCCCGCAGCCCGTGGCCCCCGCCCCGGGGTAGGAGTTCCCACTACGACTGGCGAGGCGGTCACGGACTCCTCCATCTACTAGCCGGAGGCGGGGGCGCACGAGGCGCCACGCGGCACAGAACCGCAGAGACCCGGGAGGAGAAGCCCCGCGGAATCGGGCCAGCTGGCCAGGAGAAGAGGCGGCGTCGAGGCAGGTGGGGCAGACGCGAGGCCGGCGGCCCCCGGGCGGGCGCGCACCTCGCCTGCGCCGCGCCGCCACCCCCGGAGCCTTGGGAGGATGGCGCGGGCGGCAGGGGGCGGGGCCGGGCGCGGGGCGGCCGCCGCCGCTGCGGCCGGAAACAATAGTGCGGGAGCGGGAGCCGCGCGGAACGGCAGCGGCGGCGCGAGGAGTTGGACGGTAAAGCCCCTGCTCCCTGGTCCCCGGCCTGCTTGGGCCCGGGGGTCCCGCTGTCTCGCGCTCCCGAGCTCCGCGTCCCCGCCGGCGCCCGGACGGACGGGAAGACAGATGCATTTGCGATCGCGGCCACTTGGGGGGCTGACGCGACCCCCCAACGACGGAGGCTGGGCTGGGGGTCGGCTCCCCTAGGCGCTGAGTCCGCGGGACCGGCTGCTGTGGTCCTCGGACCTCTTCTGGGTGGGCGGGAACCCGGGACCAGGGAAACCTGCCGCTCCTCCCGGCTGGACTTGGCCGCCCGCCTCCGGCGGTGCCCGACCCGCGCGGGAGAGCCGCTGCGGGGCTTCGGACACCGCGGGGGCTTCGGCGGCGGGCGGGACGCCCGGTCCCGGGTGTTTGCGTGTCCACGTGCCTTTTCCCGCCGCCGATCTCCGACGGGAAGCCTCACTACTCCCGAGTTAGCGAGACGCATCTGACAATGAAGTTAGCCAAGCGGTGTCCGGAACAGGTCGCGTCTCCTTCGTTTAAAGGGGTTAAGTATATTGGTTGCCTGACCCCGGCAGCTGAAAAGGCCTCGCGACGAAGTTCTTTCTGGGTGTGATCCGGGGCTGGAGGGGCGGACTAGAGTCCCCGCAAATCGCTTTCTTCCAGGTACCGACCTCAACCCCATGAAATACAGGACCAAAAAAAGGCCCTTAGGTATAGCGTCACCTATGGCAAGGCTGTAAGTTTTACTAGGTGGCTCTGCGCGACGAAAGTCTGGTGTTGAAGTGCGAGTCTGGCGATACTTGTGTAAAGGGCTGTGGTTGCATTGGATAAACTGAACTGCACCTTTTTCTGGAAGTTCCTCAGGGCAACTTCTTGAAAATGCGGTAACTTCCCTTTTCTGGTTCTCACTAGGGGCACTATGAACGAAGAGGAGCAGTTTGTAAACATTGATTTGAACGATGACAACATTTGCAGTGTTTGTAAACTGGGCACAGACAAAGAAACACTCTCCTTCTGCCACGTTTGTTTTGAGCTAAATATCGAAGGTAAGTAAGGGAGTATTGATTGATTTTATGGCTTCAGCTGTATTCAGCTACTTTATGTAGACATTTTTTAAATGTTTTTAAATTTTTTAAATGATGGTAGATCATGCCAAGTATGTATGGAGATTTGTGAAAGATAAGGATTTATGCTGAAGTTAGGACAACCATGAATTTAAGAAAAATCTCTTTTTAAAAGACTTAGTGCTACCCTGATTTTTGCTAATATAAAAATGAGATGAGTACTGACTGGTAAACATGTTTTCTGCTTTGAGAACTTAATGAAATTGTCAGATTTTAAGAGATGTGTGTGTGTGGTTAATTTTAACATTTAAGAGCTAAGGTAATCAAACATTTACTTTGATGGGCAAATATAATTTTAATTCCTTTGGCCTACCCATTCTGGTACCTGACTAACATGAACTAGAACTCTTTCTCCAGTGCAGTCTGTATTAACTAGAAAAACATTTTTAAATTTTAAATAACCTCTTCCAGTGGTCTCAGATACCTTTAATAATTTTCTCATAATTAAAAAGGCTTTTAGAATTTCTTAGTAGTATCCCTAAGAGTATTTGAAAAAGAGTTCTGCAAATACCAAAATCTCTGTTATTTAAAGTATTTGTTTGGATTAGTGCACAGTTAGTATGTATTTAGATAGTAATACTTTGGGCCTAAGAAACATATGGGAAATGTTTTTAATATTGGTGTTGTGATAAAACTGATTTTTGAATTTTTTTTATGGTATTACAGGTATACCCTGCTTTTTCTAAAACTTAGGGTTTTTTCAAATATTTGATTCACACTAAAAAGAATCTTCATATTTTGGCAATAAAAATGTTTGCCTGTCATTTGAGTTTTGAATTGTAACATGAGCAGAGAGATTCTGTAAGATTTTTGGTGGTTTTAAAGCAGTGTTTCATTCTTTTTGCTGGTTTGCATATTTAAATTTTTTCATTATCTTTACTTTTTTCTATAAAGCAGGAGGAATCAAATGTTTCAATAGTTTTTAAAAAAAGGAAGAAAGGAAGGAAAAAGAACACATTAGGACTTTTCAGAAAATGTTTTAGGCACCAAATTAATATATTTAAATATTCTATAGTAAAAGACAATATTATAATCATAAGACTCCTAAAAACATAAGATATTTATGTGACAGTCATCTTTTACTTAAGATCGTATTGGTTTTGACAGTTTTGCTCTTATGCTCCCTGGAAGAATTATAGTTGCTGAATAGGATTACTGATGGAAGATCATGGATTTTCCTGTTGGCTTTAATAAGTGTAGTAAACATAATTAATTTCAAAGGATTGACTAAAAAATATGATTCTTTGGTAACAGTTACATTATCATGCCCTTCATCGTTACTGGAGTAAGCGATTATAATTTTATGTTCTTTAGAAATGGGTTTGGCCCTATGTATTTTTACTTACAGATTTTAATTTTAGATGAGCAAAAGCATTAGGAATGATCCAGCTCCAACCTGTATTTTACCCAGAAGGAAACAGCCGGATTACTGGACTGTTCAGGCTGCGCTAGTGGTGGTGACAAAGTCTTGTTAAATCCCAAGCATTTACCTGGAGCGGTTCTGTGCCAGGCACTGTACTAAGCACCTTGTATGGATTATCTTACTCACTCGGCTCAAAATAGCTCTGGGATACAGTACTTTTACCCATTTTAGATGTGATGGAACCTAACCTTTGAGACCTAAGAAATGTAGTACTTTGAAGTTGTACACAGTAAATGAGTCCTTGGCTTTGAAGCCTGACAATCTAGTTCTAGTATATGTGATCCTAATTCTGCTGATCTACTACTATCCATAGTTATTTCAGTTGATGGAGCTAATATTAGAAACCTGTTTTCCTGAATCCTAACTGGCTACCACTGCTATTCTGTTAGCCAATTTTTCCTAACTGGTGCTTCCTGCTAAAGCACTAATTAATGGTATGCATGGTGTGGTAAAATTTGTCTACAGAAATATAAACTTTCACAACTGCTTTTCTACCCGTTTTAAAGATTTTTTTGGTATGTCTTTTAACTGGTTCCCAATCATGTAAAGAATATACAAATATTTTTTATTTGTATATTCATGAATGTTTAATCTTCATAAATACTTCATTTCTGATAACACCTTAATAAGCATAAGTCCTACATTATTGAAATAATAGTTGTCTTTAATTTAAAAGACAAAGCCAGTTCTCAATTTGAATTAGAACTATTTTATATTCTATGTGCACTCATGGTTTTATGTTTTTAATGCCAGTTATACCTTTGCTATAAAATTATCTGAGTAAAATTTCTTCTCAATTTATCTAAAGTCAGTTTTCAGTTTTTGCAAATGTAATCATTTTCATTTAGCCACACTGATGAGCTAGTACATTATAATTATTTTAGTATCCTAAGGTTATTTTTTAAATCTTAGAAATTTTAGGAAGAAAATGAGGACTCTGAATTCCACAGATCTTTAGTGTGTATATCAGCAAACAAGTTTTTAGAAACCAATGAAAAAAGGTGGTAATAAAATAATCCCATATGTAGGCCCTGGCTGGTCACACAGTGGATAAGGTGCCAGCCTGTGAACTGAAAGATCGCTGGTTTGATTCCCATCCAGGGCACATAACCAGGTTGCAAGCCAGGTCTCCAGCCAGGTCACCTCGAGGCAGGTGAAAGGTAACCATACATACACTGATGCTTCTCTCCCTCTCTGCCTCTCTCCCTTCCCCTCTCTCTGAAAATAATAAAATCTTTTTAAAAAATGAAAATAAAAATAAAATAAATTTTAAAAAATAATACCATACCTAAAAATAACAAGACATCTTCTTTGTGTCAGTAAACATTTTTAAATGTTTTTGCAGTTTCCTCTCCCCTACCATGTTCTCAGCACAGTGCCAGACAGTAAATGTTAGACCATAAGAGGGACTTTAAAAAATATGACATTTAACTTTACTAATTTGGCATAATGTTTTTTATAATATGCTAATGTTGCTGTTGCCTGGTTTCTTAGCTTACTAATTGCTAAATTTGTTCCACAGCATTCTACTTTTTTTTTTTTTTCCAGCTAAGAAGCCAATTAAAAATTCTTTTAAGGGGTTTTAGTCTAGGTTTGTTTTTGGTTTTTTTTTTGTTGTTGTTGTTTTTAATTTATTAGGGTGACATTGGTTAATAAGATTATATGGGTATTAAGTGTAAGTACATTTCTACAATAAACAATCTGTGTATCGTATTGTACACTCACCACCCAGAATCAGCTCATCTTCCATCACCCTATCGTTGGCCCAAGGCTAGATTTTTAGTCCATGATTAGCCTAGTTTAGAGTCTCCCCATACTTATGTCAGATCAAAACTGATCTAATCAAATGGCCTCTTGTTTAAAAGCTGTGTGCCTGCATATATTTATAAAATGAAGACAAAAGAAGAAAGAACTAACACATGACAGTCTAATCTTGTAGGAGAGATTTTGTATTCTGAGCATGTCTCTCAGTTGCCTTTTTTTCTGTGACTTTATGGTAATTAAAGGGAAATGGGTATCTACATTTTGTATACTTAGAGGACATAGGTAATATACTTCAAAAACCTAAGAATTATACTTTGAAGACTTAAATATTTTTAAACGTTCACAAGATTCCCTTTTTTGTTACCGATAATCACCAGAAAATAACTTGTGGTCCCTGGCCAGGTTGCTTAGTTGGACAGTGCTGCCCTGATACACCAAGGTTGTAGGTTTGATCCATGATCAGGGCGGGTTCCAATGAATGCATAAATAAGTGGAACAACAAACAAATGGATCTCTCTCTCTTCTTTTCTCCCTCTTGCCCTCCCCCCTCCCTCCGTCTCCCTCTCTCCTCTTCCACCTTTTACCATTCTCTCTAAAATCAATTTTAAAAATTTTATTTTAAACTTACCTACATTCAGGATTAGGAAACAGATGTGTAAACTTCTTACTGTATATAACCTGTCCTTGCCTTAGGCCACTATAAACTTTTTATGAGTATATGATCAAGTACACTAATGTGCATTATAGTTCATTGTGCTAAAATTTCAAAAGTTGTTTAATGACAGAATTACTGCCATCCCTAAGCTGCTGAGGCTTGGAGGAAGGTAGCCCAGGGTGGTCAAGAGCCAATAATGAAACTCAGTGGTAATCTAACAAAGTCAGAAATGATACTAGAGAGAGAAATGACCTAGGGCTCCATTGTGTTACTTCACGCTGTCAGTTTTCATTTTGTGTGAAAATGCTGTGCAGATTATTACTTCTGCCTTTTTCTAATAATTTGCTTCTTTCCTTTTCTGTAGAGAAACTTTTTTATAAGACTGGCTCAGTTCCCTTTAATGCTAAGCAAAGTTTCCAGTGTAAGCTGCTCTTGCTAGTTGATTATGCATTGCTAATGCTTACTGGTCTCACTCACACTGTTCTCAGTCTTGGTTCTCACCTAATTCATTGAATTTTTCCAGAAGCCAGCCCAAATTCAGATCCTTAGTAATCTTTCCAACAAGAAAAATCTATAGGTGTTTCCTCTTGGTTAAGGCACTGGTGAACCTAATGCTTATGTTTAATCTCATTCCTGAGTCTCCACGTCTTTGCCTAAAATGCCGTTCACATGATCAATAGTCGGGAGCTGTTTGAACCTCAATATTAAATCCTTGACTTTGATTGGAAGTCAAGACTCCTCAAAGTTTCACCAACAGCTCTTCCTCTGTCTGATTCTGACACATTGGTATCTTTCTTTCCACTTAAGTAAAAGTGGCCACCACTTGTGACAGGGAAGCTATGTATGGCTAACTCCATCGGGTATTAGCTTCTTCGCCCAGTTTTCCATACTGGCAAACACTGTGCATTGGCATTAACTAAAAGAGCATTTTAAAATATAAAGTCTAATGTGAGTTCAGAAGATAATGAATGTTAAACTTCATTAACATCAGTAGAACATTTTAGAAATTTTTTAAATACATGAAGAATTAGTGTCCCCCTGTTGACATTCTAGTAACAAAATTTTTCAGTAATATAAAGAGAACATAACTACATTTGCGTAGCATTTCAGAAGTGGAACAAACTTTTATAGCACTTTAACTTTTTATATAGTTTTATATAGTTTATAACATTTTATATAGTAAAGTAACATTAAGTGTGAATTTCAGGTAAGGTAATATGAAGCCTTGGGCTTAGCCAGTGAGGTTTACCCAAGGCCCAGTTAATGCTTGGGGGGGGGGGGGGGGGGGAATCATGCTAAGTGATTGAAATCAAAGTGGCTACACTAGAATTATCAAAGTGTTACCACCAATAGTTCTAGTTAGAGTGCATATAAATTATTCTAATTGAATTTAGCACACCATCTTTAGGATTTTGATAAGGAGAATAAAACCATTAAACACTGAGTTTATAGTTTGTAACAAGGGAACACTGTCTGCTTTAAACTAGTGTATCTATTCTTGGTAGCATTTTGCCATTACTGTCCCAACTATAAAACAGTAATCTGCGTGTACCCATAAAAATCTAAGTCCCAGAATTAAAGCTATGCAGTTGAGTCCATAGCAATTTTTACACACATTCACTCAGTGAATATTAATTGATCGACTGCTGTGTGCCAGACTTAGTTCTAGTAGCTGAGGATAGGACCATTAAAACAAGTATTAATCCCTGTTTTATCAATGTTACCTCAGGTCTAGTTTCACACACTAAATTACCCTTTTCCCCACTACCCCATACCGCCATTTCTTCTCTCTGGAGTATCACCAGAAAGTCTTTCAAATACAAATCTGACAGTGCCATTCGTTGTCTTAGAACTCTCCATTGAGTCCTTGCCATTTTCTGCAGGCCAAGTACTAGCTCCCTAACATGACATGTAAGACATTTCATAATCAGGTATTTCCCTGCCTTAACCTGCGTCTCTCCCTCCCACTCTCCCTCCCTCCCCTGAATGCCATTTGCTTCTCTTTCTTCCCAGTATGCAGCTGCTTAATTTTTGGAGTACAGGTCTTTAGTACAGGTGATGGTAAATAACACCATTGCTGAAGTTCTCAGGGCTGCCTTGAGGATCACAACACATGATGAATATAGCGGCCTTTTGGTAAATACAGTTTGCAATGCAAATGTTAGTATTTACATTCAAATACAGAAGGGTTTTGTTCTCATCTGAAAAGATGAAATATCACTGAAAAGATTGCTATGATTGGTTGGTATATTAAACAGCTTCTTCGCTGACGATAATGTTTCATGCATACTGAAGAGGTTTGAATTTATCTTGAGTAGGTTTTCAGTAGCTTTTTTCTGCTCTATCTGCCATTAGTTCCCTCCTGGAACAGCTGCTCAGCACATCCTTTTATTCTGGTTTCTTTGTTTTGTATCAACAATATGATTTATGTTCATCTATCAGTGTCTTTCTTCTCTCACTCCCTTTGGGCCTTTGGATCTCCACCAGAGTTGCCGGATTAATGTGGTTATGATTTTATTTGTGGGGGAGAAGGACTGCTTTCATTTGAAGGTTAACTACTTTTCTCTGCTGGATACATTGTTAGCCTAAAAGAACTTCTTAAAAGAAATTCAGAGTTTTAGGAGTGTGTGTCTCTTACATTTCAGTATTTTAATCTTTTTTGTTTCACTTAGTTCGTTGGAACATACAGTATAGTACATAAAGACTAATTTGTCCTAGACGAACGCACACGTTTTTCTTAAACCAGAATGGATTTCTTTACAGCCATTTTTAAATGTTTTTCGTCAACGAAGAACACAGTTTGCCTATTACAGAAAACACAGAAATACAGGAAGTAAGAAGAATATTAAGGACCATAATCCCACCTATCCACCAATAATCTTTTAATGCTTTTGGTTCCTCTAAATTATCTTCTGCCCTGGAGTGTGTATGTGCATGCACTCTCACGTGTGGTAAATTGAGTATAAGAGTGATACCAAGCTACAGGTGTTATTTCATAACCAGCCTTTTCATTTAATATATTAGGAACATCTTGTCATGTTTGTAGGTAAAGTTTTATCATGTTCATTTCTTCTTGAAGGTTGCATCCCATCAAACTATAATTTATTTCAGCAGTGTCCCATTGATGAAGGTTTAGAGCTAGCTTCCAGGTTACCAGCACTAAAACATTCTTATAACATCCATTTTGCTGATCTGATTATATTTCCATTTCATTGTATTATAGCTTAAATTCCCAGAGAAAGACTTTGGGGTCAAAGGCCTGTCCCAAATTGCAGTTCTGTCATTGTTATGTCCTCCATTACTACTGAATTAATACCATGTAATCAGCCATTAAAAAACAAAAACAAAAAACTTGTTTCATAATTTTAATGTTTGCTAGTTCTCTAACACCTTTGTTTAGATCAAAGCTCTTTTTACTCTAATATTGCTATGATGCAATTATCAGGTGGTCAAAATATTTAATTTTAGCATTCTGCAGTATGATTCATCAGTTATTTTGCTTTTTTAGCTTTGGTTTTTCTTATCAAATGGTTGCAGGGGTGTAGTGATTGTTTGCCATCAGTCTTAATTTTTACCATTACCAGTAGTAGTGATTGAATTATAAATGCCTTCAAATTCACCAGCTTGGATACCCCTATAAAGCATCTGTTTAAGGTGCAGTCACCTAGAATTTCAAGAACAGTGATTACAATGTATGCAAAGAAGTTGAAATGCAAAACTGAGGTTTTTTAAAATAGCTGCAGGACAGCTTTTCATCTTGTTTTTCTTGTTGTAAGGGAATAAACCATGAAGAACTTGAACTGGGCAGACAGCAGGAGATGAAAGGTAGAGAGTTCATGTGGCTATTACATTTCTTGCTTTCCAACCTACAAATTTATTTTTTGCTCCCATTCATCTGGTGTTACTATGAAGGCATTTTTTTCAGGCTCTCTCTTTTAAGTAACATGTATCTTTTAACCCTGTTTATTTTTAGAAAAGATTTTTTTTTTAATTAGTATCTCCATAAGCCAGACATAAATGGATATTTAAAGATGATAATGTAATCATATTATAGTTAATTTGAATAGCTTTTTAGGAGTCTGTTATGATACCTTCATACACAAAAACTTAAATAAATGGCAGTACATTTAACTAGAGCTTCTTAGGGGGGGAAATTGAACAAATAGAGGGTTAATTATATCCATTGAATTATTGATCTAATTTGGTATATCTTAAGTACTAGAAAGACAAATTTAGCTTTTTATACTCTGCCGCCATGAGCTTAGTATTTCATATTAAACTCTCAGTAAGAACATAGATAGTTTCCATCATATTCTCATTGCAAGTACCCTTTGGCTCAATAAATTTCCTGTAGACAAACTGCCCTGTCCAATTTGGTAGCCTAGCCACAATGGTTATTCAGATTTGAGTGAATTGAAGTTAACACTTGAGTTCTTCAGTCACTGTGGCAGCATTTCCACACTTGAGGCAGCACAGATACAAGACATGTCTGGTGTCACAGAAAGTTCTATCGGACGTTGTTGGTGAAAAACAGGTAGCTGCATTGGTGGGTACAACCAGGTGTGGCTTGTTGTTTTTGTACCCTGTTAGTGATAAACAGTTGTTAATGTAGGTGTTTCCCCAATTTCCCAACTGTTGTAATGAAAAAGTAAGATTCCTTGAGAGGTTTTTCTTTTTGACAAATCATTTGCTGTTCTGCATCTCCTGTCAACACAAGAACATAAGTTATTTATGGTTATGTTTATCTTTTACCATTTGCTATTTGTGGTTACGTTTATCTTTTACCATTATCCCTCTGAACTCTTGGCTCACTGAAATTTGCCTTTATAATTCACTTACTGGGTTAAGTTGCTTTAACTGCTTTATCCTTCTCTTAGCACACACCAAAACTTTAAAATGGAATAAAATATCTAGAAACTGAAACCTGCTACCTAAAGACCACCTGTCAATATATCTTTCTTTAAGGTAGTGATTCTCAAACTGTGGAAAAACTAAGTTGCTAAACCCACCTGCATATTGGCTTGGTGTGGGTGCTGGTAATTCCATCTGCTAGCGATGCAAAGACGAACAGTTATGTATTACTTCTGAAAACAGTATGTTGGAAACTTGAACATGACTCACTTGTAAATGGCTCCTGAATTAGCTAAGGCATGAGGTGGAGGGCAATGGGACACTATCCTCCCCCACTAAGACACACGGGACAACTAATAAAAATTTCCAAGAGGTAGAAGCCTACCCTACCGAGGGTTTAGAAAGGAAGTAGGGTGCTCTGACTGTACAGACTTTTGCCTTCTCACCTTTGGTCCAGTCGCTGCCTTTAGTCCCTTGGCAGGATAGACGGTGTGAGCACCTTCCCACTGAGTGGCTACGGCTGGAAATGGATACAGTGCTGGTAAGGCTTCCTGAGTCATGGCCTGGCGGCTGCTGCTTTCTCACCAGATGCGGAACGGCCTGATTGAATTGGGCATCAAAGCACCTTTGAAACGAGCAGTATTGACACAGAAGCTATCCAGACCTGTATCACTGTACAGCCTGGTTAGCATGTAGTTCAACTGTCACTAACCAACATGGCTTCAGAGCCTGCTGTGTCACAGGTACCGCACCCATGACGGAAATGATAGGAACTGTTTTGAATTGAAAAGCACTTGCTCTCTGTCACCCAGTAGCTGCTTCTCATTACTAACAAGTTGCTGCCAGATCTTCTGACTTTGTTTTTAAAAGAAGCTGAAAAATTGAACATTATACGGGGATTGTCTTTTTCTTGTAAAACACTCATAGTCTAAACAAAACTTGTCTGCAGCATGGATCCAGACTTCAGGCTGTTGTGGCCACCTCTACCTACAGAGCTTTTCCTGTTTGTTTTATTAGAAATGGAAATCCAATCCTCAGAAACAAAGTGACATCTCAGATTTTTTAGTCTTTCTTGGTACAACAAAACAGCTATATACCCATTTTTACAATTAACAGTTAAAGAAGCTCAAGATTCTTAATATGGGCAGCACATAAGCAAGCAGGTGCTTGCTCTCTGAGCAGCCAAGATAAGATCATCATAAATAGAAAAATACCTTACTCTTGGAAAATTCTGTGAGTTGGCAAAATGTGAAGCCTTCATAAAAATACGTTTTGAAGCAGTACCTCACCAGTTGTTGCTCTTGTTCGAAGCCAAAATGTTTAAAACTTCTTCACAGCATGTTAACAACCTGGAACTTGAGTAAGACAAAGTTTTGTTGCCTTTTTTAAATATTAAGGAAGAACACAAAACCCCACCATTTGGAAAAGCAACATTGCCGGTTGTCTAACTCTGTTCTAAGTTTGAAGTTAAAGTTGAAGTGCTTGATGTCCTATAGCCAGTCTACTACAAGTGTGATAACACATATATTACACATTACATCCAGCCACTGGTTGTATTCTATTTGGTCTACCTGTAGAACACCAAATTAATTTAAGCTATGCCCTTGATTGGGAAATGAAATACGTAATCAAATTCAGGATGAGGTCTGACATAAATATGCATAAGGCAGTCAGATGATAGGATTCAAACCTGAGGACTACAAAGCCATGTAGCGCAAGTGTAGTCAGCTGAGACAGTGTCGCTGAGACAGTGTCGCTGACCAGGATCAGCTGGTGAGCAAGCGGAAAAAGATCGAGTAGCTGACCTCATTATGAACCAATCATGAAGAAGGTCTTCTTTAAGAGAAGGTGGGAGAGCCAAGGGTAATGGGGCATGTGATAGAACTTAAGTGTTCTGGGTTTTGTGGCTATTTTTTAGTGCCATTTGGAATATCATTAGGGGAAAAAGTTATGTTGCTATATAATATAAGCATGGAAATATCCCTATTTTAAAAGGACAATACTAGTAGGTAGACAAATTACATGTGAGTGGCTTTTGCTCTTCTCTGGGTTTAACCAAATTTTCTTAAAGCAAATTGATCTTCAAAAAAAACTTAATAAAAATGATGGTAGCATGCCAGATGGGTTAGTGGGAGGGTTCTCAAAGAACTCGAGAATAGTATAACAGAATCGAACACAGTGGAAAACGATAAAGCTATTCAATGGGACAGATTATCTTTTTTTTAAATACCACTGTTCATACAGAAATATACTGCCTCTATAAATTTCTAAAAAGCTGCTATCTAAAAGAAGCTAGTATTTAAGTAAGTTGTGATACCATAAAAATTCTAAAGGAAAATATAAGCAGTAAAATTTCAAACATCTTGGTGTAGCTGTAATTTGGCCCATATATTTTCTAGGGTAAGGCAAACAAAGGAAAAAGTTAACAAATGGGACTGCATCAAATTAAAAAGCTTCTGCACAGCTTCTGCATCATCAAAATGAAGAGGGAGCCCTGGTTGGTGGCTCAGTGGATAGGTGCCAGCCCACAAACCCAAAGGTCACTAGTTCAATTCCCAGCCAGGGCACATACCCAGGTTGCAAGCCAGGTCTCCAGCCAGGTCCGTAGCTGGAGGCAGGTGAAAGGCAACCATACATTGATGTCTCTCCCTGTCTGCCTCAATCCCTCTCCTCTCTCTAAAAATAATAAAGAAAATTTTAAGATATAAAAATAAATGAAAAGGGAACCAAATGTATGGGAAAACATTTGCTAATGATACCTCAGACACGTTTAATCACCAAAATATATAAAGAACAACTCATGACTCAACACCACGAAGACAGGCAATCAAATTAAAAAATGGGCAAAGGCAAGGAACTAGTAGGAAAGAACCATGGATATGGACAACAAATGGGATTGTCTTTGTGGGGGAGTGGGTGGGTGGGGAAGGGGACAGATGTAATACAACAACAATAAAATTAAATTTTTTTAAAATTTAAAAATGAGCTAAGGACCTGAACAGACACTTCTCCAAGGAGGACATACAAAGAGCCCATAGACATGAAAGGATGCTCAACATCATCAGCCATCAGAGAGATGCAAATTAAAACCACAATGAGTTATCACCTCTCACCTGTCAGGGTGACCATCATTAAACAAGTACTGGCAGTGATGTGGAGAAAAGGGAACCCCAGTGCACTGGGTGGTGGGAATGTAGATTGGTACACCCACTGGAAAACAATTAGGAGTTCCCTCACAAAATTAAAAATAGAACCACCTTCTGACCCAGTTATTCCACTTCTTGGAATATATCCAAAGACTCCTGAAATGCCCAATCAAAAGAGTATGTGCAACCCTGTGTTCATAGCACTATTACTTACATTAGCCAAGGTTTGGGAACAGCCTATGTGGCCCATCAGATGAGTGGATCAAAAGCTGTAATACATTTACACAGTGGAATCCTGTGCAGCAGTAAAAGCAGGAATTCTTACTCTTGCGACAGCATGGATGGAATTGGAGACTTACGTGAGGTAAGCTAGGCAATGAAAGAAAGAATATGTGACCTCGTAACTAGAATCCAAGGAACAAAATTAACTGATGGTCAAAATAGAATCAGAAACACAGGAACAAGGAACAGACTAGTTGCTATAAGAGGGGAGGAGGAGGTTGGGACTGGTTGAAAGAAGGTGGAGGGATTAAATGAACATAATATGCATTACCCATAGACATAAACTGACAAGGGGGACCTGCGGGGAGGGGGGCAAAGGGGGGAAACTATGACAACTGTAATAGCATAAATCAAACACTTAAATAAAAGAAACTAGTACTTTAAAAAAATAGCAATTATTTTGGTTCTCTAAAAATAATGACCTCGTGAAGTATGTTTAAAAAGTTTTCAAAATAGGGTGTCAATTAACATGGCCTTCAAATTTTTCATTAGTAAGCAAGTTATAGGCAGTTCTTGTTGAACTGGTTTGGAAATTCCTTATAACTCAGCTCCTCAAAGTATCAACATACTTAATTGCATTTAGATTCATTCCCTTTCAAAAGATGCTGAAGAAACAAATTAGTGCTTAGAGCTATTTACACTTGTAAATGCAATTAAAATTGAAAAGTCAGTTGGGAAACTGGGATCTCTGAAAATAGCAATTGTTTCTTCTCTTACACTCAAACTGACTTCAAGAGTTTATAAAATGGTTTATATTGGATACAAATTAAATGGGCTTACATTCTTTTCTAGATGAAAAATAATTTCAAGCATCTGAAGTCATCAATGTATTATTTTTGTGTGTGTGTGTGTATCCTTTGCTACTACATGGGATATTTTAAACTAACAAATATTTTTTTCAAATTGAACTTCAAAACTCAGTCAAGTTTTAAGTTTTTAGTGAAGAGAAATCTGACTGAGCTACAGTTTACATAAAACAGCCCTTTTAAAATACTCAATATATGTAAATTTTACGATATAATTGAGTAGAAGTTTTAAATTTTGTTTGGCAGATTGAATGATTTCATACAAATGGCATCTCTGTATCAGTGCCACTAATCAATTCTTCAAACTAATGACCCATTAAACTTAACACAGAAGTAAATTCACAGGAAGATGCCTTTAGTTAACCTCTGAGCAACCTGGCAAAACACGCATCCTGGTGTTCCTTTGCTAGGATGGGCCCCCCCAAAAAAAAAATTCATTGCAGTAGTCCCTGAATGATAATTGGTAGTATGTTTTGGTTGGTTGGTTTGAATATAATTTTAATTTTTTGCGTATTTGTTGCACTCCTTTTTCTGGCGTACTCACTATGGGCCAGGCACTGCGACCTTGAGGAGCATGTAAAACAGTTCCAGTCCCCTTTGTCACAGAACTTACCAATCCAAGCTGAAGGCTAGTGAAGAAATGATGGAAAACCTAGTGGGATAACTAACCAGTGGTTAGAAAATGTTTCTCAGAGGAAATGAGAACTAGACTGGAGTTGATGGTGACCCAGATGGGGTAATGGAGTGACGCAGGATTTGAGGTGTTGTACAGCTGGGTTTTACAGGAGTGGCAGGGACAATTATATTCAGATGGGTAGCAAACGTCTTGGAAGTTGGGGAGGGAGCTGTCAAGGGGACACCCAGGTTTCTTTTTTTTTGCAATTGGTGGTGCCAGACTGAGGAAGAGGCAGGGGACTTGGAGTTTGGCTAGTGAGAATGACGGAGAGGAGCTTATTTAGGCAGGGTGAGTTTGAAAAGCCATGTGTCAGAGTTCTTGCCCGTGACACTGTTTGGGGATTT
This sequence comes from Noctilio leporinus, assembly GCA_004026585.1. NCBI lineage: Eukaryota > Metazoa > Chordata > Mammalia > Chiroptera > Noctilionidae > Noctilio > Noctilio leporinus. The sequence goes on from PVIW01002305.1 coordinate 219,171, forward strand.
TTGGTTTTTGTTTTGAAGTTTTTTGTTTTGTTCATTTTTAGGGGGGTTTTCTCCTGAACGTCAAAGAATCTAAAATGTTAGCATGTATATATTTTTCACAGTAAATCGAATAGTGCGGTTCTCTGATTTGCTGTTCATCTCAACAGATTACTGTGTGCATCTCATCATGTTGCTTAGATGGGTTCCTAGCATTCATTTGGACATTAAAAGGAGAAAAATTATTTCTGGAGAAAGTTTGTGTTATGCGAATTACTAAGAAGCAACAAAGAACAAAAGAGCTTTAACTTTAAAAGCTTATATGTTTTATTCTTATAGAGGTCTGTTATGTTGACTTACTGTTAAAGGTATGGGAAACATGGCAAAAGTCATTGTTTCATATAATTTTTAATGTAATTCCTGAAGTTTCTAAATAAATACATTTTTTAAATTTAACAGTAAAATGAATCACTTTTAGTGTAGCCTAATTTTGAACTTTTCTATATGCTAAAGAATTTCCTTCTGTGTTGACTTGAAGGATTTGCTTTTAGCACTGGGGCAATGGAATGAAAATGAGACCATTTAGACCATTTGCTGTGGCAGGTAGGGGGCTGGCTAGTCATCTGTTGGCAATGACCTAACAGAGTTCATAGAGCAGGAGGAAACTCTTAGGTAAGTTTTCTGAAGTTAGTGAAGTAGGAAGGTTTCAAGTTCTGTCTTATGTATATCCAGAGCAGTATTACAATCAAAGAGCAGAATGGAGCTATTTGGTGTATAACTCATACTAAATACTCTGTCTTACTTACGATCCAAAACTGATAGAACAAAATGTTTAATATTTTTCTGATAAGCAGTGTTTATGAATGTTCTGTGTTAATTTACCCAGTTTCAAAGATATACACTGGGTTATCAAACAGAGCTGTGAGGTTTTGCACTTGGAATTGTGACCTAAAGAGATACAATAACTGATTTTTTTTTTTTAATGTATATACGGCATGATGGCAGTACAAGTAGCAAAGGGGTATTTAAAATGTGTATGATAGCCTGTTTTAAGCTCAATTTTTGTCCTCAGTGGAAGAAACAACACTGAGATGCTCGAAGTTACCTCATGAGAGCAGATGTTCACGTTGCTGTGCAGCCAGTCAGCGTGGGAGGTGCACTCACGAGCTAGTGAGGACGGTGGAGGGAGAGCCGGGGGTTGCTGGGTTATTTGCAGGCACTTCACTGTCTTACTATTAGTTAAGCATTTGGAGCTCAATTAATAAATTTGTTACTACTTCAATTTTTAAAGCAAAGACTGTTCTTTTTCTGATGAGTTAGCTAAAACTCTTTTCTTTTAGCCTAGCCCCTGAGTGGCTCTCCACTTGCTCTGTTTTCACAGCTCAGCAGCTTTAGTGTGTTTACTTCTGGCAGGCATTAATTTTCAGCTCTCCATCCCTATTTACCTTCGGTATTAAAGCGCTGCTGTTCGACTTGAATAATGTGGCTTAAATGAGTGAAAATGTACAAATACTCTGTAGTTTGCCATTTGTATTTGAAAATGCATTTTTTATATATATTTTTAAGATTTTACTTATTATTTTTAGAGAGAGGGGAAGGGAGAGAGGGAGAAAGACATCAATGTATGGTTGCCTTTCACCTGCATTCAGCTACAGACCTGGCTGAAGACCTGGCTTGCAACCTGGTTATATGTCCTGGCCGAGAATTTAACTAGCGACCTTTGGGTTCACAGGCTGGTGGCTCAGTGGATAGGCCCCAGCCTGCGAACCCAAAGATCGCCAGTTCGATTTCCAGCCAGGACTCATAACCAGGTTGCAAGCCAGGTCCCATAGCTGGAGGCAGGTGAAAGGCAATCATACATTGATGTTTCTCTCCCTGTCTTCCTGCATCCCTGCCTTTCCCTCTAAAAATAATAAAATCTTTAAAAACATAATTATTATTATTACAAATAAACAATTGATTTACCATACTTAAGCTCTACTAAAAGATAGGGAGATCTAAAAGTATAATGGTAGTTCCATTATTGTATATAATGAACATCTGTGAGTTGAATTCTTTCGGCTCTTGTATCTTGTCACATTGATTCGCTGTTATGTGAAAAATAGTTTTTTATAATGCCTTTTTCTAGAAGATAAAATTATCTTGAAAAAGTTTTGATAAGTATACAACAGAAATGTGAAGACATTTAAAATGCTTTAATCTGTAATTACCATGTTAACAGTTCACTGATTTTTTTGAAGCTTTTATTAAAATTATTTTTCTGGTTCCGGTTTATATTTTCCCAGTAAAAACATAACTAATAATTTAAGAACATAACTTAGTATGCTCTTGTTGGGGAATAAAATTACCAAGCACTTCTCTTCTTGAGCCTTCTAGTAGGAATTATTGCAAGTCTTTTTCCAGAGGATTATGAAGAAAGCACAGCAATGTAAAGGCCAAGATTCTGTAAATATAAATTGCTAGTTCAGAGTTCTGTTGTTTTATATATTTTTTTGTATTGTATGCAATAACATGCCTCTGCACTAAGGTTAAAGTTGAATATTTTAAGTACTTACAAAGGCTTTGCTATTCATAAGAATTTAATATTATTAAATGTATAGTTAAATTGAAGCATTAATGGTTAGACCACACTGTATTATTAATACCATTTTTTTTAGCATTTTTACTCTTAATTTGCAAACTGTCAGTGACTCTTTCTTACTAAGATTTGTATATTAATGCAACTTGGAAAAGCCAAATTTTCTTTTTTTTTTTTTTTTTTTTTAATAGGAGTATCAAAATCTAACCTCTTGCACACCACATCGTTAAGAGGCCATAGAGACTGCTTTGAAAAATACCATTTGATTGCAAACCAGGATTGTCCTCGATCTAAGCTCTCAAAAAGTACTTACTATGAAGACGTTAAAACCATTTTGAGTAAGAAGATAAACTGGATTGTACAGTATGCACAAAATAAGGATGTAGATTCAGATTCTGAATGTTCTAAAAATCCGCAGGATCACCTGTTGAATTTTAGGCATAAGCCAGATAAAAAGCTACTCCCACACTGTGACTCCCAAGTACCCAAGTATTCTGCCAGGTGGATAGATGGCAGTACAGGCGGCCTCTCAGACTGCACTCAGAGGGTACTGGAGCGGAGAGAAAATGCAGACTTTGGGCTCACTGTGCTACAGGATTCAGGGGCCACTTTATGCCACCGTGGTGGACTGTGGCCTCGCAGTCCAAACCAGGCACAGAAAAAAGAAGAAACCGTCTGTGATCAAGAGGCGCGTGTCCAGACCCAGCATCCACATTACAGTAGAGAAGAATGTGAGTAAAATGAGAGAAGGGTGAAACTTGAAGTGTTTTTTTTGTTTTGTTTTGTTTTTTATTCTTAGGTACATGGGATTTTTAAGAATTTTGCTGTAGGATCAGAGATTTGGTAAACAGAATATTTAACTTACAGGTTCACCCTAGAAAAAATGAAATGGCTTAAAATGCTCCATCAGTCCTCTGGAATACTCCCGTAGTAGGCCGTAAGCATTGGAATTCTGCAGCACCATGCGTTCTGCCATTAAAAACTTGTAAACTAAATGGAATCAACAAACAATTGAAATGTTCAAGGTTCCTATAGTTTAGCAATACAGCCTCAACCATCGGCATACACGCATTGTCACATTGCTAATTCCTATAAGATTAATTGACCGAGTGGCATTTCGAAAGCAAAAACCTGACATTTTCCTGAAAGGCAAAGGTAATGTGTTATTTAAAGTCCGAAAAGTGGCTCAGTCTGTATCTACAAAAATTCATAGAAGCTGAGATAATTTTTTTTTTTTAGCTGAGATAATTTTAATTGACTTAAAATCAAATATTTTTAGAGCAAGAAGGGGCCATGAGTATATTTTTATAAAATTTGATTCTACATATCTAAGGTTATATAACTAGAGAGACAACTCGATTTTTCAGACTTTTCACAGTACTTGACAGTAGTGTTTTTCAAATTGGGAATCATGAACTATGTAGTGTTTAAGCAAAATTGACTTGATGGGATCTATCAGAACCCAGGGGACACAATAGGAAGTGCTTTCTGGTGCAACTTTTGTATCAGGGGGAGGTGTACTGGGAGTGATACAAAATTTTTTTTTTGCTGTGGGTTGAGGTTAGGATTTCAAAACTCCACACAGCAGGCGTTAATGAATCCTAGGGTACTGCTCAATGTTCTGCCAGGTCGGCAGATAAGCACAAATATTTTTTAAAATAGGATATTGTGTTAGTGATGCAGGCAAGTTGTTTTCTCAGATTGTTGTGGTAGTAATGAATATATTTTCATGTTTCAGTGAATTCGATGACTTTTGGTGAGGTAAAGCAGCTGGATACAAAGCTCCAACAGCAAATACAGGGTAAAGAATCAAGTGTCAACTTTTTTTTGTTTTGTTTTTGCATGTGAAACATTTTGATATAGAGAATTCCCTGTAACAGGGTAACATTAGCTTTATCTGCATTTAAATTTCGAGATGGGATTAGAACCTATTAGACATTTCAGAGCAAAAAGAAGAGAACAACTTCCTTATGAACTGCAGGGGAAATAGGTTTGTCTTTAAGTGAAAATGAAGACTACACCCTAATCTCCACCTTACTGTTTATTGACTCCCTGCTGTTGTGCCAGGCACTACACTATGCAGATGACCTTCCTAACAGTTGCAGGTATCAGCCCTGGTTTTGAACAATTTCAAACACAAAAGTAGGAAGCATAGCATAGTGAATCCCTTGGCCCATCGTCATCAGCTTCAGCTATTACAAAAAGCATAGCCAATTTTCCTTCCCCTCTCTCTGCTCCTACGCATTCCCCTTGCTCCGCCCCCACCCCAGCCTGATTACTTTTTTGAAACAAATTTCAGACAGCATATTATTTTGTCCAACAATACTTAAGGATTTACTCCAAAAGGTAACTTTTTTAAAGGTAATCAAAATTTCATCACATCTTTAAAAAAATACTAGCGAGTAATTCTTCGGCATTACGAAATGTGATGCTAACCCCAACAGTTAATGGTTAGTGTTCAGATTCCCCAGTTGTTGGTTTTATTTTTTCACAGCTGATTCCCATTTCAGTGAGGGATCTATACACTTCAGACAGTTAAGTTGCTTACAGAGATCATGCATTTAGTAACAGATTAAAGGTTCTCATTCCAGCCTTCTGAACCCCAATGCTAATGATATTTCTGGACCACACAACCTCTCAGAATAATGAATAATAATAACATATATTTATCAAGTACTTTGTGTAAGTACTTTACAAGTATGGCCATACTGAATCCTCACAGCAACCTTGTGAAGGCATATTCTCATGGAGGCGGTACAGAAGGGGAAACTGAAACATAGTTGAGGTTACTTTGCTTGAGAATTGTAAGCGTAGGAACAAGGTTTGAAATTCCTAGTAGTCTGATTCCAGAGCCACTAAGAGGGGTTTTTAGACCTAAGCACTGATGTGTACTTCTTTTCCCTGAGTCCTGTTACATACTGACTGAACCTGTTTCCCTTTCAAACGGAGGAAGTTGTACTGCCATTTCTGCTGCATCTCTACATATACAGTCGTTGCTTCTGCCATCTAGGTTTCACTTGGGGCGAAAGGGAGTACAACATTCTAGTTGGCTGTGCAAAGCACACTGTTTCCTTGGTCTGATCCCTTCTTTTATTGCAAACAATCGCCCAGTGCATTCGGTTACAGTACCTGCAATGTAACTCATAGGATTAGCTTTCTGTGTCCTAAAACTGGAACTTGGTTTTTGCATCTTCACAGAGGTTTTTGAAGAGTTAACACACCAAGTGCAAGAAAAAGATTCTTTAGCCTCCGAGCTCCACGTCCGCCACGTGGCCATCGAACAGCTTCTGAAGAACTACTCCAAGTTACCATGTCTGCAGGTGGGGCGAACAGGAGCAAAGTCACACCTGCCCACGAACAACTGAGCTGAGCTTTATGCCTGCTTCCTACAGCCTTCCTTTTACTGGTCTGCCAGGTGTGCGCGCTCTGAACAAGCGAGAGAAATTCACGGTTCACTTGGTCATGGTCTTCACATTTGCAAAGGTTACAGGCAGTATTGAACATCTTTGTCAAATAAAGCGGATCGTTGCACTTTAGGCTTCTAGGGTTGATCATTTTGGCTTATTTGGGGATTTTTTTTTCCCATAATTACTAAATGGCCCTTCCTAACTTTTACCACGTATGACTATTTAAATACACTGTTACAGTGTGATTTTATTAAACATACTTTAATGTAATTCACCTTTCAAAATAATAGAAGGTTAATAAACTCCTTAGATTAGTCTGAACTACTAAAGATAAAAATTTTAAGAGGGAAATGAAATTCATATCATCTCTTATGAGCAATATTTTAATATGAAAATTTTATATATAAAAATGCTATTTTAGGTACCTTTCCATTCTCTTTATAAATGTGTATTTGAATCACTCTGTGTATTTACACATTCCTGTGTGAATATGTTACCCATATTTCAGATAATTGCATTTTATTTACTTAATCCACTGCTTTTATTGTTGGCTTGTTTTCCAAAGATAAATGTATTTTGGAGTAAAAATTTATCTAGTTTAATTGTTTGACTTCTAATAACTTATGAAAGAGGAATTAATAACTTTTTAAAGCAAATATACGAGAAAATAAAATATATGATTTTTTTCAAAAAAAAGCAATTCTGAGCTTGTGAAAGAAAATGCTTATCTAAGTCTTGGATATCAGCTTGTCTCCACAGAAATAAAAAGCCTCTTTTATTTCATTATTACTTTCAGTCTATTTTGATGTGTTCAATTTGGACAGAGCAAGTCAGGCATCACTTGCAAGTCACATGTCATATCTACCTTCAAATTGAATGCACTGTGAAATAATTATCCTATCTTTGAAAAAATGAAAGTTATTTTGTGTGCCACTTTGGATAAACATTCAAGAGAATTCTTGAACTGTCCGAATTTTGTATCAACATTGTTGAAATTAGTCTTGAACACAAACTAGTAGAAAACAACTTTTTGTAATACTAAAATGGGTTAAATTTGCCCAAGAATATTATCTGGTATCTCATTTTTTGTTTTGTTTTCTTCGAAGTATGACATAACTACTTTTTGGAGGGAGCATTTGAAAGATGCTTTCAGTTTTTCTTGATGCTTGGAGTCATCCAAAATGAATTTAGAATCCAGGAGTGGGGGATACGTTGCCTTAGTTTTTGATAAGCTTTAAACTGAATGTGTGATATCAAAATCCATAATGCACAAGGTAATATGGAGACTTTTCTGGATGGTGCCAGTGAGGATCTAAGTGCTTAGCGGTTATGGTGACATTTTCAAGTTTGACGTTATTCTTCTTGGACATACTCCGTTAAGGATGTTACCAGCCAGTGCTTGCACACATTTGTGCTTCTATTTTGATCACTTTGGGGCAGCCGTAAAACTTGGGGATGTGTTGCATTTGCTACCAGTAGTAGCATATTTCCAGCATGTGAGCCATATGGTGTGGCCCTGAACGCTACAGTGTTATCCAAAGAGAGTACGTGCTTATTTCTTACAGAATTTCTGGCAGATATGTAGCTTTACTGATGAGTTAGGAACAATCGATGGGATTATGCATGTACTCAGCTCTTAGAGGCTCTGATTTATTCCATTTAGGTATTTCTACTTAAGCTCTTCAAAGGAAAGGTGCTCTTAAAAAATCTATCAGTGGTGCTGGTAGTCACACTAGTACTTTATTTGGCTAAATATTCTAGTAAAAAAAAAAATTAAGAGAATTTTGCACAGCAGTTTATCCAAATATTTGATAAACTTGTTTTATATTCCATTATTTTTCTTTTTCTTTTTCTTTTTTTTTTTTTTTTTTTTTTTTTTTTTTTTTTTTTTTTTTTTTTTTTTTTTTTTTTTTTTTTTTTTTTTTTTTTT
>PVIW01002306.1:0-122516 GCA_004026585.1 Noctilio leporinus
TATATAGCAGAAAGAAAGAAGGAACTTGTACCCTTTGCAACAACATGGATGGAACTGGAGAGTATTATGTTTAGTGAAATAAGCCAGTCAGTGAAGTACAAATATCATATGATCTCACCCATTACAGGACAATAATGAGCAAAACTAACAACAAGCAAAACAGAACCAAGTATATGAATGCAAGGAATAGGCCTTCAGGGGTCAGGGGGAACGGGGTTGGGGGAAGGGAGGAGGCAGAGGCAAAGAAGGGGAGCAGCTTAGACAAGAACCTAGTATAGAGGAACCATGGACATGGACAACAGGTGGGATTGACTTTGTGGGGAATGGGTGGGTGGGTAGCTGGACAGAGGGGAGCAAAAAGGGGATGGATGTAATACAACAACAATAAAAATTAAAAAAAAAAAAAGCTATAGGAATTCTATATAGTAGAAAGAAAGAAGGAATTTGTACCCTTTGCAACAACATGGATGGAACTGGAGAGCATTATGCTTAGTGAAATAAACCAGTCAGTGAAGGACAAATATATGATCTCACCTATTACGAGACAATAATGAACAAAACTAACAACAAGCAAAACAGAACCAAATATATGAATATAGTGAATACGCTTTCAGTGGTCAGGGGGAAAGGGGTTGGGGGAGGGGGGAGGCAGATGCAAGGAAGAGGAGCAGCCTATACAAGAACCTAGTATAAAGAAAGGAACCATGGACGTGGTTAACAGGTGGGATTGGCTTTGGGGGGAATGAGTGGGTGGGGAGGGTGACAGAGGTGAGCAAAATGGGGATGGATGTAATACAACAACAATAAAATTTAAAAAATTAAAAAAAACATACATGCCTGGGCTCTTGGGTTAGTCCCTGGTGGGGGCACGTATGAAAGACAACCAATCAATGTTTCTTTCCTTTTCTTTCTCCTTCCCCTCCCTTTTCTCTAAAATTAAATAAAGCCTTTAAAAAAAGATAGTAAAAATATATTTTGGCTTATGAAGCTCAAGAAACAGACTAACGTTAACATGTCAATATGCTCCCATTTTAAGCACAAAGATGCATCTTCTTGCTTATCAATAATTTTGTAGAGGAAGGTAATACCATCTGCTATTTCTTTGTCTTACTCTCTTCAACCTTCCTCATCCCCTACCTCCTGGCTCTTGGAACTCTCTGCAACTTGCTCTCTTTCTGGGCTATGATACTTCACTATTGGTAGTCCCTCAGTTCAGCAGGCTCATTCTCACTTTCATCACTCGGACCTGGTGCTCTTCCTTCCCACTGCTTGCATGACAGCTCACCTACTGCCATTTAAGATTCAGCCTAACAGTCCGCTCTGTAGCCTCTTGAGTACATGCCCAACAGAATTGACCACTTCTTCCTTACTTCTGTAGGCCTACAATACTTTATTGGAATTCATTGGTTTACATGGTTGTCTCTGCTTAAAAGATTTATCATTGAAAATCCAGGGTTTGGCACTAAGAATAGAATACAATAGGCACTCAATAAAGTATGCGGGCTAAATTGATGAATCACCACCATTAGGGGCAGGTTGAGAATGAATAGACTTTCAGCCATACACTTTAAATGAAACAAATATTCTTGCAGGCTACTCTACCCTAAATAACTAACGCTTATATCCACAAGTACTTAGAAAGAGCCAGAATTAAATCTTTCTTCTAGACCATCCAAAATAGAACTTTTTTCAGACACAATATTTAAGTCAGCTTCTATGCCTACAGATCCCAAAAGGTCATGATAACAACTTTGGCCCTGGTCCTGTGTTTTTTCTCTCACTTTTCCACTCAAAGGGCAAAAGAAAATTGCCCAAACATAGCACAGTGGTCTTTAGGGCATTTTCCAGGATTGGCAGCTCCAGCAATAATTAAGGCTTAGAGTTCAGTAGTGTTGGCACAATTCGAATTTTTTGTAACAAACCAAGCCACTCACTGAGTTCTTCTTCCTTTCCTTGACATTTTCTCTCAATACAATAATTTGCTTTGTAAACACACTGTATATTAATAGTATGTGAAATTCTGGGAAATTTCCATTTCCTTTCTTTTTCTCAAAGACACTTTTGCCAAGAGTCCATTTTTATCGATCATCATTGTCAGAAGTATATTTAACATGACAGGAGCCATGTGACCTCTCCAAATGGTTCCTATTTCATCCTGAGTTTATTTCAAACATTTTTGTATCTAATTTTAACCATGATTCCATTGGGCCTGGGGCTGATCACATCTAGATTTCTGCTCTGTGTAGTACTCATCCAACCAGGTTTTAAATCCATAAACTTGGAGCAAAGTAGGTACCACTGGGGAAGCTACATTAAAGTTTTTGGGATAGTAAAAGCTATTTTCAGCACTAAAGTAGTCACTTACCAAATATTCCTTAGAGATCTAAGGAAAAAATGCTGAATTTTCCATAGTATTTAATTTTGTCCTAGGAAGTTAAGCAAGACAAGGATCTAAGCCAATATGAACAAATGACTAATATTAGATCTTACCTATTCTAAAATCAATATTGTGTCTAACTGAGTGAGCATATACAGGAAATGTGCTCAGATGTATGCCTGGCTCTCTGAACACTGAAGTGCTTTATTCTTCTCTCTCAGGAAAAACTCTGTTTCTCTCTCCATCTCTTTTTCATCAAAGTTAATTCTTTACTTTATACACCAACTAAAAGTTAAAACATGCAGCTTGAATCCTCAATTAACAAATATTAGGCTTATCATGTATATATTTACATTGTTGTCTTTAAGCACTATACATTATAAACTGAGGAAGTCAATATTTATCAACTTGAAAGAGTGGTCCTTTAATGACTTTAAAAGTTACCCATTCCCATTTCATTGTTATCACTGCTAAACCCCCAAACAATCTCAAGGTAATTCCTGACAGTTAATTTCTTTAAAATAATCTGAAGAGAATGGAATATTCCACAGATATTTAAGGAGCATTTACTATGTGCCAGGCGCAGGGCAGAACAACAAAAATAAATTAGTGACTAAAAGAGACAGCCTTTACTTTCAAGAAATATACAATCTGGCTGGGGAGTTTGCTAATTGTAAGAGGTCTTCAAAAATAAATGCCTAGGCCCTGGCTGGTAGCACAGTGGATAAGGCACTGGCCTGCAAACCCAAAGGTCGCAGGTTCGATTCCCCAGCCAGGGCACATAACCAGGTTGCAAACCAGGTCTCCAGTCAGGTCTGTGGCTGGAGGCAAGTGAAAGGCAACCATACATTGATGTCTCTCTCCCTCTCTGCCTCTCTCCCTTCCCCTCTTTCTAAACATAATAAAATAAAATCTTAAAAAAAAAAAAAATGCCTAAGGGGAGAGAGGGGAGTAAAAAGGGAATGGATGTAATACAACAGCAATAAAAATAAAAATTTTAAAAATAAATAAATGTCTAATTAAAACTCTGAGGGTTTTTATACCAATAAAACACTGAATTCATATGTTAAGGTCACCACTGACCTTCATATGTCTAAATCTAATGGTCAATTTTTAGTGAACATGATCCTGTCAAAAGCCTTTGATAACAATTGATCATACCCTCTTTTTCTAAACATTTCAATTGATTTCCAGTTTTATAGCCTGACTTTTATATTTATGACTCTTAAATTCATATTTTCTGCCTCAGCTATTTTTCTAAATTTGATACTTCTACATCTTTCTTCCTATTCAAGGTTGCCTCTCACATACCTAAAAGCATCTCAAACTAAACTGTCTCAAACTGAACTCTGAATTCCCTTCTCCACTTCTCACAAATCTCCTTTTCCACTAATGTTCACTTTTCTTTAAAAAAAAAAAGTTTATTCATTTTTAGAGAGAGGAGAAGGGGAGATAAAGAGGATATCTGGGGATAAAACTTGCAACCTAGTCATGTGCCCTGATCAGGGAATGAAACCAACAATCTTTTGCTCTGTGAAATGACACCCAACCAACCAAGCCCTTTTTTAAGGGCTTCACTTTAAAAAAAAAATAAATGGAACCTCTATTTATTCAATTGATCAGGCCAAAAATCTTGACATTGTTTACAGCTTTTCTTTCATACTCCTGACTCAACTTACCAGAAAATCCTACTGGATTAACTTACAACCTGTATCACAATTTTATCATTCCCAACCACCTTCATCACGATTTAGCCACCATTTTCTATCATCTCTATCATCTCAGTAGATTCCCAACTAGTGTCTTTGATCCTATTCTTTTGTTCTATTCTCTATACAGCAGGGAGATTTAAAATACATGTCTCATTATGTCATTTCCTTTTATATATCCTTTCAGTGGCTTCCCATCACACTTAAGAGTAAAATGCTTATGATGACATATGGGACTCTACATGATCTGGCCTTTGCCTGCTTCTCTGCTCACCTTCTCTCCTACTCTTCTTGAATTTGGTCTGCATATTCCTACTTGGGAGTCTTGCCATTTGTGTCCTTCTGCCTAGAATGTTCTTCCCCTGGATATTATGATGGCTCTCTTCTTCCATTTATACATATATCTTCAAATGTCACCTCTTCAGACTAAACTACTAAAACAGTACTCACTTTCCAATTCTTTCTATCTTTTGGCCTGCTTTATTTTCTGTCTCATTCTTATCAACCCCTAACATTGTGTGTGTGTGTGTGTGTGTGTGTGTGTGTGTGTATCTGTGTGTGTGTGTGTATTCGTTCACTGTGTATCTCTCCTATTAGGATGAAAGGTTCAAGAGTGTGGAAACTTTTGTCTCATTCACTTTCATATCTCCAGTGCCTAGAACAATGACTGCCTGGCATGTTGTAGGTATTCAATCAAATATAGGATGCATAAATGAATATGATTGTAAAGATGAAAATTATAGGGAATATAAGATATTGTACATGGCCATAACTTAGATTGGGGTATCAGTGGAGGAAGCAAGTATGCCTCCTGGTTAACATCTATAAGTAGAAAAGGCAGCCACACAAGTGTGGGCAACAGCTCACTAACTCTCTCAAGGCAGTTGCACATCTTTCCTTTTGAGCTGACACATTGCTGGTAGGCATAAAAGCTCTACTGAAAAAACTGTTTTTCATTTATAGTTTGGTTTTATTTTTTCCCAGAGAAATATGACCAGCAATATCTCATTTATCTGTTTAACGAATCTGTGAGGTAGTTGAACAAGAGGGATGAAAGGAGAAGAAAAAAGAAAGGAATAATACCAGTTTTGTCTTAGTAAAAAGGCAATGAAACAGAGAAGTCTTGTGACATACCCAGCATGATAGTGGGAGTGCTAGATATGTAATTGATATTCCTAACTTATTACTGATCTTTGCTTCCAGGACCCAAGACAGGAGAAAAAAAGAAAAGTTTCTGCATATCTATCCAGAGTGGATACATTTTCTCTTACATTTTCCCAACCCAAATTGGTAATTCTCATTATGACTTCCTTAAGGTCTGCAGTACAGGAAATAGGAAAGGGCAGGTGCTCTGTAAATATTTGTTTAATGGCTAAATTAATTGGTAAGAGAATAGGGGCAAAAGAGAAGGTTTTGTTGTATATATGTATTCACACATACACACACAAGTAAAATTCTTTGTGATTTGGTCTGTGTGAAGAAAAGGAATTTAATTGATAACATAACACAGTGGATAAGGCACCAGCCTGCGAATCCAAAGGTCACTGGTTTGATTCTCCAGCCAGGGCACATAACCAGGTTGTAAGCCAGGTCTCCAGCCCAATCCGTGGCTGAAGGCAGGTGAAAGGCAACCATACGTTGATGTCTCTCTCTCTCTCTCTCTGCCTCTCTCCCTACCCCTCTCTCTATAAATAATAAAATAAAATCTTTTAAAAAAAGAATTATAACTTATGGAATTGGAATATGGAACTGAATGGAGGATTTTACCTTCATTTCTCTGACCTCTGTTTTTACTCTCAATGACCTCTTTTATTATTTATGTCAAGTTTTTAAAAATTATAAAGAAACTATATCTGTCAAGTACAACTATATTGATATATCAAATATAAATATGTAACTTAAATTTTCCCACTCTAGTCTAAGCTTACGGTAAAATCAAAATGACACTAACAAACAGTATCCATTTGACTTGGTTCTTAGAATTTCTTAATCCTGTCCAACTAGGTGTAGGCAGTCCACAGAGAATGTTCATCTATGTGCTCACAAATGTGATGCCAATGCTACAGCACAGTGTCCAACATTTCTTCTGTTTTTGCTCCTGATTTAGGCCTTGTGGTTGTGAGCCCTCAGGCTGTTAATTTTTATTATGCTTCTCTATGTTAGTATCTCTGTAATTACTTCCCACTTCACTACCAACTCTTTCAACTCTTGTCCTCTGGTCACTTTTCCCCCTAATTTCCTTTTTTTTCTTTTTTTTTTAAATTTTATTGTTGTTGTATTACATCCATCCCGTTTTTGCTCCCCTCTGTCTCTCTCCCCACCCACCCATTCCCCCCAAAGTCAATCCCACCTGTTCCCCCTAATTTCTGATGCATAGTGTGTTCTGCTCTTTCTTTCCTAATGAGATACAGTGGTTCCTATCTGTATGTGTGGATATCATATTTATGTACTAACCTGCTATGACACAAAGTACCAGGATATTGTTTTTGAGAAATTAACTCTGCCTTGTTTCTTATTCACCAAGAAAGAATGAGGGGTTATGGATGGTAGTGGTAAGTGGCTGCTAAAAAGCCATTCCCAAACCTCTTTTGCATTTATGCCTCCCACAATGTAAGCTGAAAAGCAGAATGCTTGCTTTTCCATTTTTTCTCTGCATCTAGAAATGGCCCTGGGAATATGTTCTGGCCCATGGGACATAACTGGGACCTGCTGATGAAGAGAAGGGGTTCTGAGGAAGATTCTGTTTTCCTGAAAAAGAAAATAGATGAGACTGGTGTGGTCTCTTCCCTTCTACTGCCTTCTTTCTCTTTTGAATGCAGAATTGATGGCTGGCTCCTCAATGCCATCTCTTAACAATAAGGCAAATGTTCAGGAGAACCACAGATACATCAACACTAACATCACTGACTTGGACAACCAAGATCAGCAATTAACTTCCTATTAAGTGAGAAAAAGAAATCTGTAGTTGTTCAAGCAATTATAGATTTATTGTTTACAGGGAATGTAAGTCTAACTGATACTTCCTAACCATCATAACCCCCTTTATAGAGAGAAGCCAGAGCTTTGTAAGTTGAAGGCTAAGGACATATTGGTTACCATGGAAGAGCTAAGAAGTTTTTATTTATTAGAGTAGGCAAATTGGAGACTGGGGATGAATTATTCAAGAGAAGGAAGGGATCTAATATTGGGAAGAATGAGAAACTATTAGATTCTACAAATAGTAGGGACTTGGGTGGCTCCTACACAGTGCCACAGAGGGGTAGGACCTCAGATGGGTGTTTCTTGTGTTACCAAGTATGTAGTATTGAGAGCAGAGGTAGGGTCCTTTGTAGCTGAGTATGTTGTCAGTAGAGAAGATCACTGTAAAGGGTATTGCTCTTCCTGTCCAATGCAGCAATGTTCAAAGACAACTAAGGAACAATTAGAAATGGAATCATGGAGTAATACAGGCCTCCTGTTTACCCATAGGCTCTGATAGTTTTGTGCAATCTAATTGTGGAAAGAGAAGAGATGGCAATAATGCCTGACATCAGACTTTTTACTACCTAGTAAATTGGGGATTAACCTACATTTAAGTTTTTAACTTGTCTATGTCTTTGTATTTTTAAAGTGAGTTTCTTGCAGACAGTATGTTCTTAGGTATTATTTTTATCCAATCTTTTTGTTTTATCCAAACAACAATTTTGTCACTCAATTGATATGTTTAGACCACTTATATTTAATGTAATTATTGATATGGTTGGAATAAAATCTACCATCTTCCCATTCTGCCTGCATCTGCCCAGAGCCAGCAGTTCACACAATGGCATCCATTGATTCATGCCCAGCACCAACAGAGACCACTTGTGCAGTGCCATGGTAGCCAGGCTGAGATTCTGGTTGCTGCTTCTGGCACTGCTTCTACCCATGCAGATTTATTCAAATCAAACAACTATTGTAACACACCTGCCAGCAACCACTCCCACAATACCGACTACCCCAAGTCCAACAAACGCCACCATGAGGGCAAGTGGTGGTGCTCTGCAGTCAAGGAGCAGTCTCTTCATGGTCTTGTCCTCTGTTCTACATCTCTACAGTTAAAAGACTTAGTCCAAGGGCCCTCTATACTTCTCCATCTTCTATATCTAATCCAGGCAGTTTTTGCAGAGAATCACTGTGGTTTCCTACTTCAATAGTGCTTGAACGGAACCAGCGCTGACCGCCATACTAGCCAGTCACCCAGATTCATCCTTCCACCACCTGCTTACAGCACCCTCTGTAGCCTCAAGACCCCTGTCACCAATCCAGCATCAGGAGCCATCTGTCCTCAACCACCTATCATGCTGGCCATGTCCACCTCACAGGTGTGCCAGAATTACCACTAAGACAGCAATCAACCTGGAGCTCTATACTTCCTATGTCTACATGCCCATGTCTTACTACTTTGACTACATTAATGTGGCTTTGAAGAACTTTGCCAAATATTTTCTTTACAAATCTCATGAGGAGAGGGAACATGCTGAGAAATTGATGAAGCTACAGAACTAATAAGATGGCTGAATCTTCTTTCAGGAAATCAAGAAACCATACCATGTGATGACTGGCAGTATGGGCTGAATGCAATGGAGTGTGCATTACATTTGGAAAAAAGTGTCTACTAGTCACTATTAGACTTGCACAAAAAATTACCCTCATTTGTGTGACTTCATTGAGACTCACTACCTAGATGAGCAGGTAGGATCTGTCAAAGAACTGGGTGACCATGTAACCAACTTGGCAGGTTGGGGGGCCCCTGAATCTGACACGGCAGAGTATCTCTTTGGCAAGCACACTGTGGAAGACAGTACAGAGAGCTAAGCCTTAAGGCTACCTTCCCACAGCCACAGGAGTGACTTCCCTGGTCACCAAAGCAGCACATGCATGTTGGAGTTACCTTGACCTTTTCTATAACTTGTACCAGAATCATCCACTTATGACTTATATTTGTAATTTCCCTCAAATAAAGTGGTTTGGTACAAAACAAACAAACATAAACAAAAACAAAAACAAAAACAAAAACAATTCCAAATGGCATCTAGACATCCAGTGTGACAAGGGAAAAACACAGGCCTTCATAGAATCTGCTAATTCTACACCTAATTTTATTGATACAGAAAAGGTTTCAAATTTGATTGGTTTAAAGCACATGTACAGGTTTTGACTAGATGATGAATGTCAATAGTAAACCTGCTAGACTTTCATGTATAAGATGAAGAAAGCCACATCCAAAATTAGTTTATAGATGATTTAATTAAATGTGGCTCAAGAACTATGGACACATAAAATTCAATCTTGAAAATTAATAAATTTTATCTTATTTAAAAATAGAGGAAGGAATTTGAAAAAGTCAGTTTTCATTTGGTTCATTAAAGTTATAAGGCCATAAAACAGTTAATGCAAAAAGCTATAGTTCTATTTATGTGTATACTAGTAGGAACTTCCAGGTGTTCCTATAAATCCTCAATGTATTATTTCTCAGTATTAATTTATACTGATGTAACTCTAGATAAAGTTTTACACTGTTAACTTATCACTGTTTTCAGGAACCTAATTCTTTCCTCTGAGGCTTTGAATTTGATGTAGCATTTGACTTTTTGTGCAGTAACTGACATGTAGCAGGACAATGATGGATTGGAATCTACCCCATATCCAAGCATAATGAGTAAATTTTCCTTATATTCAACAAGATTGCCAGATTCATTTCAATCAAACTAATTCCAAAGAGTAGAAGCAGATTGACTTCAACTAAGTTTAAATGCTTTTTGTTTCTGTGATGTTGAGTACTTTTAAATCTTTTTAATTTTATTAATTATGCTATTACTGTTATCCCAATTTTCCAGCTTTGTCCCCCTTCACCCAGCACCCCACACTCCCTCTGGCCTTCCTTTCTCCTTTGTTCATGTCCATAGGTCATGCATGTAAGTTCTTTGGTAACTCTATTTCCTATCCCTGCTTTTAACATTCCCTGCCTATTCTGTTTAGGAATCACTTTATCTGTCCTTCAATTCTAAATGATTGTTTTGCTAGATAGAGTAATCTTGGTTGTAGGTCCTTGCTTTTCACCATGTTGAATACTTCTTGCCAATCCCTTCTAGCCCACAAAGTTTCTTTTGATAAGTCAGTTGACAGTCTTATGGGAACTCTTTTGAGGGTAACTATTTGCTTTTCTCTTGCTGCTTCTAAGATTCTCTCTTTATTTTTAACCTTTGTCATTTAAATTATGATGTATGTTAGTGTGGTCTTCTTTGCATCCATCTGGTTCATGACTGTGCTTCCTGGACATGTATGTCTGCTTCCTTTACCAAATTAGAGAAGTTTCACACTACCTTTAATTTTTTGGATTCTTTTTTCTTCTTGCTGCACTGACTGGATGTTTTTTTTTCTTCTTTCTTTCTTTCTTATGTTTCAAGTCACTGATTTGCTTCTCAACTTCATCCACCCCCCTGTTGATTCCCTATAAATTGTTCTTTATTTCAATTAGTGTCTTAATTTCTGATTTGATCATTTTATGCTGTTGAGGTCCTCACTAGGTTCTTTGAGCTTCCTTATAATAAGTATTTTGAATTCGGCATCTGATAGGTTGCTTGTCTTCTGTTTGTTTAGTTTTTTTTTTTTTTTTTTTTTCTGGAGTTTTGCTGTTTTTTTGGAAGGGGGCATATTTTTTTGTCTCCTCATTTTGGCAGCCTCCCTGTGTTTGTTTTTATGTAGTAGGTATAAGTTTTTTGACTCTCTATCTTGGTACCATCACCTAATGTAGCAGGTGTCCTGTAGGACCCAGTGGCCCAGCCTACCTTATCCCTCAAGCTGGGTACTCAAGGTGTGCCCTCCATGGAGGCTGAGTATTCCCTCCTCTTGTATTTGAATCTTGATTGCTGTCAGCCAGGCAATGGGAGGGACTTACCTAGGCCAGATAGCTGGTAGGAATGGCTGTGACCACTGGCCTTCAACCACCTCCCTCTGTGGCTTGTGGAGGTGGTTGGGTGGTGCAGGTTTGTAACTGTCCACTGGGTGCATAGGCTCTGGGGTTTTCTGGGTGGTGCAGGCCAATGATGCTGCCACCTGTTTCTGCCTGGCACCCCTTGGCATAAGCTACAAAGCAATCTGCAGATGGTGTCTGCTAGTGCTGGTCCTAGTGCCACTCAGCGAGAGGTATAGGGGCTGGACTCACCTGTTGCTTGTTTGAGTGGATTTAGGAAGATCTGAAGCCTGCACCTAGCCTTGCCATTAATATGGAGAGGCCACTGTTATTACCTGAGTGGGTCTGTAAGTTGGATGGTTTGGAACCTTTGGTAATCATCAGGGCAGGGCTAACGCTATGAGTCAGGTTGAGGGAGACACAGATTTGGTGCTGATGCACTGGGTCTCTGCATGGGGGAGGGCTCAAAAAAGGAACAATATCTGCTATCTGCAGTTTTATACTAGAGGAAACTCCTCCAGCTTTCACCCTGATGCCAGACATTACAGTTCCTTCCTGTGTGCCACTGGTTCACTTCAAGGCATTGCCCTAGTGTTAGACTTCAGAGGGAGTGAGTCTGACTAAGTTCATGCTCAAGTCCTCCAAGAGGAAATGTCTGAAAATCCTTAAGTTTCTTCTACTGATCCAACCACCAATGATTTTTGCAGCTAGAAGTTATGGGGACTTATCTTCCTGGCACTGGAACCCTGGGTGGTCTGGTGTGGGGATGGGATCCCTTGCTCTTAAGATATCCCTCCATTTTATATCCACCAAACGTGGGTTTGGTACCAGCCTGTTCCATGTCTCTGCATCTCTGTCCCTTTTCCCGTCCTACTCATCTGGATAAATATGGTTTCTTAAATTCCTTAGTTGTCAGACTTGTATACAGCTCAACTTTCTGATGGTTCTCAATGATAGTTATTCTGTAGTTTCGCTATAATTTTGCTGTGGTTGTGTAAGAAGGCAAGTCGCATTTACCTACCCCTTCATCTTGAATGGAAGTCAAGAGTAATACTTTTTACAATTTAAAAAATGATCCATTTTGAAGATAAAACTGACACTGGCCCTGGATGGTGGCACAGTGAATAGGCGCTGGTCTGCAAACCCAAACGTCTCTGGTTCAATTCCCAGCCAGGGCACATAACCAGGTTGCAAACCAGATCTCCAGCCAGGTCTGGAGGCAGGTGAAGGGCAACCATACATTTATGTTTCTCTCCCTCTCTGCCTCTCTCCCTTCCCTCTCTCTAAAAATATCACCTTAAAATAAAATCTTTTTAAAAAAACCTGACAGACCTTAAAATTGGAAAGGCAAATATATGAAGGAGCCAAAGCTGCAAATCAGGTATTTGGGAGATAAAGACTGGAAGCTTACATTAAATTCAGAAAAACTTTATACTTTCTGTACATACTTGAAAAAGAACCCTATGAATCAGAATAGCCCATTTGGAACACTTTCTGTCATAAGTCAACATTATTAGATAATTAGAACCTAGTATGAAGCCTAATGTGGGCTTGATTATGAAAAATGAATCTTTCCAAAACTGCCTCAATGCACAGGAACCTTTTTAAAAATGGAAACTCCCTAAAGTTTTTTATTCTCATGGTCGCACATTGATACTTAGATGTCTCAATGTCTAATAAAGCCACAATAATCCTGATAACCAAAGTCATTTTTCCCCACCTTAAGAAACCTACCCAGGAACACCACCCCCTTTTGTTTCATACCTGAATGCTATCCATCTATTCTGAGTGTACATTGTGTTTGCATACTTAAGCTTTGATTCATAGCACCTCTCATGCTATGGAATTGATTTAACATTGAACACAAACTGTGTTTATTTACAAACTGTAAATAAACAGGAATATCTGAAAGAACAAAATAAAATAAAATAAAATTTACCATGTTATAGTGGTTTTATTTGTTCCATCTCTTTCTAATTTCTTCTGAATTATTTTTTATTCCATTTTATCTCCATGATTGGCTATTTATATCTCATTTTCCAAAATATTAGTGCTTACCCTAAGGTTTAAAATATATACCTCTTTACTTCATCACAGGCCATCTTCAAATAACATAGTATTTCACATGTTGCTAAGGACCTTGCAACAAAATATTTCCAATTCTATCTTTCCATCCTTTGTACTGCAGTTATCACACAATACACTTTTATATATGCTTAAAAAATACAATATATTGATGCAACTGCTTTTTGTTTTAGATAATCAGTTATCTTTTATAGCAGCTAAAAATAAGGGAAAAAGCAATTTTATATTTATTTTCATTTATACCAGAGCTCTTAACTTCTTTTTGCAGATCCAAGTATAGTTTCTTTCTAATTTTTAATGAAAATATTATCTCCATATTGTATCATCCAAGAGACTGTTTATCAAGGTCCACAGATGATAAGAGTTGATGTTGAGGATTATATTTTCAGTGTGACTTAATTAAATAAGTTAATGCATAGTTTACCATTTTCACTCTTTGTGAGAACATTTTTGTGTGTTTTTACACTTGTATATATAATCTTGACACTTATATTCAAGCATACTTTAGGACTCTCTAGGACTGTATGTCATCATTACTAACTGAATATAAAAATGATCCAGAACATGTATTTTGACTGTATTGATTAAATCTTAATTTGTGGCTTATCTATATGTTCATATCAAAGTCTGTAAAAATAGCCTATGTATTAAACTAAGTCAGTTAAATAGGGCAGAAAAATGTTAAAAGTCCTGGGCACCTGGGATCTACTGTTAGACATTTAACAACTGGGAAAATTTATGGCACTGTTTTTCGAACAGCTACCAAAATGTACAGTATGGGAAAATTGCAATGGCACTTCTAAAGGACACTCAAGTATATCATAATCAGCCTCTGTATTCCTCAATTCTGTGGCAGATGACAGATTCATTTCTTTGGAATATACTTGAAATAGAATGAGTTCTTACAGATACTATTTATAATGTTATAATATTTACAAATATATAATTCAGATTTTTTGACATTACTTGTTTTTCTGTTGCTTTTGTATGTCTCCATATAGTTCATCAGTTTTACTTCAAAGGTAATATGTATCAGAAAAACTATATATATTTTAAGTATCAATGTCCTGAATTAATGGCCTGATAAGTTGCCAAGATTGAAGTGAATTTACTCTTGTTGTTGTTATTATTTCCATTTTAGGGGATGCTTGTCAATGAGGCCAAAGTCATATGTATAATACTCAAAAGTCCATGTTCCAAGTTTTACTTCTGAGTCTAGTCACCATATTTATTTAATCTTACTTGTAAAAATGCCTTAGTTCATGCTGCTGTAACAGAATACCATAGGTTGGGTCACTTAAAAACAATAGAAATTGATTTCTCATAGTTCTGGAGGCTGGAAGTCTAAGATCAGGGTGCCAGCTTGGTTGAGTTCTGGAAAGAACCCTCTTCTGGGTTGCACACAGCTGCTTTCTCATTGTGCCTTTACATGGCACAGAGCAGAGAAAGAAAGAAAGCTTTCTTTCCTATAAGGGCACTAACCACATTCAGAAAAACTCACCCCTCATGACTTCATCTAATTCTAATCACCTCTCAAAGGCCCCGCTTTTTGATAACATTATCTCAGGGAGTTAGGTTTCAATGTATGAATCCTGGAGGGACATGAACATTTAATCCATAACAACAACAAAGTAACTGAAAACTTGCGGGTAGGAATTCAAAAGTCAAGTTACCTTGTTTCTGTATAATAAAGATTAGCAGTACCATAACACTATCCAAAAAACAGCTACAACCTATGCAAACAACAGGGCTATATGTCTACTTTAACACTCTAACAGTGCATAGGGACATTTCCAGTTATTATTTTCATCCCATGCTGGAATGGGGATACAGCACCCCTACCATGAGGTGTCCAAATGAGGAGGCCACCAGCATGTGAGGATGACACAGAGCAGGTGACTACAGCCAAGAAACAGGCAAGGGGGGAACTGGGGAGGATGTTGGAGCAATGGATGGTTAGTGGCCAGTAGATATGTATTCAGTGTGGTTTCATAAGTTGAAAGTATCTCCTTTTTGCTTCTTTTCAAACTTAGTTTCTACACTCTTTCCCTTGCCTTCTCCAGCCAGAGTTTTATGTAGGTCCCAGGAAATAAAGCTTATACAACTTCCTTCTTTGAGCTTTTGTGTCTGCTCACAAAGTGGGTGACTAACTCATGGCTATCACTTTGCTTCGGGGAAGAGAAATGGTGTCTTCCCAGTACCAATGATAATGGCAGGGAAGGGGAGAAAAAGTCAAAAAAGAGCAGATTAATTCCTAGAGGCATTACCCTGTCATGTTCATATACAATCCTCAGGACTATGCTTTTAGACATGCACTGTGATTTATACATATATAGCCACATACATATATAATCCTCATGCCTGGATGTTTATCTTCTCTCTCTGTTGCTTTCTTTACCTGCCTTTTAACTCACTTAAGTCTGTTAGTTTAAAAAACAACAACCACCCTGGCTGGTGTGACTCAATGGATTGAGTACAGGCCTGTGAATCAAAAGTTTGCTGGTTCAATTCCTGGTCAGGGCGCATGCCTGGGTGGCCCAGCCAGGTCCCCAGTTGTGGGCATGCAAAAGGCAGCTAATCAATGTTTCTCCCCCTCCCTTTGCCCCTCCCTAAAATAAATAAATACCATCTTTAAACATCAACAACAAAGTTTTCTTGGCTTTGCATCCCTTTTGAGTTACTACCTGATTTATTTCCTTTAGTGCTAAGTCTCTTGAAATAATTGTTATACCAGTGGCTTTCAAACTGAGGTACAGGGACCCCTGGAAGTGTCCTAGGACTTGAAAAGGACTGTAGCTGAAGAGTAGGTACACAAGTCACACATAATGAATTCACTCCAACCTTTTCATCTTCCTAAATTAATGGGTTTCCTCCTCCAAATCATGCCAGGAAAGCTCTGGAGTCTCAATCTCATTGTCACAGGCCACCAGTCAGTCAAAGTTTCAGCAAATTCATCAAGTTAGCTACTAGAGGCACCCACAGCTGCATGAGCTAGCACACTAAATCTGGAATCTCTAGTAAGTCCACCTGTATCAATTCATTTGTTCTATTTTTATGTTCTGTTCTCCTTAGCCTAATACTTTTACAATCTATTTTCCTACATATCCCCCAGTTTTTGACGTTATATAGTCACAAAATCTTGCAATTCTTTTGGTGTGTCATCTGTTACTTCCCATAGTTGTTTCAGCCTTCTGAAGCATGATAAGATCTGACTATAGTTATGGATCTAGTGAAAACAGAGGGTGAGTGAGTGGGTCTTGACAACAAAGAATATTCCCTTGCAAGGCATATGCCTGAAGTGAAATGTTTACAGGAAAGCCAGTAACCTTAGGCACAAGACAGACAGCTGCTTCTACTGGGAAGGGAGACTTTGAGTGTCTCAGGGGTCTCAGATTTTCAGTTGCATCTGAATTCAACTAGATGTTCTCCTCTCAAGTTTTAGGGTGCCATAATGCCTCAATCAGTGCCCTAATTTTCACATGAGATACTCAGTGAGACTGTGAATTCAGCTGATGTAAACCTGCAACCCACTGAATTATGTTTTGTGCTTGACTTTCAACAACATTGATTCTGAAGCTACAAGAAATGAGATTATTTTAAGGGTGTCATAGTTTGTGGTTCCAAAATCATGATTTTAATTGAGTTACAGATTCTCATAGTTTTTCTGTGTGTTTTCAATGCACTCACTGGAGTCTATAATGGTCAAGTACAGCAGCTGCATGCATTCCCACAACACTTATTTAATTGCCATTTAATTAACTATAGGTGATAACTGTAATGCTTCATTTCCAGGATTACTAGTGTCTTATTTCCCCTGGGTTCCTAGCTTCAGTCCCTAGCTATTAGCATCTCATTTTCCACTGGCTAGAGGCTCAACACTTCATCCAGTTCTCAAAATCCATCTTTTCAGGTCTATCTCCTAGGACCACTTCAGACAGGAATGCTCATCACCCCATCAAAGTTATCTCCTTTTGCTTAGCCTCAAGTGGACAGTAATTCCAAATACACTCCTGAGAGTTCAGAATGGGGCACTGCCCTCCAGAAGGTCCAACAAAAGGAATCAAGGGCTGGTTCTCTGACAAGGTGAGCCCCACCTCTGCAGTTCTTGCTTCTAGCAACTGGTTTCTAGTTCCTGCTCATTTTCTAGTTTTCTTGGGCTATAGAAGAGGCCATTCCCATATAATTGTGTTAGAAATGACCAGGCTATTTACCTTGAAGGGTGTGAAGAGCCTAGGCAACAGCTCACAGCCATGAAAAACAGCTATGCCAGCATTGGCCTGTTTTCCACTTGCAACTATGGGGACCTGGGATAGAAGAGAAAAAAAATTCATTGTTTATTGCAAAAAATTTATCTCCTATCTCCAGTTCTTGTGGTCACAGAAACTTTGTCATCTCCTCCTAACAGACAGCTGCTGCCTTTCCCATCACCAATAAGGCCTGTTGACCTTGGGCTGCAGCCACCAAGTCTGCTGTTGCCATTGGATTGGCCATAAGGAGATATCATATCACCACCCATCACCTAGGCTGCAACTCTCTTTAACTCTCTTGCCTCAGCAGCCATTGAGTCTGTTGTACCCACATCTGCTACTGTCTTCTCAGCTGTCATTTCCTCAGCCACCATCTTTTCTGTCACCATTTTCCCAGCAGCAGTCGTAGCTCCTGTCCCTTGTTGGCCTGCTGTCAGCCTGCATGGTCATCTCCACAGCCTTCACAGTCTATTATCTTTCCCCTGGATATTAGAAGAGTAGAATGATCTCTGTGTCCCTTTTCCAAGAGGAAGATTAGCCTGCTCAAATTTGAGGATTTTTCTTGTGTTGGTTGAATACATTTATACATATGGAATAGATTATTTAATAAAAGTAAATTACATGCTGAAAACTCTTAGATTGTAAGCAAGGCTTCTTGGAATAATAATTCTGACAAATATAATCTGTACTGCAAAGTCAAGTTCTCTATTATATTTTTCTGAAGAATTGACTCTGTAACAAAATTTGAAGCAGCCTATGCAAAGGTAGAAGTATGGGTCTGTTAACATTGGGCTGCTGGAGACTCAGTCTTGGTAAATGATGTTCTTTCACTAAACTCTTTCAAGGGGTGAGAGAGGCTGAGCAACTCCCTGGTGCCCAGGCTTTAGTCATCACTAACAGAAGTAATTTTTGCCTTAAATTTTAAGACTTAGAAGAATAATTTCTAACACTCATTTTAAAGAAAGAATGAAAAGAAATAGCTAATTGAAAAATCTTCAGAGCATTTGATATCTTGTTCCCTGGCATATGTTGTCAGTTCAGCTCAAATAAAATTCTTTTTAAAAAAACCTTTAAAACCTTGATGCAGAAGTAAAACATGTCAATGGATGGACCTCAAAATTAGTAACTTGAATAGCTGTTTCTCTGAGCAGTCTCCTCTGTATATTACTACATTAAAAAAAAAGTCCTAGCCTGGCTGGTAGCTCAGTTGATTAGAGAGTGTTATCCCCACACACCAATTTTACAGGTCCAATCCCCGTTCAAGTCACATAACACATATAAAAATCAACCAATAAATGCATAAATAAGTGGAACAACAAATCACTTTCTTTTCCCTCAAAATCAATACATTTTTAAAAATTGTTAAATTACATGTCTGGGGCTGGCCAGTTTCATAAGAAAAAAATCCTACAAAATTTCTAGTCTAAAGAGTATAATATAAGTTTGCCTTTCAGAACTCTGGGAGATCCTACTTACTATTAATATGACTTTAATTTGATATGACTCCTCCTAACCTGCTCTCTCCCACTTTCAGCTATGCCTAATGTTCCAGAGTTCAAAGCTTTGCTGGTTCAGTTTCTCCAGAGTGAACTTTGCCCCAGTTTTCTGCAGAAGTGAGGAAAAGGTCCTATGGTAGGAGACCAGATCGGGGTGTACTAACTGCTCCTGTTCCTTTCAACTAAACCTCCTGTTTGCAGTCTTCAAAAGTTGCTGAGGACTACATGCCTGAATCTGTCTGAAACTCAAGGGCAGAAACAATTTCACTGCTTATGACCTTCTCCCTGCAGGTACTTAGGTTATTTTAGTGAGTTTTAAGGAGAAAAGAGAGAAGCCCTTTCTTTTGTTTAGTTTATCACATTTAACCAAAATCCTTGTTATTTTCTTTATGTTATCTCACTCTTTTAAAATTCATCTTCATCTTTAGTCTATTAAATATTTATTTTGGTGTGTGCAGGGAGATGAAGATGTAAGTTGAATTTCAGTTTGTACTACAGCTAGCCAAAGATCCATCATTCATTGAACATCCTCTTATTAGTGACAGGTAAGGGAGTAGAATATACGTGGCCTTCAGAAATTGGAAATGGCATCACAAAACCTATAACATTTTAAAACTGGGTCTTAAATAATCAGGCAAATAGAAATGTGTTGAAGAAAGTTATTGAGGCATAGGACTACTGTGTAGGAACTACATGGAGATACAAAAAGATGAGTGAAAAGCAAGGCTGAGAAGAAGGCAGACAGATCTTAAAGGGCATTTTATGCCATATTTAAATATTGAACTTTATGTGTAGGACCACCAGGTCATAATATAAGATAAATCTAACATCTTGGTAATAACTAATTAAGCAGCCTCATGGTTGTCTTCTTTTCAGTTATGCTTGACCAGTAATTTCTTCAGCTCTTCACACATCTTTGGATGACTGAGAATTGGTGTACATGCATAAAGAACTCAGTAGAAAGCAAAAGCCAAAGGGCACTTGACAATCAACTGATTTTCATGTGTGCCAGTCAGCCTCTGAGAAAATAGAGCAGCAGAGTGTGGAAGCCTTATAGGTTTGGGGTGTTTGAAAACAATCTCAACCCAAATAACCTGCTGACTACTAAGCTATGCAGATACAAAAGTAAACCCTAGAAAGTTAGGCTAAAAGAAACAAAAACTACAATTTAATTCTTAGCAGACACATCAGCAGCTACAAACTGTGGGGAAAACAAATCCCTGCAGTTCAAGTGTAGGAGAGCTACAATCGCCCTAAAAAAAAAAAAAAAAAACTTTAAAATTTGTGGTTGTTACAACATATTAGCTATGGTGTTCAGTTTTCTAAAAATTATGAAATATGCAGAAATAAAGTATGACACATACTTGGAAGAAATAAGCAATCAGTAGAAACTGTCTTTTAGTGAGCCCAGATGTTGGCTTTATCAAGAAAAGATTTCAAAACCACTACTAGACATAAGTTCAAATAATTAAAAGAAATAGTAAATTGATTTAATAACTTAAGGATATTGATAGAAAAATAGAAGCCACACATACATACATACACACATTAAGATTTAGAGTTGAAAAATACCATGTCACTAAATAGGCTCTAATTTGTCAACAACAAATTAGAGATGGCAGGATGTGATATTGGTGAAGTCAAAACAGAGCAATAAAAATGATTCCATCTGAAGACAAGAGTGAAAAAGAAAAGATTAAGGAACAATGAACAGAGCCCCAAAAACCTGTGAGCTAACACAATGTCAAGCATCTCAAAGAAACCTCAGAAAGGAAGGAGAGATAGAATAGGGCAGAAAACTATATTCAAAGAAATAATGGCCTCAATATTTCTCAAATTTGATGAAAAAGATAAATCTACTAATCCCAAAACTTGAAAAATCTTTAGTATAAACATAAAGATAACCACACCTAGACAAAGATAAATCCTAAAGGAGGAAAGGTATAAAAATTTCTTTTTGTATTTGTCTAAGTGTAGATATCTTTGTGACAAACTTTAAATTCAAAGATTCAAATTGGGTGAAATAGGGTGGGGAAAGATACATATAATAGTGGGACTGGATTCATCAGTCAAAATAAACTTTAAAAATATATTTATTGAGACAAAGAGGAACATTTCATAATGATAGAGGGTTAATACATTAGGAATATTTAACAATTGTAAATGGATAACACCTAAAAATTGTCCCAAAATATATAAAGCTAAAATAGGCAGGCTGAAAGGAGATATAAACAATTCAACAACCATAGCTGTAGATTTCAGTACTCTTCTTATAGTAATTGATAGGACAACTAGACAGAAAATTAGTAAACATATATATTCATGTCTTAATGACATGAATATAAACCCAGCCCTAATAACTCTCTCGAGATAAACCAAACAAGATGGAAGGAAGAGACTGAGCAAAATTAGGATTTCCATGGGCCACAGCCATAAAGACTAATGGGACTAAGTACGAATGCCTAAAGATCAGAAGACAATCTATACCGATCAGGGGGAGAAATGTTTTTTTTTTTTCTACTTAGGAGAATAAGAGATAGAAAGCTGACCCAGAATCGAGGGCGATATAAAGAAAACTCAGTGGAGGTCCAAGCTGGAACTGACAATCAGAGGGCTGATCGCAGAGTTCAGAACTAAGTTCCAGAAGGAACAAAAATCCTTTCTGGGATTCCATTAGAGATGGTTTGTTCCAGAAATCCAAGGAGCTCAGTTTAGCCTCCACCCTATTGGGCCAGACAGTGAAGAGACCAGGAAAAAGAACTCCATAGACTGTGCCAATCCAACCAGACAACAGCTAGACTGAGGTGAGATTAGGATAAAAAATCCTGGGTTTCATAAACATATCCATTTGTTTGCTCTCTCTGATATTTGCTTTCTTTTCCTTCTGTTTCGTTTTGTTTTTTGGTGTTGTTATTGTCTTAAAAATTCCAACCAAGTCCCAGCTGAACCAAGAGCAAAGCTGATTTCCTACACCTAAGTCAAGATAAATAACTGAAATGCTCCAGAGGCCATTTCAATGGTACAGCTAGGGAATCAGAAAAGGACTAAATAGAATGGAGAAGAGTTCTGAACAGTAGTACCTTACTGCCTAGGGATTTTTACCTTTTCTTTGTGGTCTTTCTGAAAGTTGTGCTTGCATAGTGGCCTTGGGCAGGAGGTGAAAGAGGCCTAGTGACTTCCTGCTGTCAGGGCAGAAGGACAAATAAAGGATTGTCTCTGTGGAATTGTGGAATGTTTATTTTCTTAAAGAAAAGTATTTGTGTTCTTTCACAGGGAAATCCTGTCAGTTTAGACTAGCCCTTGGAATAAGTAGCCTTCAGGACTTTCATTTCTTTTTTTTTTTCCCTAGTTTTATCGAGATATAAATGACATATAGGCCCTGGCTGGTAGCACAGCGGATAAGGCCCTGGCCTGCAAACTCAAAGGTCACAGGTTCGAATCCCCAGCCAGGGTACATAACCAGGTTGCAGAGCAGGTCTCTAGTCAGGTCTGTGGCTGGAGGCAGGTGAAATGCAACCATACATTGATGTCTCTCTCCCTCTCTGCCTCTCTCCCTTCCCCTCTTTCTAAAAATAATGAAATAAAATCTTTAAAAAAAAATGACATATAATTTTGTGTAAGTTTAAGGTATACAACGTGATGATTTGATATATGTATTACAAAATGATTATTACAATAAGGTTAAGTGCCTTTAGTTTAAGGGGAAACAAGCACAGGAAGGTGGTGACCTGTCTATGGTTACCCATCCAGGGATAGTAGCTAAGTTCAAAAGCAACCTCTACAGCTGCTCAAGTTGGTAACCATGAAATTAAGCCTTTTTACTTGATTCCAACCATGGTTCCTGCCCTGTTCTTATTCCCTCCTCCCTTCCTTGGAAGCATGGGCTTTGGAGGCCATGGCTTTTGAGTAGAGTATCAGGGCTCAACCCCAGGAACTCATTGACAAAAATTGCTTTGAACTTCTAGTGTGTTTAAGAGCTCTGAGGCAGCCGTAAAAAGTTGTGTAACCCAACTTGCCTTCCAGCTTATTTTGTCTTGCTGACAGAGAGTGCTTGCATGTTGTGGCACACACAGCTGCTTTCACAACTCTGAAATGGCCCAGATGTTGATGGACTTTTATTTTTTTATTTTATTTTATTTTTTTGTTGATGGACTTTTAAAGTCTATTTTTAGTTTTTAAAAATATTAACTCCCAAATAAAAAATAAATTAAAATATTAGCTCTCGCTGGTGGCTCAGTGGATAGACGCTGGCCTGTGAACCCAAGGGTTGCCGGTTTGATTTCCAATCAGGTCTCATAACCAGGTTGCAGGCCAGGTCTCTAGCCAGCTCTGTAGCAGCTGGAGGCAGGTGAAAGGCAACCATACATACATTGATGTTTCTCCCTTTCTTCCTCCCTCCCTGCCCTTCTATCTAATTAATAAGATCTTTAAAAAATTTTTTAAAGTAATAAAAAAATGTATATTCCACCCTGGTTTGGCTCAGTGGGTTTGGTGTTGTTTCCGAAAACCAAAAAGTCATGAGTTAGATTTCCAGTCAGGGCACCTGTCTGGGTGGTAGGCCAGGTCTTCAGTCGAGGGTGTGCGAGAGGCAAGTAAGTGATCGATGTTTCTCTCACACATTAATGCTTTTGTCCCTCTCTCCCTCCATACCCTCTAAAATTAAATAAATAAAATCTTTAAATATACATATATATTCCTCTCCTTTCTGTTAAGATTTTATGTCTTTTCTTAATCTCTCCTGAATAATATAAACAAATAAAATATTTATAAAAATGTATTATATTTTGTGACTAACATGTAATTTACAATTTACCTTGTCTTTTTCTTCTTTACTTTTTATTTTGATGCTTACTTTTCAAAATAGCTTTTTAAAGTGAATTTATGAACTCAATGTCTTTGTCTTCTTATTTTCATTGTTCCTTGCAGTCTAGTCTATCATATGCTCATGTACCCAAACCAAAAGAAAATACAATTATAAGTTTATATATGACAGTTTCTGAGCTGATGTCATCATTCTTTGATAAACCAACATTTAGAGATTTGTAAAAATACAAGTTTAGAGTCTAACTGGTAAAATATTCCTATTCCTCAAAAGGGCAGAACTAGAGGGTTTTGTGCTTAAAATGCAAAAAGAAATTTCAGCAAAAGAACTGTACAACTTTGGTAGTAGAGAAGTAAAATGGTGGAAAGAACATCAGAGAACACAATGAACTCTTTATTTTTGGAGGATGAAAGCTAGCATAGGAATTCTATGAAAATTTATTCCTAAATGAAATCAGGCCCCTTTTCATTTTATGATGATATAATTTTGTAATACTACCACTAATTCTGTGTCCTGGAGTTTGTTATCAGTGTACCAAATATGATTCCTTTAAAGTAATATAAATTTCTTACACTAGTGAAATTTAAAATCTCCATTGTCAAATCAAAGAATGGAGAAATAGAGCCCTGGCTGGAGGAACAGTAGATAAGGCCCCAACCTGGGAACCCAAAGGTCGCTGGTTTGACTCCCTAGCCAGGGCACATAATGAGGTTGCAAGCCAGGTCTCCAGCCAGGTCTGTAGCTGGAAGCAGGTGAAAGACAACCATACATTGATGTCTCTCTCCCTCTCTGCCTCTCTCCCTTCCCCTCTCTCTAAAAATAATAAATAATATCTTTAAAAAAAGGAATGGAGAAAATGTCTCTACCAAAGGAAAATGAAGCTGATTTTGTAATAGTTACTAAGACAATATGGTTTCACACATTTCCTCTGTTTATAAGTAGTGGAAATTTACTAATTCCATGGAAACTTTGCAAATTTATCAAATGTATGTTTATTAAACAAGTGAATTGTTATTTTAGACAAGCAGAGGTTTCTAAGCCTTAGACCTCTGATAAATGGCAGAAACCCACATAACTGCTGGGGACCAATCTAGCAGGAACTGGTAACAACAACAAGCAGAACAATGAAGGTCCATTATCTAGACTTCATAGAAAAATGGCTTGGCACCTAACCAGTTACATAATCAGTCTATTTTAGTGTTTATCACATAAAGCAATAGATTTTCCCAAATAATAGTATGTTAGGTGTGGCTCTTTTTGTTCCTTTTTTTTAAAAAAGAGGATTTCCTGACAATCTGTCTAGAAGTTATGATAGTATCTCTGTATACTTTCATAAAATTGTACACTATGCACCTCTGATAAGAAACAATGGGTCTTTGGTATCAGCTGGGTATTTGGGGAATTTTATTTTCAATGGTTCTTTTTTGACTTTGTTAGTCTACTTCAAGGATGACTTTAACTTAGTCTAATTTCCTTGAAATATGTCCTTTGCCATGTCCCATTATAATAAATGAGGTGAGTCACATTGATAATACTACAGCCTGGCCTTCACTCATTCCAGGAGGAGATCAAAGCAGAAGCAGCACTGCTCCTAAAATATCCCCTACAGCATGTAACTGAAGGGTCACACTCATGTCTTTGAAGTACAATATCTGTATTTATTACCACAGTGCAGTAATTGCAGTTTAATTAACTTTCCTAGTTGTCACATTATATCAAAACTAAAGTTTTAAGCTGTTGGTTGTGATGAGGAAATATTCTTCAAGCACAAATCATTTAATGCTATGTTCAATATTGAAGTTGCCATAAGAAGGTCAAATATTGTTTTTTAGTATTGAGAAAATTCTTCATTTTTATTAATTGTATATACTATAAATCCACTTAAAAGTCTACAAATAAAATTAAAACATGACTTACTCTTGTATGAATTTGGTGAAAAATTTTAAATCACATTAAAATCACTGGTCAAACATCAAATAATGTTCAAAATATTTAAGTACTCAAAATCCATTCAAAATATGCATAAGAAGAAACTCTGTCTTATAAAACTCTATAAAGAGAACTATGAAAAACTACAGCTAAAATGATACTTAATGGTAAAGACTGAATTCTTTCCCCTTAAAATTAGGAGTAAGGCAAGAGTATCTACTTCTATTTAAGATTGTATTAGAGGTCTTAGGCTGTGTAATAAAGCAAGAAAAAGAAATAAAAGCCACACATATTGAAAAAATGTAAAGCTGCCTTTATTTGCAAGCAACATGATCACCTATGGATAATCCTATGGAATTACCAAAAAAAGCTACTAAAACTAATAATTGAGTTTATTAGTGTTACAGAATACAAGATCAATTATAATTCTACATACTAGGAAAGTAATGGCAACTTTAAATTTAAAAAGCAAGACCATTTATAATAGGCTTAAAAATATAAAATATTTAGTGAAAACTTGAGCCCACATGTTCAGATCTATAAATTGAAAAGTACAAAATGTTGCTGAGAAAAATTAGAGAAGACTTAAGTTCACTGTGTTCATGGATTAGAAAACTGATATTAACATACCAATTCTTCCAAAATTGATCTACAGATCCAGTGAGATCAAAATAAAATTCTTAGCATTTGTTTTATTTGTAGTAATTTATAAATTGATTCTAAAATTCAAATGAAATGCAAAGTACCTGGAATGGTTAACATTATATAACATATTTTGTAATTTTCTCATAATTAATGCTCTGCAGCAGAGCAGCATACAAACTTGGAATGATTTCCTGAGTGTAAATTTTGGTCTTACAAATTACCAGCTACATTAACATCTCTATTTTTTTCCTTACATAAAAACAAAAATAAACAACCAAACAAAAATAGTATCTTCCATCTGAGTCTGTTGTGAAGTTATCTGGCCTACAGCAGGTGGTTGCTACAGTCTATAGATGTTGTTGCTACTAAATTCAATTGTGTAAGCATCTCAGTATTAGGCAGAGTACTCAGGTTCACTGAGTTCACTGGTTTTGTCAGTGAAAAGTTAATTCAAATTTATAGTAGTGTGGCAGAGATTGCTGGATGCTTATTATATCAGATATCTCTTATGTGACACTTGAGATCTTTCAGCCTCCCCTGTCTCCATGGCTTTGGCCTCTTGTTTGGAACCAACTGCTGTTGTAGTTCCAGCTTTTGTATGTACTTTGACTTTATGCATCTGCCATGTGATGGTGACTCCTGTTGTGACCATGTCCCGTACCTATTGATGTTGTTGACTACATCACTCAGGCTTCCCTGTTGACGTTGAAGCATGAGATGTCATGGGACCTGATTAGTACCCATGTAAACAGCTAAACAGCTGAAATTTCGAGGAAGTTAATCCCTGGTGGAGTGAGTTTCAATTCATAGGAACCAATGCTTGAATTTCTCCTCCTTTCTCACCTGGACATACTGTTCTGAGATGAAATCATTCACACTCTTTTCTCAGGACTTTCCTATAAAATTAAGCACTAAGTTGTGCTTATATCAAGTGATGGCCAGCTCAGCAAAGACCCTGGTATTGGTTCTGCTTAATTCCCTGCCCTGCTCCCCCTCTTCTCACTCCTGCTTCCCTAGCTTTGGCTTTGCTTTCTGTGGAATCTGGATTGTCTATGACGGTAGTAGGTATCAGAATTAAAGAAAAGGGGTAGGGCTAGAGTACCATTTAAAAGATAGTATTAGTGGGATTTGGTGACTGACAGAAGTGTGGGCTAATGAAAATAAAATACAACCCCAAATCTAAGGGACATAGTAAAAGCAGTTCTAAGAGGGAAATTCAAAGCAATACAGATCTATCTCAACAAACAAGACAGTCTCAAATAAACAATCTAAACTTGGATCTAAAGGGACTAGAAAAGGAACAACAAACAGAGCCCAAACAGAAGGAAGGAAATTATAACAAAGATCAGAGTGAAAATAAACAAAATAGATCTTAAAAAAACAAACAACAACAAAAAAAAGCATAATGAAACGAAGAGCTGGTTCTTTGAAAGGATAAACAAGTTAGATAAAATTTCAATAACACTTATCAAGAAAAAAGAGAAGGCCCAAATAAAATCAGAAATGAAAGAGAAGTAGCAATTGACACCACAGAAATACAAAAGATAATAATAAAATACTACAATAAACTGAACAGTTTGGAAGAAATTGATAAATTCCTAGAAATACAAAATCTCCCAAGACTTAATCAAGATTGAAGAAAAAATCTGAACAAACAAATTGAAGCAGTAATTTAAAAAAAAAACAAACAAAAAAACAAAAACTTTTAACAAACAAAAGTCCTGGACTGGATGGCTTCACGGGTGAATTTTATCAAACTTTCAAAAAAAGAACTAACACCTATGCCTCTAAAACTATTCCCAAAATTCATTAGAAGGGAAGACTCCCAAGCTCATTTTATGAGGCATTATCCTGATTCCAAAACAGACAGCCATTACAAAGATAATTATAGGCCAATATCCCTGATGAAAATAGATGCACAATTCTCAACAAAATATTGGCAAACTGAATTCAGCAGTACATTAAAAAGATCATATACCATGATCAAGTGGGATTTATTCCTGGGATTCAAAGCTGATTCAATATCCACAAATCAATTAATGTGATACACCATATAAACAAAATGAATAAAAATATAATCATATCAATAGCTGTAGAAAAACATTTGACAATATCTAGCACCCATTCATGATTAAGAATTCTCAGCAAAGTAGGAATAGAGAAAACATACTTCAACATAATAAAAACCATATATGACAAACACACAACTAACATCATACTCAATGAGGATAATTAAAAACATTTTCATTATGTTCAGAAACAAGATAGTTATGTCCACTTTTACACCCTCTTACTCAACATAGTATTATAAGTCTTAGTCACAGCAATCAAACAAGAAGAATAAATAAAAGGCATCCAAATTGGAAAGGAAAAAGTAGTATTGTCATTATTTGCAGGTGATATTATACTATATAGAGATCCCTAAAGATTTCACCTAAAAATTACTAGCACTGGTAAATGCATTCAGTAAATAACATGATACAAAATAAATATTCAGATACTGGTTGCATTTTTTATACACCAATAATGAACTATCAGAAAGGAAAACTAAGAAAACAATCCCATTGACAGGTACATGCTCCCTCCCCCCCAAAAAAACAAACAACCTAGGAATAAATTTAATCAAGGAGGTAAAAGACTGACACTCAGAAAATTATAAGACATTGAAGAAAGAAGATATAATTAAATAGAAGCATATATTGTGCTCATAGATAGGAATAATTAATACCATTAAAATGTACATACTACCAAAATAAGCTAGGATTCAATGCAATTCTTATGAAAATGCCAATGGTATTATTTAACACAACTAGAACAAATAATGCAAAAACGTATGTGGAGGGCCCCGGCTGGTGGCGCAGTGCATAAGGAGCCGGCCTGCGAACCCAGAGGTCACTGGTTCGATTCCCAGCCAGGGCATATAACCAAGTTGCAAGCCAGGTCTGTGGCTGGAGGCAGGTGAAAGGCAACCATACATTGATGTCTCCCTCCCTCTCTGCTTCTCTCCCTTCCCCTCTCTCTAAAAAAAATAATAAAAATCTTTAAAAAAATGTATATGGATCAGTTAAAAAACCCAAATAGCCACAACAATCTTGAGAAAGATGAACAAAGTTGGAAATATCAAGCTACTTGATATCAAATATACATCAAGGCAACAGTCATCAAAACAGCATAATACAGGCATAAAAAGTGACACATAAATGAATAGAACAGAATTGTGAGCCCAGAAATAAATCCATCCCTATATGGTCAAATAACACAAAGGAGACAGGAACATACAATGGGATAAAGACAAACTATTCAATAAATGACATTGGGAAAACTGGACAGAAACAGGCAAAAGAATGAAACTAAACCACCTTCTTACACCATATACATGAATACACTAAAAATGGATTAAAGATATAAATGTAAGATGAAAACAATAAAACTCCCAGAAAAAAATATAGGCAGTAAAATCTCGGACATTTTTAGCAATATGGTTTTTTTCATATATATATTTTACTGCTATATCTCCTCAGGCAAGGAAAACAAAAGAAAAAAATAAACAAATGGGACTACATCAAACTAAAAAGGCAACAAAATGAAAAGACAACCTACTGAATGAAGATATTCTCCAATGATATAGCCAATAAGAAGTTAATAATATCCAATATTTGTAAAGAACTAAACACCAAATAAAATATAAGTAAAAAAACAATCCAATTAAAAAGTGAATAGAGGACCTGAATAGACATTTCTCCAAAAACAACATATTGATGGCCAACAGTCATTTGAAAAGTTGCTCATTGTCACTAATTACCAGAGAAATGCAGATTAAAACTGTAATGAGATAACAACTCACACCGGTCAGAATGGTTATCATCAATAAATCAACAAATAACAAGTACTAGTGAGGATGTGGGGAAAAGGGACCCTGGTCAAGATTGGTAAAACCACTGCAAAAACAGCATGAAGTTTTTTTTTGAAAATTAAAAATGGAGCTGCCTTATGATCCAGCGATTCCACTTCTAAGTATATATCCAAAGAAACCCAAAACACTAATTTGAAAGAATATATACAATGTTCATTGCAATGTTATTTATAATAGCCAAGTTGTGGAAGCAATCCAAGTACTCATTAATAGGCGAGTAGATAAAAAACTGAATACACACAGACAAACACACACACACACACATACACACACACGTACCCAGAGTGGCAAGATGGTGAATACAACCTTGATTATGATGAATGGGGCAGAGGGAACTGCATACACAGAAGTGGCATGAATGGAATAACAGGCATATTCTAGTAGTGACAGAAAGCCAGAATGGTTTAAGCTTGGAGAACAAGTACAAATCAATGACCATCAATGGGAAGTCAACGAATGGGTCTGGAGGTGGGGTGAGGAGATGAAAAGGAGATGTGAGATAATAATAATTGTATTTCAACAAATTAACTCTGGATTTAGTATTGAGAACTAATTGTAGGAGCACAAGTTGATCTGAGATGATTAGTTAGGAAACTATTATTGCTTAGTATCCAGAAGAAATAATTGAGGTGTGACCTGTCTGGGTGTGGTATAGCTATAAAAGAGGGGACAGAGACAAGAGGAAGTAAAAGCAATAGGTGTAAGTAATAGGTTGAGTAGAAAGGAGGTGAAGGAGAGGGCAGTGTTAAGGATGGCTCCTACATTTCTAGCTGAGATAGGGAACAACTGAAGCACAGCGGATCTGAGCAAGGCAAGCTCTGCAGATCTTAATTGTTGTTTTTGCAAAACAAGAGGCAGTCTTTTCTTTCAAGTCTTCTCAAGTTCTAAAATTGTATGTTTGCATTATATAATTCAATCATTTTAAAGGAGTGGCCTAATTAAAGTAAAAATATAAATAAAAGCATTTAGTTATCTACAGTTAGAAAAAATTTACCCTAAACCTTAGGGACTTAAAACAAGAAAAACTTATGTCACAAATTCCTTGGGTCAAGAATTCAGGAACAGCTTAGCTGGTGGTTCTGCCTCAGGCCACAGCCATGTGAAGGCTTGACTGAAGTGGGAAAATTCATTTGCTTCCCTACTGGCTCACTCACATGGCCACGGGCAGGCATCCTCAGGTCCTCGCTGGCTCCTGGCAGGCCTCTACATCTCACCATGTGGGCCTCCCCATATTCTGCTTGAGTGTCCTCATGACATTGCACCTGGCTTGCGCTAAAGCAGGTGACCCCAGAGAGAACCAACAAGGAGGAAGTTGCAATGCCCTTTATGATCTAGTCTCAGAAGTCACATTAACGTCATTTCCACTTTATTCTATTTGTTGGAAGCACTTGTGGGGTGGGAAATTAGGCTCCATCACTTGAAAAATGAGTTTCAACTAATTTGGGAATATAGTTTAAAATCATCACAGTAAAATCTCATACCCTTGAAATTTTGCAAACAGCTGGGCACCTTTCCTCTTAGTAAATAACACTATTTTATATATTCAACTAAATTAAAATACAACTAAAGCATTATTAGAAAACAGCTGCCTGGAATGTTCAATGCTTAAGTTCACGATGAAGTATTCTTTTTGGTTTGTTTTTTTAAAGATTTTATTCAGTTTTAGAGAGAGGGGAAGGGACAGAGGAAGAAAGGGAGAGAAATATCAATGTATGATTGCCTTTCACCTGCCTCCAGCTGGGGACCTGGCTGGAGACCTGGCTTGCAACCTGGGTATGTGCCCTGAATGGGAATCAAACCAAGGGAATCAAACCCTTGGTTTCCCAGGCTGGTGCTCAATCCACTGAGCTATACCAGCCAGGGCAGGATGAGTTTTATTATTTATATATCTACATATCTGTAGTACTGAGTATCATTGAGTCACAAACTAATGGATATCTAGGTCCAAAATTATGAAATATCATAGTTAAGTGATTCTGTATGTAAATGTTTAATGCATATGTTGTAAATACACAATGAATTTTAGAAATTATACTCCACTATATATGAGAATCAAATATTTTACGTGTAAATCAGTTGAATTTTAGACTTTGAAGAATGTTTACAGATGGTCTGTCTAATCCAGCTCCCTTATTTAATAGATGAGAGAGCTGAGAGTCCATTTAAAATAAAACTTCTTTTCTAGAGCTTTCATACAGTTAAGTGGCAGAAAGCCACTGTTGGTGGGATGATCATTTCACAATAACATTGGAGAGGGAATTCAATGCTTTTTGAAGTTCTCTTTTAGTCCTGAAAATCTACATGTCTGAAAACAATCTTTGGGAAACGCACAATAGGTGTAACATTCTCCTTCTTTTAATGCTGTTTTCAAGTAAATTACAGACTAGTGCATTGGCTTTTTCAAGGTCGTTTATCAACTTGTTTGGGAATAAAGCCAAAAATATAGATTCCCTCATTTGGACTCTTTACTTTGTTTATTATTTACCTCTGAAATTTTATTGCCATTTACCATAAACTAAATTGGTTTTATTATATAAGCAGAGGAGTAAAACTTTTACCTTGTCTTGTTGAAGATTAAAATGCTCATATTTATAAATATATCATGAATTACGTATTTATGTAATTTGATCTTAGGGAGGCAGTAAAAATAGAAATAGGTCTGTAGTCTCCTAACTCTTAGTTTAGGTACATTAGCCATCAAACCTCTATTGACTGTACTAAAATTTTATAGCTTATATCAGCAATTAAAGTTGAATGGCTTCCTAGGCATACAAAGTAGGTGATAAGATAGTTTTATTTACCTTGTCTATTTTTTCCTAAGGGCTATTATATTAGCAAACAAATTCTGAAATATACTTCAATACACAAGATAGTGTGAATAGTATAAAATATCATGGTTCATAATAAAAATTATCTTTTGCATTTCTTTTTATGCTAAGGTTTTAAAAATAGTTATGATTTTACATGGTTACAGATTTTATAAAATGGTAAATAAAATTTTTTGATGAAAAAGTTTAGTACATTACTATGTTTCAGATTAATACCTAACACTGCAATAAAATCATTGGCTTGAACAAAACTATATATTTCAAAGAAATAGTTAGAAATGAAAGATATATTTGATCATATTATCTCTATATATTCATTTATTTAACAAGTTAAGTACTGGCTGTCTTACTTGCCATTGTTCTCATAGTTCCTATATTTCCAGTTAACTGAGGAACAAGATTTGTCCCGAAAGTATCAAGTCAATGTGTCAATATACTAATTTTGTTCAATACTTTCGGAACAGATCTTCGTACATTATATTGGGTTGCCTATAGATGCTTAATAGTTAGTATCTTCCTAACCTGCATAATTCTCTTAATCTCAGTTCTATTTCATTTATACTTCCCATTTATCATAACTGTACCTATCGGAAACCCTGAAATCATTTTATCATCTTCCTTTCTTTTATTCCTCAAATCTTTTAAAAGATTGTATTTTCATATGTGCTAGTGAGACAAATGCTTTGTAACTATTCCAGAATTAAGAATTAGTCAATATTTCTGAAAGGTTAATAGCTCAGTTGGTTATTTGACCTCCCATAGGTTGCTGGTGCAAATTCTGGTCAGGGCACATGCCTGGGCTGAGGGACAGGTCCCCAATTGGGGCATGTGCAAGACACAACTGACTAATGTTTCTATTCCTCTTTTTCTCTCTCCCTTCCCCTCTAAGAATAAATAAATAAAAAAAAAAAAAAAAAAAAGAATTAGGAGGGGAAGATGGCAACAGAGTAGAGAGCAGTGCTGATGGTGTACTCGAGTACCAGAGCAGCTAGAGGACAGGATAGGGAGCGAAAGACATCTTCAGGTCCCGAAGAACTGGAGTGGTCAGCATCTGGACACAGGGGAGCACAGCCCAGTGGCAGTGGAGACCTATTGGAGGGCAGTCCACAGGTCCAGAATACAACCAGACAGCCCAAATAAAGGACACACCAAGAACAACAAGTGGAGAAAATTTGGGAGAATGCAACATAGAACTCCACAAATCTACTATCACAGAAGGGTGCTCAACTAAGCCAAGAAAGCAAAGCAGGTTAACCCAAGGAAAAAGCAAAAAATAAAAAGCAAGCAACAGCAGACACACAAAATGGGGAAAAAAAGAATCAGTCCATCGCCAAAAGGAAAGGAAGAATCCCCAGAAAGAACACAAAATGAAACAGAGGCACCTGAAACATCAGATAAGGAATTCAGAAGAATGATACTAGAGAAGCTCAGTGAGCTCAGCCACATCAAAGAAAACTATAAACAACTCCAGGAGAACTACAAAGAACTACAGGGAAATTACAAAGAACTCCAGGGAAGTTACAAGGAACTTACTGAAAACTACAACAGCATGAAAAAGGACATAGAAACTATCAATAAGTGCCAGGAGGAAATGAAGAATACAATTTCCGAATTGAAGAATACAGTAGAAGGAATCAACAGTAGGCTAGAGGAAGCAGAGGACTGGATCAGCGAGTTGGAGGATAATGTAGACAAATACTCCAAGACATTACAAGAGAATAAAAAAAGGCTGAACAAGACTGAAGAGGGGTTAAGAGAGCTGCAGGGCAACATGAAACATAACAACATCCATATCATAGGGATACCAGAAGGAGAAGAGAAACAAGGAATGGAAAACATGTTCAAAAAAGTCATGATAGAAAATTTCCCTAACATGATGAGTGAAAACATTAATCCAGTTCAGGAAGCACAGCAGGTCCCAATGAAGATCAATCCAAACGGACCAACACCAAGGCACATTATTATTAAAATGGCTAATTTCAAAGACAAAGAGAGAATCCTAAAAGCATCAAGAGAGAAATGACAAAAACATACAAAGGGGCTCCAATAAGGCTTTCAAATGATTATTCAACAGAAACAATTCAAGCCAGAAGGGAATGGAAAAAAGTATTTCAAGTCATGGTAAACAAAGGCCTGCAACCAAGAATACTCTACCCAGCAAGGCTCTCATTCAAGAGAGAAGGAGAAATAAGGAGCTTCCCAGACAAAAAAAGGCTAAAAGAATACATCTCTACCAAACCAGCATTGCAAGAAATGTTAATGGGTCTGCTATAAAAACAAGTAAATAAATAAAATGAAGACACAGAGAAAGCCAAAGAGGAATACAGACACAAAAGGAGAAAATGGCAATGAATAAGTATCAATCAATAATAACCTTAAATGTAAATGGATTAAATGCACCAATCAAAAGACATAGGGTAGCCGAATGGATAAGACAACATGACCCACATATATGCTGTCTTCAAGAGACCCACCTCTGAACAAAAGATCCATACAGATTGAGAGTGAAGGGATGGAAAAATATATATCAAGCAAATGGAAATGAAAAAAAAGCTGGAGGAGCAATACTGATTTCAGATAAAATAGATTTTACAATGAAGGCCATAATAAGGGACAAAGATGGACATTTCATAATACTTAAGGGAACAATCCATCAACAAGAAATAACTCTGATAAACATATACGCACCCAACATAGGAGCTCTGAAATATATAAGGAAAATCTTGGAAGACTTTAAGAAAGACATAAAAAGCAACACACTAATAGTAGGGGATTTTAATACCCCACTATCAACAATGGACAGATCTTCCAAACAAAAAATCCCCAGAGATGTTGTGGCATTGAACAACACTCTAGAGGAAATGGACCTAACTGATGTATACAGAGTCTTTTACCCCAAAGAAGCAAAATACACATTCTTTTCAAATGCACATGAATCATTCTCCAAGATAGACCACATGGTTATGTCACAAGACAAGCCTCCACAAATACAGGAAAATTGAAATCATACAAAGTATCTTCTCAGATCACAATGGCTTGAAACTAGAAACCAATTTCAAGGGAAAAACCCAAAAATTTTCTAACCCATGGAGACTGAATAACATGCTTTTAAGCAATGAAGGGGTTAACAATGAGATCAAAGATGAAATCAAAAAAGTTCCTGGAAACAAATGACAATGAACACACAACAGCCCAAAACCTAGGGAATACAGCAAAGGCAGTTCTCAGGGGGAAATTTATAGCAATACAGGCCTTCCAAAAATGGTTACAAGAAGTTTATAAAAACGACCTAACCAAAAGATGCAAGAACTAGAGGAGCAACAACAAACAAAGCCCAGAGCAAGTAGAAAGAAGGAAATCATCAAGATCAGAGCAGAACTAACTAACTCAGAGACTCAAACTACAATTTGAAGAATCAACAAGTCCAGGAGCTGGTTCTTTGAAAAAATAAACAAAATTGACAAGCCCTTATCCAGACTCATCAAGAAAAAGAGAGAGAGGACACAAATAAACAGAATCAGAACCGAAAGAGGAGAAATCACAACAGATACCTCAGAAATACAAAAGATTGTAAGAAATTACTACAAACAACTCTATGACAAAAAATATGACAACCTGGATGAAATGGACACATTTCTGGAAAGGTATAATTTACCAAAACTGAACCCAGAAGAAGCAGAAAACCTGAATAGGCCAATAACAACTAGTGAAA
The DNA here is from genome assembly GCA_004026585.1 of Noctilio leporinus. Classification (NCBI taxonomy): domain Eukaryota; kingdom Metazoa; phylum Chordata; class Mammalia; order Chiroptera; family Noctilionidae; genus Noctilio; species Noctilio leporinus. The sequence continues at coordinate 36,698 of PVIW01002306.1, forward strand.
TTAAAGAAGTCATCCAAAATCTCCCAAAGCACAAAAGCCCTGGACCAGATGGCTACACAGGTGAATTTTACCAAACATTTAAAGAAGAACTAACTCCTATCCTCCTCAAACTATACCAAAAATTTCAGGAAGAGGGAAGACTCCCAAACTCTTTCTATGAGGCCAATATTATTCTAATCCCAAAACCAGGACAAGATACAACTAAGGAAGAAAGCTACAGGCCAATATCTCTAATGAACATACATGCTAAAATTCTCAACAAAATATTGGCCAACCAGATTCAGCAGTATATTACAAAGATAACACACCATGATCAAATGGGCTTCATCCCAGGGATGCAAGGATGGTACAACATTCGTAAATCAATCAATGTAATACACCACATCAACAAACTGAAAGATAAAAACCATATGATCCTATCAATAGATGCTGAAAAAGCATTTGATAAAGTACAGCAACCATTTATGATAAAAACCTTCAGCAAAATGGGAATAGAGAGAGCATACCTCAACATCATAAAGGCCATCTATGAGAAACCTGAAGCCAACATCATACTTAATATTCAAAAACTGAAGGCTTTCCCCCTAAGATCAGGAACAAGACAAGGCTGTCCACTTTCTCCACTTCTATTCAACATTGTCTTGGAAGTCCTAGCTATAGCCATCAGAGAAGAAAAAGGAATCAAAGGTATCCAAATTGGAAAGGAGGAAGTCAAACTGTCATTATTTGCAGATGATATGATAGTGTACATACAAAACCTGATGGGTTCCACCAAAAACTTAGTCAACCTAATTAGCAAATTTAGCAAAATAACTGGGTATAAAGTCAATATACAGAAATCAAAAGCATTTTTGTATACCAATAATGAAACGACAGAAATAGAAGCGAAAAAACAAATCCCATTTAACATAGCAACACGAAAAATAAAGTACCTAGGAATCAACTTAACTAAGGAGGTCAAAGACCTGTACTCAGAAAACGACAGAACAATGAAGAAAGAAATCAAGGAAGATACAAATAAATGGAAACATATACCATGTTCATGGATGGGAAGAATTGACATCATTAAAATGTCCATACTACCCAAAGCAATCTACATATTCAATACAATCCCAATTAAAATACCAATGACAGACTTCACAGAAATAGAAAAAATACTTCAAAAATTTATATGGAGCCATAAATGCCCATGAATAGCCACCGCAATCTTGAGAAAGAAGAAGATAGGAGGAATCACAATACCTGACGTCAAACAATACTACAAGGCTACTGTCATCAAAACAGCCTGGTACTGGCATAAGAACAGACATATAGATCAATGGAACAGAACAGAGAGCCCAGAAATAAACCCAGGACACTATGGTCAACTAATATTTGACAAAGGGGGAAGGAACATCCAATGGAGTAAAAACAGTCTCTTCAACAAATGGTGTTGGGAGAACTGGACAGCAACATTTAAAAAGTTAAAACTAGACCACCAACTTACACCATACACCAGAATAAACTCAAGATGGATAAAGGATTTAAATATAAGCAGTGCCACTATAAAGGTCCTGGAGAAAAATATAGGCAGTAAACTTTTGGATATCCTATGCAAAAATATGTTTACTGATTCTTCACCAAGGGCAAAGGAAATCAAAGAACGAATCAACAAATGGGACTATATCTAATTGAAAAGTTTCTGTTCAGCTAAAGAAAATATCACCAAAATTCAAAGGGAACCAACTGTATGGGAAAACATAATTGCCAATGATACCTCAGACAAGGGTCTGATCTCCAAAATATATAAAGAACTAATGTGACTCAACACCAGGCAGACAGACAGCCCAATTAAAAAATGGGCAAAGGACCTAAACAGACAACTCACTGAGGAAGATATACAAAGGACTCAGAGGCATATGAAAGAATGCTCAACGTCACTAGTCATCAGAGAGATGCAAATTAAAACCGCAATAAGATACCACCTCACATCTGTCAGAATGGCAATCATCAACAAATCAACAGACAACAAGTGTTGGTCAGGATGCAGGGCAAAGGGAACCCTCATACACTGTTGGTGGGAATGTAGGCTGGTGCAGCCACTGTAGAAAACAGTATGGGGTTTCCTTAAAAAACTAAAAATGGAACTGCCTTTTGATCCAGTAATTCCACTACTTGGATTATATCCAAAGAATCCTGAAACACCAATTCATAAGAACCTATGTACACCTATGTTCATAGCAGCACTGTTTACAATAGCCAAGTGCTGGAAACAGCCTAAGTGCCCATCAGTGGATGATTGGATCAAAAAACTTTGGTACATTTACACAATGGAATTCTATAGAGCAGAAAGAAAGAAGGAACTTGTACCCTTTGCAACAACATGGATGGAACTGGAGAGTAGAATGCTTAGTGAAATAAGCCATTCAATGAAGGACAAATATCATATGATCTCACCCATTACAGGACAATAATGAACAAAACTAACAACAAGGAAAACAGAATCAAATATATGAATACAGTGAATAGGCCTTCAGTGGTCAGGGGGAAAGGGGTTGGTGGGAGGGGGAAGGCAGAGGCAAGAAAGGGGAGCAGCTTAGACAAGAACCTAGTATAAAGGAACCATGGACATGGACAACAGGTGGGATTGACTTTGGGGGTGGATGTGTGGGTGGGGAGGGTGACAGAGGGGAGCAAAAAGGCAATGGATGTTATACAACAACAACAAAAAAAAAAACTGGAAAAAAAAAAAGAATTAGCCAATATATTGTGGTGTTCAGTAGAATTATAGGGTAAAAGAGTAGTAAGTTGTAATTGATTTCGGCTTTTTTTATGTATAGTATGTGCTATATATAAATACTTTTATTTGTAGCTATTGATATTGTTACGAAGGACACCTGAATCAGGGGCTCCCCTCCTTGGTTCTTGCCTCACTCACAAGAGAAGAATTAAAGCTAGAGACATCACTTACAGTGGAAATGAAACAGCAAGTTTACCTATGAAATACACTTGAGGAAAAAGGCTACAAGTGGACACTCAGCTATTGGGTTCAGGGGTTATATACTTGAGCTAGCTTCTAAGATACTCCTCTACCCCTTCTAGATATACAATTACAATTACAAAGGCTTTCTGTCTTAGTGAAATTGCTACAGAGGCTCCCTTCCCAGCACAGTCTCAAGGGTGCCCTTTCTCCTGTGTTATCTTTGCTTGTAATGTTCAGAACACCCAGCCATCTTATCAGACTAGGCTCAGGACTGCTGAATTTATGGGTGAGACATGCCTCCCTCCCTCTTCCTGCCTTGGTTTACTATCTATCTTGCCTAACATTTTCTTTTTTTTTTCTGAAAAAAGATAGTTTCAGTAAATATGTGATACTGTCCCTTTGAAATTGGAATGTTGAAGTTAAACTGAGGGAGAACATTTTTAATTAAGTCTCTAACATTTTATTGGAAGGTACATATATTTGATGTAAGAAACAAGCTAAAGCAATGTTGTGGGTAGATTACATTTACAATCAACAGTATACTTGATCTCTGACTATAAAACCCTATCAATTTCATTCATCACCATTCTTCACAGAAGAGCCTCACACCTAGGAAAGTGGCTTTGTTACTGGAGAAATGTAGACTCTCAGTTCTTGAATTCAGCAAAATAAGAATTCAGAACCAAGAACTTCGCACCAGAGGAAGTTTATTTAGCATGCAAAGCAAAAATATACTTGAAGGCTTGAGTGGGCTGTTTACAGAGCTACCTTGACCTTTATGAAAGAAAGTCACAGAGGCAGAAGTGAGCCAGCTGGGCTGCGTGGGCACAAAAAACAAGTTACAGAGGAAAAGAAGGGCCCTTCGAGACAGGTTCAGGGGGTTAGCCCAGGATGAGCAGCTGCAGACCACTGCCCTGATTGTACATCTTGTGGGGACCCTTAGATCTTAGGAGAAAGAAAGCAAAGGTACAAGCCTGAAGAAAGATGTGGGCTTGTAGAGAGACCATGCACTGGGTCATTTGTCTAACAGGTCTTAATTATTTATTTTATACAGGCAGGCATTTTAGGGGAGATTTTAGGGGTGGATCTCAATAGAATATTCATCTGTTTTTGAGGCATTTCCTTTAATACACGGATTCATCAAAATGAGCATATAGAGTCATGGTCCTGGACTCTACAGATTGGTCAGCACTAGGATACATTTGGTTATTGCATCTTGTCCTGAGGGCAGCCATGGCACAGCTTCCTCTGTTTTCTTGCTTTTCTGGGCATGGAGATGAAACACAACTGAGACCTAGATGTTATCTCTAGTTTGACCAAAATTTTGTCTCTGTGGTCAACAGACTGGAGGCTTTGTTCCTAAGATTATTTGATGCCGACCAGAACCTCATTGTCCTGAGAGCTTAAAGCTTAAGGGAGGGTCCTACAAGAAAGGTGGCAGGTGAATCCCGGTGCTGGATCAGGCCAGTATGAATCAGCTGTCTGTCTCAGTTTCTCCATTCCACTTGCCAAGGAATTTTCTTGGCTTCTTACTAGCTTGCCTCGGCTTTGCTATTTTTGTGTAGTTGATAGCCATATTGTAGTAAAAATTTTAATAAATATAGATTGTTTTACACTGCAAAAGGCACATAGAAAATAGGGAAGGATAGAATAAAGGGGAAAAAATATACTCATGTGAACATTATCCAGAGACAAATCTTTATTTTTTCCAATACCTCGTTTTTTTTCAAAACATGTTTTTTTTCAAAACAATTCAATCTTACTATTATAAAAAAAACTTGCCGTGATGATATCAATATATACTTTACATAGATCTTTTAAGTTGTTACCTAAAATACTAGAGTAGACACATTTTTTATTTTTGTGTCTTAATAATACTTTGATGTAGAGTTTATGAATAAAGCTTTTGATCTGTTTCAGATTTTTTTTTTTAATTCAGAAAGAATCCCAGATATGGGATAACAGGTTCCATGAACATTTTTATAGGTTAAATCACAGTGCTAAATGGCTTTTTAAACAGGTTGTTTCAGTTTACACATCCACTCACAAAGTCTGTGAGCACCCTTTTAATCTCATCAGCTTTGAGTATTATCTTTTACTTAAACATTTACTAATATGATAGCCAACTAAAATGTTACAATTTCTGTTCTGTTTGCTGTTGGATAGTAAAAAAATAAAATCAAGGCTTTGGAGTCAAATGTAAACTGATTTGGTAATAGCTCGTGCCACTTTCCAGCTGTGTTACATTGAGCAAATTACCTTACTACTTTGAGGCTCTCTTTATTCTTGCTCCAACCCCCCTCAAGCACTGGGGTGTTGTAATTGTTAAAAGAAATAGCCATATAAAAGCATTTCACACCAGGGCTTAGCACCTGACAAACAACAATGAATCCTCCATTTTCTATTGCAAACATATGTTATACTTTTACTTAGTGTGCCACCTAGGAATTTACATATTATTTTGATTACTGTGCATGCAACTTGTGAATAATTCTTGCACCCCAGAGAGGCAGTCAGGGAACAGTCTTAAACAAACAAACAAATAAATAAAAAAGAACACACCTGATTTGCATCCCTTCCTCCTTGAGGAATTTGCAGTCCAAAATCCTCAGAGTAAACTCTTGGGGCTTTTAATTTTCAGAGAAGTCTCACAGGGCAATGGTGGAAACTCACTGAAAAGAATAGTCAAAATGATCTGGGGAGAGAGTCCCAGGAAAAGCTGTCTCAGGGAAAGCAAATGTTAAGGAAGTATATGAATTATAGTTCTATAACAATTAAGTACACTCAAGAGGTTTTATTTGAGTCTAAAGTTTGCTCATAAAAGATAAACTATATGAAACATCGCAAACGGAGCAAGCTAGGCTAATCTGATTTTGTGAGCTTGTTTGTATACTTATTTAACAAGTTTCGCTCTTAGTATCCCAGCAGAAAATAGCGAGGTGAGGGATCATGGGCATGACACACACTGCCCAGAAGTCTATCTAGTCCCAGCCACTAAATTCAATAGGTTACAGTGATACCATGATCAAACATCTTTCTCTAAATTTATAAAAATTTAGGTTTGGTTGCTCTTTGGGGCTCTATTTCCAAGTTTTCAACCGACTCCTTCCAAATGCCAAAGTATGTCAGTGGTAATAAAAAAAATTATCAAATATCCGCCCCTGGATAAAAATGTGTAATCTCGTTTGGGTTCTGGTGGAGTTTAAAAACTGCCACTGAAAAAGCAGGATTTTCGTGTTGGGTAAAACCTGCCAAAATAATTTAACGTTTTTTTTGTTGTTGCTGCATATCTAAATTCCTCTAAGATAGGCCTGTTTCTCTCTCCTGACCCAGGGTTTTCAACGAACAGCCTTGCAGCACACTCGAGGCGGTTCTGGATTCCCTGTGGGAAGAATTCCTCCGTGGGGGCGAAGTAGCCGCCCTCGGTGAGTTTTCTGGCACCAGCGGGAGTTTCAAGTTTCCACTCCTGGGGGAGGAGGCGGGCGCACGCCGGCCTTTGGGTTGGGCGGCTCCGTGTCCCCCAACAGCCGGCTTCACTCAACTCCAGCCCCTGGAAGAGTCTCTCTTCCTCCGCGCTCGCCCCACTTCCTCCGGGGCTCCGGGACCCACAGCACGTCCCCAGCAGGATCCAGCCCGGGACAGTGAACCCGGCCGACGCCCTGCACCGCAGGCGCCGGGGGCCCGAGGGGCGGGGCGGGGCGCGGGCGGCTCTCGCGGCGGCGCTGGCGGCTTCGGCGCTCAGGCCGTGGCGCGCGGCCGGCCGGCCGGCAGGGGGAGGCGGGGGGCGCGGGGCAGCCCCGCCTTTCCCCCCGAGGAACCACTGAGCGGCCATATTGCGGAGCTGTCTGCGGTGGCGGCGGCGCCTCTAGTCTCCCCGCCGCTGGTACCACCGCCTTTCCCTCCTTGCCGCAGCGCGAGGCGCGGCTCGGCCGCTGAGCGCCGCAGCCACACTCCGGGCGGGAGGATCCGCTCGCTGTTGCGGTAAGCCGCCCGCACCCCCCACGCGCCCGCTCCCCGGCTCCACTGGAGACGCTGAGGTGGCGAGAAGTTGCGGGGCCCGCGCTGCTAGGGCCTCGCGCGCCACGGCGTCGACACCCCAGCGGCCCCGGCCAGCTGGCCAGGCCGCTCCCGGGGCCGGCGGAGCCGCGAGGCCGAGCCCGAGTCGTGACCCGGCCGCGTCGCGAACTTGTAGTCGCGGGATTCTCCTCCTGGCCCGCGCGGGTTCCGCCCTCGGCGTCGGCCCGGACCCCTTGGCGCTCCGGAGGCAGTCGGGTTCCCGCCGTCGGGCGCGGCCCGGGGCTCGGCCTGGCGCATCCCTTGAGGGTAGTTTGGAAATGCAGATGGTAAGCGTAGGTAGGAATAGAATTTGCAGTGTAGGGAAAGAATATATTAGAACTTCTGCCCCAGCCTCCTGTTTGAAAGTAAGGGTGTTGAGTTGTTAGAGAGCGTGCGTTCCGCCTTGGTGGCAAAGGGGACGTGGTATTTCGGGGTTTGGGGCGCAGAGCCCTGGCCACCCTCACTGGGAGCGAGGGCCGCGCTTTCAGACCGCGCTTCTCTACCTGCTGCTGCCGCCGCCGCTGGTGCTGGCGGCCTCGGAGGCGGCCGGGCGGTGCCTTAGACCCCCGCAGACAAGTTGAGTACGTTACAGCACCCCCCTCCTTCAAAGGGTTCTCAACTTAAATCTCGGGCTGGCTGAGAAGGGAGGCACTCCGTTATTTCAGTTTAAAAACACCTCACTTTCTGTACAGATGTGTCATGGTTCTTTAACCGTTCCCAACGTTTGGTATATTTTTCCCCTTAAAGAGTGGATTTTAATGAGGTTGAAGATGTAAAGCCAACTACATCTAAGATGTATTTTGAAATACAGTTGAGATTTTCAAGAAGATATTTTAATGAGTCCTGTGGCACCAAGACTGGGATGGTGTAAATGTAAAAGCCTCAGATAGTAAGGGTTTATTTGATAGACAAGTACTTGGACATAGACATTACAATCTATTGTTTACCGGACACTTTTTGGAATACTTAACACTAAATACGCTTTTATATTTCTGACAGGAGTTCTCAATGAACAATTGCCTCGTTCATGTTGCCGGATAAATAATGGCTTAGTCTGTTGGCCAAAATAGCATTATTAGATTTGAGAAGGGAGATGAATATTCAGACTTGCAATTTAAAAAAAAAAAATGTTTAGAATCCCATTGTTTTAAAACAGTGTGCTTTATTTTCCAGAGAGATTAATAATAATTTACCTCAGATATGATAAGATTTAAAACATTCATTTTGGATCTAATATAGTATGCTTTAAAAAGGATTGCACTGACTGTTTCTTTGTTTAATCACTTTTACATAGGATGGAATTTAATAAACAGTTAATACATTTTTGATTAAAGAATAAGCAGAAATGCATGGGGATTCTTTACAGTTTTATTTAAATGAGATGAAATTTGATTATGGCATTTAGAAATACTAAATTCTTGCCCTTGTGGATTTTTTTTTGTTTTCTTCTGCTTCCCCTCACATGGAAGAGCATGTTGGAGAAGCTCAAATATTTGTAGAATAAATTAATTAATTTTGGTGTGGGGGAAGTATGTGTGTCAGTCCTTTGTTTTAGATATGTTATTACTTAATTGGAAATTCATTTTTTTTTCTGTGGTGGTGAAAAATAACAGGTTTTATACTATTCCTTTTCTCTCTTGCTAACTCTTAGTAGTCTCAGAGAGGGGAACTTGTTTATTGCTTCACCATTCCCAAGAGCAGAATTGGGTTTTTTAATTCACTTGAATTTTTTGCAGTTTGTTGAAAGGCTGTATCTTCAGTTCTCAATCTTTAGTCTGCTATGCATAATCTAATATCATAGTCTGAAATGTTGGATGATGGTAGAAGCCTTGTTTTTCATCCATTTTTGACTTAACTGCGTTTTAACTTCCATCAATTTTAGCTAATATTTCCCAAAGACCAAACCCTAAAAACATATGTTCTATTAAGATTGTGAAGACTGAGTGAGCTATGCTGATGGAGCACACCTGATAGAGCATAGCTAATAGAATTTTATGCTCCTGCTGTGAATCTGGGAAATCAAGGAGGTCACCCTTTCTTGGATGAGTTGGAACTTTTGTAGACCAAGAGCTAGGGAGTACTTACCTACCCTGAACCACTCTTGGGGCAGTTGTGTAGTGGAACTGGATTGAGTTGCTGCAGACTCCACCCTTACAAGGTTATTTTAAGCCTCATGGTGTTTTGAGGGCTAAAGGCTGTTTGGGAAACTTAACCTAGTTAAGAGGTATATATGTTCACCTCTTAACTGTGGTAGAAGTGGCCAGTCCCACCCTGGAGAATTCCTTAATCTCTAACTTGTTTAGGAGAACTGTTGCCTTTCCTAGTCATTTTAGTTCCTGGTGTATTTCTTATTATTAATTTATATCGAAGATATATTTTAAACCATTTAAAAATAAATAATATATTTTAGGAGACAGTTTAAAGATGCAAAAAGGTGTAAAGGGTAAAGTAAAAGTCCTTACTTCCCAGAGCCCCTCAATCTGTTTCCCAGTCCTGGTTCTCATAAGTATGTATTGCTATCAGCAATTCCTGGTTGTAGAAAATGCCAGTGCTTATGAGAGAATAAACATATACTTTATATATCCTACTTTTGACTTTATAAAAATAAGGTTGCTTTGTAACAGACGTGGAAAGGGTGTTTGTTACAGTGTTAAACATTGTTTCCAATTTTCATCATTTGCATGAAATAATAATGGAATTTCCTATAACAGCAATTTTCAGTGGTCTGCTGCAAGAATTTTTAAAACATGCAATACTTGATTATTTAGTCAGGGGTATTGACCTCTCTTCCCTTAGATTGTCAAATAAAAAAATGACAACAGTGTTGCTGGGCAGCTAAATTGGTTGGAGTGTCCTCCTGGTACACCAAAAGGTTGCAGATTTGATCCCTGGTGGGCCACACATAGGTTGCATAGGTGAACACACATAGGTTGCAGTTAAATCTCAGATAAGGGTATATGCCTGAGGTAACTGATGGATGTTTGGATGTTTCTCCCCCTCCCCAAAACTATCTATTTTTTTTTTTTTTGTCAGATCAACAAAAAATTTATTTTTTGGTGCACTGCAGAATTTTAGTAGTTTATATGTGACATGAGATGAAAAAGATTGAAAATCACTGTACTGTAAAAATTCTTGAGTATGCTTATGTATATGTGCACATTTTCTTGACTAATGATTATAGGTGAAGTTCACCTTTTTAAAAAAAGATTTTATTTTGAGAGAGAAGGTGGGGGAGAGAGAGAGAAATAGTGTGTGGTTGCCTCTTGCTCACGTCCAGCTGGGTACCTGGCCTGCAACCCAGGCATGTGCCCTGACTGGGAATTGGAACTAGAGACTCTTCTTGTCTGCAGACTGGAGCTCAGTCCACTGAGCCATACCAACTGAAGTTCACTCCTTGTTTTCTTCTTAGAGTATGGTATATAAATGCCAGGGAAAAATAGTGTCCTTTGAGAAAGGGTTTATGGTTTGGGGTAGTGAAATGTCCACTTAATGTGTGTTTCTTTATACCTGGGAACTGTTGGAAAGAAAATAAGGTCCATGTGATGCACTTACTGATTTCTACCATTACTAACTCTAATTTCAACCTCCTGCGAAGGAGGGTTTCATTCAGGTTAGGATATACATATATACATGAAAGTTTTTTTTTTTATGTATAGACATCCTTGCAGATTCACTAATTTAAAATACTCAGTTTCTTTTAGTTGGTAGATACTGTACATTTGCATATGGTAAGTTTTATATTTTTTCTACTGTAATACCTGTTATATTTTAACAGTATTATTCTAAATTTTACGGATGTTATGTACAAATAAGGTAACTAGACTTTATATCAAGTGATCTAATGTGTATAAATAGAATGCTCAAGAAAAACTTGTTTTTTACTTTTGTGCATAATTTACATGCATTTTAAACATACTTTTAAAGATTTTTTTATTTATCATTTTTTAGAGAGAGAAGGAGAGAGAGTCAGAGAGAGAGAGAGAGAGAGAGAGAGACATCAATGTATGGTTGCCTTTCACCTGCCTCCAGCCACGGACCTGGCTGGAGACCTGGCTTGCAACCTGGTTATGTGCCCTGGCTGGGAATTGAACCAGCGACCTCCTTATCCACTATGCCACCAATCAGGGCCTAAACATACTTTTAAAATCCTCACTGAAGGCTGTATCTATTGATTTCTGACAATGCGAGGGAGGGTGTAGAGGAGAGGGAGATAAGTTGCCTCCTGAACACCCTCTTGCATGGGGCTGTAAGGTAACCTAGGCATGTGCCCTGACCAGGAATTGAACCCTTGACCTTTTGGTTTACAGGAGAACTCTCCAACTGAGAGGCCAGGGTTTAAGTAAACTATTTTTAAGTTATAATAAAGTTGATTTGTTTGAGAAGGATTCTCTTTACTGTTAACCATTTAGAGACCAGGTCAGCAAACTGGTTTACATGGCCAAATCTAGCCTACTCTTGTAAATAGTTTTATTGGAATACAGAAATGCCCATTTATTTACATATTGGCTGCTTTTGAGCTATAATGACCAAATTGTATATTTTGCAAAACTGAAATACTGCCAGGACCTTTATAGAAAAAGTTTGTCAACCTCTGGTTTAGAGAAAAATAATCCTATTGAAAGAATATTTTAGAAAAAATATCAAAGAAGGAGGTACTGTACTTTTTCTTCACAAGTACAGAAATTATAAAAGTTACAAACTTCGATATCAGTAATTGATATATTCTTTTTTATGAGTTGTAGGTAATCTCTGGGCTTTCAGATCCTTAAATGTTTCTTTTATTTGCGATAAGTTGTAGTTCATAGGACTGGCTGCAGGTGAAATTATAAAGTGAGCAATCTTCAGTTTCAAGAGTCCTTACATCATTTAAGATGCTTTGGATGCCATAACATAAAATTCTCAAATATTCTTCAATAATGAGGAAATTTATTATCTTACATAATAAAGTCTAGAGGCTCAAGAATAACAATAACATCGATTCATGGTGTGTCATTCTTCCTATTAGCTTCATAGTAAGACTGTTTTCTCCTGTTTCCAATTTGGCTGCAACAGGACCAGCATCCCATCCAGATACAATATCCAAAGGAATGAGGACCGTGTCATTTCTAGAAGCACCCCCAACAGATATCTAAGTCTTATTGGCTAGGATTGGAACACGTTCTAAACCTAACCAGTCACTGGTGATGGTAATGGAATTGCTGTTTCTTCTGACTCTGTTGCCATTAGATTATTTTCTTTATTCATATACCAAAGTTTTGAGTTCTTTCTTACTTCCATCCAAAATCAGATACAAGGTTGATTTATCATACATAATCTAGCGTGAATGTGTGAGTTCATGTTTGTTTATATTCCTCATCGGAGGATGCATTTATTAATCTTAGAGATAGGAAGGAAGGGGAAAAAGAGAGAGACCGATCAGTTGCCTCCTCTCTGTGCCCTGACCAGAGATTGAACGTGCAACCTTTAGGCATACCCTTTTGATGTATCAGATGCAGATGACACTTGAACCAACTGACACACCTGACCAGGGCCAAATTTATTTAAATTATGGAAAGAAAAGCATTGATTTTCTGCTGAAATATTTTAAGGTAGTGGTTGACAAATTATGACCCAGAAGTCAAATTCAGCCTATTGACAGTTTTGCAAATAAAATTTTACTTGAATGCTTCATGGCTCATTTGTTTACATACTATCTATGTCTACTTTGATGCTGTAACAGAGGAATTGTAACAGAGACCATAAGATCAATAGAACTTAAAAAGTTTGTCTTATCCTTTACAGAATGTTTGCCGACCCTGCTGAAAAATATCTTTCATACATTCAGGTATTTATAATCATATACCAAATACTTTACATTTGATGTGTAAGATATTGAGACAGTCACACAAATGGGAATATAGTTGTGCCATAGTGTAGGTACGTCATAAAATATGTTAAGTGCTCTTGTCTGTGTAAATGGGAATTAATATTCAGTTCAACAAATTTGAACCTCTATTTGATTTTCTATTTTAAACATTTATTACATAATTTTTTTCTGTTTCCATAAATATAGAATGAAGAAATTGGACTGGATTTAGCTGCTTTATTACCTTTTAGCATTTAAAATGAATCTTTGAAAAACAATAATGTGTTTCTTGTTTGTCTACCCACCTTGGAAATAATACAGATACAGTTTTCCTGGCTGGTAGCACAGCGGATAAGGCGTTGGCCCACAAACCCAAAATGTTGCCGGTTTGATTCCCAGTCAGGGCACATAATGAGGTTACAAGCCAGGTCTCCAGCCAGATTCATAGCTGGAGGCAGGTGAAAGGCAACCAGACATTGATGTCTTTCTCCCTCTCTGCCTCTATCCCTACCCCTTACTCTAAGAAATAAAAATATATATATATATTTTTAAAAAGTCCTAAAACTTACTATAAATAAATAAATTTATAAAATTCTTTTAGAAGAGTGTAAATTCAACATAAAACTTTTAATATGCAATTCTGTATATTTAAGTTCTGTATATTGCATTTTCAATAACGTATATTTTACTAAAATTTTTGACTTTTACTGCTTTGAAAATATCTTTGAACAAAAATAGTTTACTACACAAGAAGGTGCTTAATATCTTATTTAGAACTGCATATCATTGTTACAGGAAATCCATTTTCAGAGGTAATTATATTTATTAGTCCTAATGTGTACTTTAGGGGTAATCTTTTGATAGGAAAACAACAGAAGAAAGAGCTTAAACTTCTTGAAAAGCTCCAATAATTGTTTGGGATGAAATTACCTAGCATGGTGTCAGAAAAAGACAGACTAGGGTAGCTAAAAGAGCCCAGGACTAGGATATTTATGGATCTCTGACTTCATTAACTGGCCATATTGCTTTGGGAAAGTCACTTGCCTAAATTTGAATTTCCTTGGAGGGTATAAGGGGCTTAAATGGTAATGGAAAAGATAAAATAAAAAAAGTAAAACTTAAAAGAACAATGAGGGATTGTGCCTTGGCCAGTGTGACTCAATTGGTTGGAGTGTTGACCTGTAACTGAAAGGACTGTAGGTTCATTTCTGGTCAGGGCACATGCCTAAGTTGCTATGTGATCCCTGCCCTGGTCACATGGGGTCCTATGCTAGTCTGGGTATGTAGAGGAGGCATCCCATCATTTCTCTTTCTCTCACATTTATGATTCTTCCCCTCGCTGTCTAAAAGAAATGAAAAAAAAAAAAAAAGTTTTCAGGTGAGGATTTAAAACAAAAGAAGAACGAAGGATTGTGATACCTATTTTGGAGAGGGGGATGAAAGGCAGTTATGAAAATCAGATAATGTGAAGTGGCTGAAGAGTGAGCATTCTACAGGTACTGCCTCCATTCACTATCCTTGTCTTTGCTTTTGGCCTATTTCTTTCTTTGTAAATTGGAGCCAAAAATTCTTCTCCCCTTTGTTTCACTTGGGAAGTCATGTGTAGTATATAGTAAAAGTGCATTAGTACTGCTATTAAACACAGTATTAATACTGAGCTAAATATAAAATAATCATTCTTCTGTGTATTTTAGAGGTTTTAAGCCTGTGGGTCTATGAACTTGGATAGGGAAAAAAGTTACTTCTGTATGTTTTTTCTTTTATTATGAATGTGGGCAGCAATAGCAGAGACTCCAATAGAAATTGCAGATATCTTAAAATGACATTTGTCCTCATCAGAAATTTAAATGAGATCCATTAGTAGATAATGTTTAAAGATTAATAAAGAAGCACATATTTTACTATATTATATACCTGTACATTTTATATTTTGAGAATTCTATTCCACTATAATTGTTTTTTGGTGTTATTTTATGTATTTAATTTTGTGCACTTTAAAGTTTTTATTTTTTTTAATGTTTATTGTTTTTTTAGAGAGAAAAAACTTGTTTTTGTTTTTTAATTTATCGCTTTGAGAGAGAGAGAGAGAGATTTGTTCTCCTACTTATTTATGCATTCATTGGTTGATTCTTGTATGTGTCCTAACCAGGTTCGAATCTGCAACCTTGGCAAATAGGGGTGACACTCTAACCAATGGAACTATTAGGTTAGGGCTGATTTGTTGTTGTACATTTTGTCATGGCTGGATAGCTCAGTTGATTAGAGCGTTGTCTTGATACACCAAGGTTGTGAGCTTTTAAAAACTTTCAATTAATTAATTAATGATTTTGTGAGAGAGGAAGGGAGGGAGAACCTGAAGGAGAGAAACATTTATATATGAGAGAAACATCTGTTGGTTGCCTCTTGCACACCCCCAACTGGGAACCTTGCTCACCACCCAGGCACCTTGCTCACCACCCAGGCATGTGCTGTGACTGGGAATCAGCCAGTGACCTTTCTGTTTCCAGGCTAGCTCTCGAGAAGTCCACCAGCCAGGTCAAGGTTGTGGGTTTGATCCCTGGACAGAACACGTACAAGAATGCATAAGTAAATGGAACAACAAGTTGATGTTTTTTCTTTCTCTCCTCTCTCTCTCTCTCTCTCTCTCTCTCTCTCTCTCTCTCTCTCTCTCTCTCTCTCCCCCCCCTTCCCCTCCCTTTCCTCTCCCTTTCCTCTCTCTCTTCCCCTCCCTTTCCTCTCCCTTTCCTCTCTCTCTCCTCTCCCTCTCTCTGTCAAATCAATGAAAACATTTTATGGGAGGGCATTCACAGGTTTTTTCACAGGGACCTAAGGTGGGTGAAATTAAGAACTTTTTTGTATACGGTATTATTGATTTGACTTCCAGGGTTACCATATTAATTCGGTTTATATTTCTCTTTGTTAACACTGTTTCCCAGTTCCCCAGTAAATAGGCAAAGGAATTCTTTTGTAGTCTTTTAGCCTAGAGAGATCAAAATCATGTTCAGAAATTGCTTTTGTATTGCAAAAGACAAAAAAATTACAGCTAGGCTTAGGGAAAGACAGAAAATTACAGTTAGGCTTGGGGAAAGAATATCTTAAGAGTAAAATTAGGCAGCTGGGTATAAATTATTGAAGCTTTAGTATAGGCCCAGTGTAGACTAGAATTAACACCTGTTTTACCACCTGACAGGCAGTAAAACACCTGACAGGTGGAAAAATCTTGTGCTGCTGACTTACTATAGTGCAAGATGAGGCTGTTTTTCCATTGTGTGAAATAGAAGGGAAGCTGTTTTAGGGTCCCCTTTAGAGTTAAAGGAAAAAGAGAATGTTTTATATGAATTATTTACTTTTAAAATGTGAAACATTTAGTGTTTGAGCACATATTCATACATGAAATATTCTGGAATTGGGGGATAGGTATGCTGCCATTTTATTATGTTGTTACAGTTGTCCTAGTTTCTTCCCACTTTGCTCCCTCCCACCTGGCACCCTCATTCCCTCCAGCAGGCCTCCTCTTAGTTCATGTTCATGGGTCATGCGTATAAGTTCTTTGGCTTCTCCATTTCCTATACTATTTTTAACATTTCCCTATTTTGTTCCTACCAATTACGCTTTTTATTTTTTTAAAGATTTTATTATTTTTACAGAGAGGGGAAGAGAGAGAGGCAGAGAGGGAGAGAGACATCAGTGTAGATTGTCTTTTTCACCTGTCTCCAACTACAGACCTAGCTGGAGACCTGGCTTGCAGCCTCATTATGTGCCCTGGCTGGGGAATTGAACCAGCAGTCTTTGGGTTTGCAGGCTGGGGCCTTATCCACTGTGCCACTAGCCAGCCTCCCAATTATGCTTCTCAATCCTTGCACATTTCCCCTTATTCTCCCAATTCCCCCTCCCAGCTGATAATCCTCCAAATGATTCCCATACCTATGATTTTGTTGGTAGATTTTCTCACTCATCCATTTCTACTGGGTGGGGTCTAAGTGGTATCTTTATATATTTAATTACTTTTTACTTTCCATAGTAACTATTTGTTATGGCTGTTGTATAGCTTTCTATTCTGTTACTTTAATTTTGATGTTTGTTTTATTCTACCTATGTAGGGATTTTAAATAAGATATATTAGTCTGTTTTCATCATAACCTACTATATACCTTTTGTAGTCATGATTTTCCTTTAAAACTAGAATTAAAAAAATTTTTTATTGTATTTTTTTGCATTGTCATTTAACCCCCTTTATACCCTTCTCCCTCTGCAATCACCACACTGTTGTCTGTGTCCCTGTGAGCCCTTTTTCCTTTTTGCTGGATCCCTCCACCCTTTAACCCCAACCTACCCCCACAAAAGCTGTCATCCTGCTCTCTCTGAGTCTGTCTCGATGTTTTTCTTTAGTTCAGTGTGTTCATTAGATTCCACATTTGAGTGAAATCATGGTATTTGTCTTTCTCGCTCTGTCTTAACACAGCATAATGTTCTCCAGTCCATCCATTGAATTTTTTTTTTAATTCTCTTTTTGAGAAAAAGATGAACCTACTTAATTTTATTAAATGTTATATTGAAGTTATAGGTCCAACTTTATTTACTTAAATTTTTGTTCTTTCATTTTAAGGGATTTTTCTTATTACAGCTCTACATTTTTATTATAGAAATTTTATACTTCTAATTCATTACAGACTTAATATTTTGGAGTATGATTATTCTGGTCTTGTTATTTTTTTAAATCATTTTTAGTTGTTATTCTATTACAGTTGTCTCAATTTTTCCCCTTTGCCGTCCTCTGCCCGTCCAACCCCATGTCTTGTTACACTTTTTAAAAAGAAATATACTGTACGTATGGTTTTATAATCCACATTTTTACTCAGTTTGAGTAATTTGCCATGTCATTTAATATTTTTTGGAAACGTTTTGATTGGCTGTATTTTGGTATAGCAAAGACTAACCTCTTAACTGATCTCTCAGTATTCACTAACTCCTCAGTCCTAAATATACTTTTATGAATAGCACCGTAACTAGAATCTTTGTAACTATACCATTTACATGTTTGTTATTTTCTTTGAGTAAATATTCACAAGTGAAATTATTTCCCAGTTTTTGTTTGTTTTTGTTTTTGTTTTTTTAATACATAAAAGAAGAGAGGTTGGTATATGGTAGAGCTCTGGCCTCTAGGTGTCAGAAGCCCTTTTGGTCATTTATTACCCATGTGATTTAGGACAAGTCACCTTTATGCAATTTTTCTTTACCTATAAAGTATCCATATTGCTACCTGTGTTGTTTGCTGCTAATTTTTAATAGAATTAAATGATGTATAAGAACATACAGCTATATTTGTAAGTAGTCAATTTATGTTCAACTGGTAAAAAGGAGTTAGAGCTGTATTCTTCTTTGTAGGTAATTTATTGTTGATTTAAAATAGACTGAAGACTAACTTGAATTTTAAGAGCAAACACTCAAAATCTGACAATAAACATTTTAGAAACTTCTTTTCAAAGTTAACCATATCTGTCTTTGCAAAGGCTTTGGTTAGATTCTAATAGGCTGGTTGGAGATGTAAAAAACTTAATTGGCTTGTGTAAAAACCTAGTTTTATATGTATTGATCTATAGCATATTTTTTTCTATGTTACAGAATTCTCTTTAAACCTAAAACTTTAATGATGGATTATTTTGTTTGAAAGATCCTTTTCTATAGAGTATGACCCAAAGTAACTTTTTAAAAATCATAATTTTTTAGAGAGGGGGCAGGGACAGAGGAAGAAAGAGAGAGAAATATCACTATATGGTTGGTTGCCTTTCACCTGCCACCAGCTATGGACCTGGCTGGAGTCCTGGCTTACAACTTGGTTATGTACCCTCACTAGGAATTGAACCAGCTACCTTTGGGTTTGCAGGCCAGTGCCAATCCACTGAGCCACCAGCCAGGGCATCACAGTAACTCTTAATTGAAAATTTGGATAAGTTATTTCTTAAACAAAAAAGCAAATAAAAATCCTACCTTTATTTAGTTCTAGTATCTGAGTAATACATAGCTTCAGAAATTCTGAGGACCAGCATACTTGATATTTATATATCTGCCTAGCTGGCCCTGTGTTTGATAAATGCTTCTTCTGTATTTTGAGTGCTTTAACTTTGTTTATACCCTGGCATATATTCTTTGTTCCTTACTGATGAGAGATTGCCCATGATCAGTACATGATTAGTCTTTGCTAACTTCTGTAGGGGTGTGATCATGGGGTCTGATGTGATAATGTAATGCTAACTCAAGAAAATGTAAACATAGATCTAGGACAATTAAAATTTCTTACACTATGGAAGGAAGAAACCTAAAATACCTTTGTAGGAATACATACACAACTCAGGGGTTGTAAGACTCCCACATCGGTTATTGATGTGGGCTTTCTGTCCAGAATTGCAGACTCTAAAGAAATAAGCTATAATGAACTGAAAATAGTGAAATAACAATATAGTGACATAAAATAAACAGGCGTAAGAGGAAGATTCAAAACAAACTACACAATAAAATAGTATATATAGCATTGTTAATGAATATTTTTAAAAGCCAAAAAAGAGTTTCTAAAATTAAAAAATATATAATTACTGGAATATTAAAGACAGCTGGAGAGATTTAGTGATTGGAGGACTGTTGTTCAGAAAGGTAAAGAGATGGAAACTATGAAAAAGTAGACATGGGTAGAGAATAAGATACCCAGTATGTATATAAGAATTGCTGAATGAGAGGAAAAAATGGGAAAGAAACAATGGCTAATACTTTTCCCAGAATTTTAAAAAAGCATAAATTGTCAGATTAAGGAAGTTTACCAAATCCTGAACAAAATAAATAAAAGCAAATCTGAAGAACACCCTTAGCCTCCCCCCAATTTTTTTTAAAAAGAAAGCAGAGAAGAAAGGCATATTACCACAGAGGAATGAGTTAGATTGACACCTGACTTCTCATCAGTAGTAACAGACCCCAGAAAAATAATATCTTTCAAATTTTAAGGGAATAACCATCAGTGTAGAATTATATATACAATTAAATTATTACTTAATTAAAAGGGAATTAGTCACTGCAAAGATGTAACAATTGTAAATACTTATGTTCATCTAATAAAGTAGCTGAAATCATATAAATTTTTAAAAATGGCAATTTACAAGAAGAAATTAATATCCACAATCATACTTGGGAAAATTTAATCCATATTTTTTTCAAATTAAGTAGACTAAAATGAATAATAGTAGAGAGACTTGAAACAAAACAGTAAATATTTGGTC
Organism: Noctilio leporinus; assembly: GCA_004026585.1. Taxonomy (NCBI): domain Eukaryota; kingdom Metazoa; phylum Chordata; class Mammalia; order Chiroptera; family Noctilionidae; genus Noctilio; species Noctilio leporinus. The sequence continues at coordinate 56,826 of PVIW01002306.1, forward strand.
TAGCTTGATCAAGCTTATCAAATGCAGGAAATTATTTTTATTTTCATTTGGAACAGTCAAATAGAAACTAAAGTGACCAAGTACTAAATATAAAGGAAATCTAAATGAATTCTTTGACTGTAATGTATTGCAGTTAACTTAGAAGTAAAAAATAAAAAGATAGCATTCTGTCCTCAGGCCTCTCACCATTTCATTTGAAAACTTACGAAAAATTCCTTGTAGTGAAAACTTACAAAAAATTCCTTATAGTGATTAGAAATCATAATTAGAAAATGAAACATTTAGAGTTAAACATCACTGAAAATGTATATATAAAAACCTATGTGAGAAACCACCAAAATGACTGAGAAAAATTATGTGTATTCAAATAGAAAGTAAAATATTTTTTCAAAAAAATATTCCTCAGAAAAGGATACTTAAATTTGTTCTTGGAACTCTCTCATTGCAATTCTCATGTTCTCTTTTTCTTGAACATGAAAGTTCAAGATGGGCACATTGACCTGAAGTGCCTTTTAGTAAAAGTGAGTTTGGAAAGCTCAGAGCTCATCTGATAAGAGGCTAACAAATCTAGCACAGATCTGGTGCTTAAAAAAACAATCACTTAAGCCCTAGCTGGGTGGCTTAGTTGGTTGGAGCTTCATCCCGTACACCAGGAAGTTGCAGGTTTGATCCCCATTCAGAGCACATATTCAGTTTGCAGGTTCATGAGCCAGTCAGTGTATCTAAAGTCAATAAAAACCTATCCTTGGGTGGGAATTAAAAATAAATCATTTTAAAAATACATTCTGGCTACATTATAGATGTTTAAATATATCCCAGTGGTGCAAATAGGGAGAAAAAGTCCTCTTAATATTTTATATAAATGGATAGTTGTGACTTAGGATAAAAATTTCAATGACAATATAATACAGTGATTCAATAGGAGCTTATGTAATTGGAAAATTAATGACTCAAAGGGTCTAATACATTCACGTCTCATATATTAGGAGTTTAAAGAAAAGTATCCTGTGAAATATGAAATAAAACAAATATTCTGAATTAATGTTTTATAGGTCATGTGTTTTAACATCTAAGTGTACTAATAAATATATATATACATAGTTATTTTACATATTCAGATAAAATTATTTTGAAATATGCTAACTGGCAAAATAGGTCATTTTATATTTGGAGCTCCCTATACTTGGAGATACTTAGTTGATGACCTTAATGTACGTATTAGAAAAGATATAAGAAGAATAAAGGGAATGGAGAAGCCAAAGAACTTATATGCATGACACATAGATATGAACTAAGGGGGCCATTGCCAGAGGAAATGGGATACTAGGTGGAGGGGGGCAAAAGGGAGAAAATTGGGACAACTGAAATAGCAAAATAAATAAAATATATTTAAGGGGGAAAAAAAAGAAAAGATAAAAGATTGGAAATTAGTTGGGAAAAAAAAGTTTTTAAGGATTAGAAAATGGGTTGCCCTGGCTGGTGGCAAAATGGATAAGGTGCCAGCCTGCGAACCCAACAGTCGCTGGTTCGATTCCCAGCCAAGGCAACATAACCAGGTTGCAAGCCAGGTCTCCAGCCAGGTCCATAGCTGGAGGCAGGTGAAAGGCAACCATACATCGCTATCTCTCTCCCTCTCTGCCTTTCTCCCTTTCCATCTCTCTGAAAAATAATAAATAAAAATCTTTAAAAAAAAAAAAAAAGAAAGAAAGAAAATGGGCCACATAATAAAGCCAACAGATGATAAGGAAGATGATGATGAAAAGGGCAGAAATGAACAAGAGAAAAATATAAGAAATAGTCAAAAATGATAGCTGGCATTTAGACCAGTAAACTAATCAAAATTCTGCCACAATTAATTAAACAAAAGGGAAGGCAAAACGGGATACAACAAGAGGATTATATCTGCAGATGTAGTAAAGATATTAAAAATCATGAGAGAATAACTTTCTAGCTCAGTGTATTAGATAACAAACTCGGAGTTCCCGCTCTAGAGAGGTTTATTGGCATGTTATTGAATAAAATTGAGGTAAATGATCTTACTTCAATGCCTCACTTTTATTCAATTGGAAGTGTTTTCAGCTTTATTAGTTATAACATCTTAAAAGTCAATTAATGATATAATTTTAGAACATGAAACTTAATTGTATATCAGTTTAGTTAAAGCTAGTATCATGAATAAAATTTCTTGGCAGAAATATTACCAAAATAAATAATAATATACCTGTTTCTATAGATTTTCAAATTGGAATGATAATCATTTTCTTTTCTTGACAGTGAATATGGTTATAAAGAATATTTGATCTTTAGGTAGATTTGTGGGGGGAAAACCACTTCTGTTGGACGTTTGTAAGAACATACACCCTAAGTCAACAGCATGATGGTTTTTTGTTTGTTTTTTTCTTTTTTAAGATTTTATTTCATTATTTTTAGAAAAAGGGGAAGGGAGAGAGACATCAATGTATGGCTGCTTTTCACCTGCCTCCAGCCACAGACCTGACTGGAGACCTGGTTTGCAATGTGCCCTGGCTGCGGAATTGAACCTGTGACCTTTGGGTTCTCAGGCCGGCGCCTTATCCACTATGCTTCCAGCCAGGGCAGCATATTTTTTCTGGATTAGGATTCACTTTTGTTGCCAAACAGGGAGAAGATACAATTAACAAAGGTTTTAGCTTCATTTCAGTGAAGGCCATTAATTTGCTGGTTAATAGTGGACAGGTTGCTGTTGTGCAGACCAGGGCCATTTTATTCATTTTATGTGAAAAAGCTATTCATGTGTTTTCTCTACTTGGGTTTTTAAATTTTCAAGAAGAAAAAATAATTTTCTTTATAAAGTTTATCTTTTATAGTTTACATTAGTCAGAATTTCCTTTTATCTTTGGCAGTACGGTAAAAAGGTTGAAAAGTATTTTTGAATTCATTTCTTTAGACTTGAATCCATCTGTCCTCACCTTTACTATCTCTCTCTACCAGCCTGAGTCTCAGGGTGAATCTGACTTCTGTAGCATTTGGGCTCTTGTTTCCTTGCTATTTGTTGTCTCTAATTAAAGTTTTATTTGGTGGTCAATATGCTTTATATTAATGTTATTTGAGACTTGTGCTATTGTAAATTACAGCTGTAAATTTTTTCTGACTTTATTATTTTGAGAGAGAGGGGAAGGGAGAGAGGCAGAGAGGAAGAGAGACTTCAATGCGTGGTTGCCTTTCACCTGCCTCCAGCTATAGAGCTGGCTGGAGACCTGGCTTGCAGCCTGGTATGTGCCTTGGCTGGGAATCGAACCAGCAACCTTTGGGTTCGAAGGCTGGTGCCTTATCCACTGTGCCACCAACCAGGGCTAAAATGACAGTTTAAAGTAATGTAGAACTCCTGTTTTATTATAATTTTCAGTGTTTTCTACTATTATTTCACATTCTATAAAAATAATTACAAGGCCTTAGCTGGTGGCACAGTGCATAAGGCACCAGCCTGTGAACCCAAAGGTTGCTGGTTTGATTCACAGCCGTGGCGCATATAACCAGGTTGCAAGCCAGGTCTCCAGCCACCTCTGTAGCTAGAGGCAGGTGAAAGGCAACCATACATTGATGTCTCTCTTCCTCTCTGCCTCTCTCCCTTCCCCTCTCTCGAAAAGTAATAAATAAAATCTTTAAAAAAATTTTAAACTGACATTTTAATTTTTTAAAATTGCATGCCTGAAACGCATAATTTTATTTACCAATCACCTCAATAAATTCAATAAAAAATTGAAAAAAGTAAATGTTTGCATTTTAATTTTATTCTATACATGTTTAAATAAAAGCATTATATTAAAAAAGATAAATAGATCAACTATGCTTTCTTTTTCTTTAACAGACGGTGACAACAGAATTTATAAAACTGAAGAATTTTTAAAGAAGGAGACAAAAAGAGAAAGAAAATGCCGAAACCAGTAAGTATATTTTATTTTACTTTTGCTCCTAGTTATATAGTTTTAAGGTCCTTTTGAAATGAGACAAAATATGGAGATTGTTGAGAAGAAAAATACTCTGGTATTACTGTTACTTGTTCAAGATTAATGTAACTACTAGAGTACAGCATTATGTAGGCCAGTGAAGATTAGGTATAGGTAACATTGTAGTTAAAATTAAAATTTATGGCTTCTAGGATCAAACTGTCCAATTCTTACCTTGGCTCTGCTACTTAATTTGAGTGCATTTGTTAGATTAGTTCAGTCTCCAATTCTTAATTTCCTCATATATAAAATGGTGGTACACATTCAGTGCTCAGTAAATAACAACTTGCTGTTGAATAGGAGGAATGAGAAGTTCACGTATTAACTGTGGTCATATAATCCTGGCTTTGATGCTGGTGATACTGGTGCTGATGTTATATAGTCTTAGGTTTTTAACCTAAGGATATATGTGTGCCCATTTTACTTAGTTTTATAATTGTGTAGTTCTTGACTAAGTCTTATTCCTTTTGTCTTAAGATAAATTTTCTTTAACAAAATTTGGGTGTTATTTTTCAAAATTTTCTTTTGGTCAGTTATCTTTTTAAGAAAATTAGTTTATGGTTATTGGAATTTTCTGGCATGGATATCACTTTGGAATTTCTTTAAAGACTTAGCAGGTAACACAGTGTGCATTATTTAAGGAAGAGAGGATTAAAAAGAAATAAAACTTAACCATCAAAAAGGAAGAAGTAACTTTTTTTATTTGCAGCCACTAGAACTAATAACTGAATTCAAAATTGTTGGACACAAGATTGAATTTTCCGAAATCAATTATCTTTTTTATATACTAGCTACAAAATTTGAAAAAGTATTTGTAACAGCATCAAAGGCATCAAATACTTAGAAATAAATTTACAAAACCCTGACTGGTAGCACAGTGGAAAAGGTGCCAGCCTGTGAATCCAAAGGTTGCTGGTTTGGTTCCCCAGCCAGGGCACATAATGAGGTTACAAGCCAGGTCTCCAGCAAGCTCTGTAGCTAGAGGCAGGTGAAAGGCAACCATACATTGAAGTCTCTCTCCCTCTCTTCCTCTATCTCTTCCCTTCTCTCTAAAAATAATAAATAAAATATTTTTTTAAAAATAATAAATTTACAGAAACTATGTAAGATTTCTATACTGAAAACTTATGAGAAGCTATAAAGACCTAAATATACAGAAAAGTTTACGTATATTATCTAGATATGTCAAGAAAACATTAAGATGTCAATTTTCCTTAAATGTAATGTTAGATTGAATGAAATTTTAATCATTTAAATCTTACCAGGCTTCTTTGGCTAAAGTTGACTAGCTGATTGCAAAAGATATATGGAACTGCCAAACCAAAGTTTAAATGAAATAGCTAAAGCAATTTTAAAAAAGAACAAAGTTGGAAAACTTAACACTCCTGAATTTCAAGACTTCACAAGCTATAAAAATACATAAAGTGTGATACTCTTAGGATCAGTGAAACAAAAATACACCTATAGGCATGTATTATGATGAAAATACAACATTTTCAAAAAGGTTATCCCAGAATTCAATAAGGAAATTAAATCCTTCTCAACAAATGGTATTGGGACAAAAACATTACGATGCCATTGAAACATTACAGAAAAACATGAACATAAACCCTTATCTCATACTGTCATTACACAAAAAATTACCACTAAATGGACCATAGACCTAAATACAGATACCCAAACTATAAAATTTCTGGAAGAAAACATGTGGAAACATTTATGCAACCTTGGGGTGGGCAAAATTTCTTATGGAACACAGAGTGTTTCAACCATTAAAAATTGGATTTCATCTAAATTCAGAACAGTAATAAGAAAATGAAAAGATAAGACGGGATGGGAAAGAATAATTGCAATATAAAGTTTTTATAGAACCCAATAGTCAAGTTTTTTAAAAATGGGAAAAACTTTGAACAAATACTTCTCAAAAGACCATATACTAATAGCCAAATACATGAAAAGATCCTTAATATCTTTAGCTATCAGGGAAGCACAAATTAAAACTATAGCGAGATACGACTTTATACTCATTAGAAGGGCTAAAATGGAAGACTGATGGTATCAAGTTGTTAAGTATGTGCATCATCTGGACTTAATATATTTCTCAGAGGATTGTGCAAGTTTGCAACTGCTTTGGAAAACTCTTGTCATTATACTTGAATGGAGATTACTTTTTAGGGTAAGGATTCAAAATTGTATATACAGTTGGATATAAAATATGAGTTGTTAATGCATAAACATTCTGTAAGAAAATGTTTTCAAGATATTAAAAGTAATGTATTTTTTCCTTTAAACTTTTTGGCTCAGTATTTAATTAGCCATCTTCTGCCCCCACTCTCCCAAAAATGAAAAAGAAAACAAAGTTTAGTTTTTCAAAATGGAAGCTTGGAGAAATTTTATTTGGTCTTCATATTTTACACTGATCTTGTTGACCTACCTCTAAAATTAGTAGATATGTAACCTAGGTCAAGTGACAGCTTCTGTAGATGTTTTTTAAATTGTGAAGTAACATTGATTTAATAATGTCCTTTTATTACCTCAGTGAATTAGTATTAGGATGGAATAAAAAGGCTTTCCACTTTGCCTATAATGCTTTTATGTTAAAGATACTGATAAGTGATATTTGCCTTGTTCATGTTCTTTTTTTTTTTTTAATTGTTGTTGTATTACATCCATCCCCTTTTTGCTTCCCTCTGTCCCCCTCCCCACCCACCCATTCCCCCCAAAATCAATCCCACCTGTTGTCCACGTCCATGGTTCCTTTATACTAGGTTCTTGTCTAAGCTGTGTTCATGTTCTTTATGTTAATATCTGATAGGTTTATTCTTGTTACATTTAAATGAATGAATATCTTAAAATTTTTAATGTGGTATATTTTGGTACATAACCCACTAAACAAAAGTGTTTGTGATTTTTTTTTTTTTTTTTTTTTTTTTTTAGGTTTTATTTATTATTTCCAGGGAGAGAGGAAGAGAGAGAGGCAGAGAGGGAAAGGAACATCAGTGTATGGTTGTCTTTTACCTGTCTCCAGCCACAGACCTAGCTGGAGACCTGGCTTGCAATCTGGTTCTGTGCCCTGGCTGAGAAATCGAACCAGCGACCTTTGGGTTCGCAGGCTGGTGCCTTTTCCACTATGCCACCAGCCAGGGCAGTGTTTGTGATTTTTAAGAGTATAAAGAGATCCACCAGACCAAGAAGTTTGTGAGGACTTCTGGCCTAGGGTGTTACTATTATCTTTTTAATTGAAGGTGAGTTACTGCTATGCCTAGTTTGCAGCCAGCAGGAAGGAGGAAAAAACATAGGGAAGCATATTCACTGTTTTATGCCTAAGCCTGAAAGTGGCCTATATCTCCTCCGTTCATGTTCTGTGGGTAAGAGCTTGGTCAGGTAGCTGTATCTCATAGCAAGAGATATTGAGGAATGTCCTGTAGCTTAGCAGCCATATGTCCAACTATAATTTTATTACATTCTGGTGATCAAAACAAACTATTTCTGTCACAATTAACATGGTCAGTTTAAAGGAGAAAAAATTACATGATAAATTTAGAGGGAGCAGTTGCTAAAATTGAACAACTATTCTTGATTTAAAAAACAAAACCAACTCTCTGAAGCTAGATATACTAGAAGCTGTTGTTAATGTGTTAACAGTGGAAGCATTTCTTTTAAAATCAGGAACATGGTAAATGATATACACTATTACTGCTTCTGTGCAGCAATGAACTGAAAGCTATGCAGAGAAAGGTCAAAAATTCAAGAAGTAGAAAAGGAAAAACATTGTTTCAGATATTAAGATTCTTCTTTTATATAAGGGATAGGTGAATTATGTTCCATAGGCCAAATCCAGCCTGTCACATGTTTTTGTATAGCCTGTAAACTAAGAACAGCTTTATATTTTCAATGATTGGAAAATCAAAAGAATAATATCTCACATGTGAAAATTATATGAAATTCAAATTTCTGTGTCTAAAGTTTTATTGGAAGATAGTATGCTTTATTCTCTATCACTGCTTTGTTGCTCTAGTAGCATAGTTGAGTAGATACAGCAGAATGTATGGTCGGCAAAGCCTAAAATGTGAACTAGTTGGTTCTTTATAGAAAAGTTTTCTGGTTCCTGGTTTATGTAAGCACAAAGATTGACAGGCTCATTATAACAGTTGGCAAGGGAACTGATGAAAGACTCAATATAAAAATCAATTGCGTATCTACAGAAGCAAAAGCATAAAACTTGGAAAGGTATTTCATAATTTTCACAGTCTTATATTTGAAACCCTTTAAGCAAGGTGAGTTCCAGTATTAGGCTTTTTTTTTTTTTAATTTTAGAAAGCTTATATGCCATATTTATGTGTAGATATCATTATCATGAAACTTTCGTGGCCTGTTGTACTATCTCAGTGACAGTACTTCTGTAGATCACTGTGTGAATATTCATTAAAGAGGGGTGAATTAATTCACTAGTTAATCTTACATCACTCCAAGGTAAATTTTTGCTATGAATTAGCCAATAAACTTATTTTTAAAGCTTTTAGGATGTCAAGGGATTGTAGACCTGTATTTATAATAGCTATAAAACCATAATGAACTAGGAGAAAGATAATTTAACAAATGACTAATATGATTTTTATGGAGAAATTTAGAAACATTTTTTTTTGTAAGACATTAAAGAAGACAAATTCACAGAGAGAACCATAGCCATGGATAGAAGAGTCATTGTTGAAAAGATGTCATTACTCACCCCAGAGGAATTTGTTGTGTTAATGAATTTAGTGTAGTTCCAATTTAAATCATGATAGGTTATTGATTACGATTTATAATGAAGTTTACAATTTTATATGAAGCCAAGAGCAAGAACAAAAAGCTAAGAATAGCGAAAACAGTTCTGAACATCATTAGAGGAGACTTGTTCTGCCAGATATTAGACTTAAAGACATTGTAATTAAGACGGTATAGTATTGGCAGAATGGTTAAATTGACCAATGTAACAATTAGCAGAGGGTCAGACCTCTACATATAGATATTTGTGACAGAGTTGTCTTTGGGGCATGAATTAACTAACCAGTATACATTGTTTGGATATTTTCGGTCTTCATACCTTTATCTTAAATGGGGAATTAAAAGATGAAATTGGACTTCTACTTCAAATCATAAGCAAAAATCATTGACTACAACTTATACAAAATAAAACTTTAGTAGGAAAATATTAATGTATACTAATTTAATATTCTGATTTAGGAATTAATATTTCTTAAAATGATACAAATACTATGTAAACATTGATAAATTCAGTATTAAAATTAAGGATGTGATTACATAAAGAAGGCCACTTTATAAAGTAGAATGACAAACTACTATGTAGGAGAAATTTATTTTTGTAACACAAATAACTGATGAAGTACCTAGGAGATACAAAGATTTCATACATAGGAGTAGGAGAAAGACAACCAAATTAGAAAAATAAGCAGCAGTTGTGAACAGACAGTTCAAAGATGAGGAGAATGAATAGTCAATAAACATACTGTGTTAGCTTTATGTTGCTCTATAAAAAATTACTGCAATTTTAGTAGCTTAAAACAACATTCATTTATATCTTGCAGTTTTGTAGGTTAGCAATATAGGATGATGTGACTGGGTTTACTGCCCAGTAGCCTGATGTCAAGATTTAGCTCAGCTTCATTCTCATCTGGAGCTTGGGATTCTCTTCCAACCTCATTTCCTTTATTGGGAGAATTAATTTTCCTGCAAAAAATGATCCCCCCTCCTTTTTTTTAAATGGAAGATGAAGTTCCCACCTTTTTTTTTTTCTTTTTTAAAGATTTTATTTATTATTTTTAGAGAGGAGGGTAGGGAGAGAGGGAGAGAAACATCAACGTATGGTTGCCTTTCACCTGCCTCCAGCTACGGATCTGGTTGGAGAATCGAACCAGCAACCTTTGAGTTCTCAGGCCGGGGCCATTCCACTGAGCCACCAGCCAGGGCTGGGAAACAATGTCTTTTGACAGGAAAATTAGTAAATAAATTAATGGCTAACATAGATATTGTATAGCAGTAAATATTACTCACAGAAACATCAGTGAACCTTAGAACTATAATTGTGAAAAAGCTAATTACAATGTAGAACACGTTTTGTTACAACTTTTTTTTTTTTTAATATTTTATATCATTTTTAGAGAGGGAGGGAAGAGAGAGGCAGAGAAGGAGAAAGACATCAATGTATGGTTGCCTTTCACCTGCCTCCAGCTGTGCACATGGCTGGAGACCTGGCTTGCAACCTGATTATGTGCCCTGGCTGGGGAATCAAACCAGCGACCTTTGGGTTCGCAGGCTGGCATCTTAACCACTGTGCCACCAGTTAGGGCTAAAACTTTTTATTATTTCATAAGTTGATGCATTTTCATAAAATATACCCATGTAACCATTGCCCACATTCAAGAAGGAAGACTTTATTAGTAAGTACAGTACAATTTTAATATAATTAAAAATCAAGAAAAACAATTTTATAAGAAAAGCTAACTTTACATAGCTAACTTTATACCTACATTTGTGATAGAACTGTTCTTTTCTTAAAAAGTGAAGGAATGACGGATACAAAATTCAGGTTAGTGCTTACCTGTATGGAATTAGGGACAGAGAAATTCACAAAGAAGAAATACATTGGTATAGGCAATATTACTTGTCATTTCTTGTTAAGAGATGGTTATAGATTTATGGGTAAATGAAAACTTGACTCACAAAGTTTCTGACTCCACAGATATGTGGGTTTTTCATATGCAGCAGTTCTCCAATTCTATGTGATGCCAGTTGTGTGTCCTACAATTTAATTAATTTTGACACCAACTACTTTGAATTTAGTACAGATCCCACAGGTTACTGCTAAGTCCCATAAAGCTGCCTTCCACCCTTTAGACACCAATCACACATAGAGGGTCCCAGGCTATAAATACTTCTATCTGATTTGGCTATAATTTGGAGATTTCCATGATTCCCTCTTCAGTTTCTATAATTTGTTGTAATAGTTCACAGAATTCAGGGAAACACTTTAGTAGCTACTGGTGATTAATGTTGTAAAGGATACAAGTGAAGGATACAGATAAAGAAGAGGGAGATACAGATGGTGTGGTCTATAACAGTTCTAAGCACAGGAGCTTCTGTCCTTACAGAATTTGGGTGTACCACCCTCTTTGCACATGGGTGCATTCACCAACTCAGAAGATCACTGAACCTCCTCCTTTTGGGTTTTTATGAAACTTCCATTATGTAGGCATGATTGCTTAAATCTCTGGAGGTTAGAATTAGTGGCTCTAATAACATGGTTGGTTCTTCTAATCAACATAGTTGATTTCAACATAGTTAGTTTCTCCCCCTCCATAGTGACATTATCTAGAATCCCATCTAGAGTTAACTAATTAGCATAAACTCTGGTCTTTATGAAAGGGGCATACTATGAATAATAACAAGATGCACCTCACATCTCTCACTCAGGAAATTCCAAAGGGTTTTAGAAGTTCTTCCAGACCTAGGGTGAAGACCAAGTATGTGTATTTCTACTATGTCACAGTTGGTTTGATTAATATGTTACATGTATTATTTTATGTGTATCAGTAGTTCCTAATAGATTTTACTTTAAAAAAGGATCCATGTATAAGATTTAAGTTGATTAGAGAAGGCAGAAGATCTATAGGTGTAGAAGTTGTGGTGGTTAGAGTAAAAGATGTAAGGTGAAAGTCTGATTTAGAGTTCTAATAGTGGATTAAAGTTTAAAAGATATGTTTGCACCACATCATTGCAAATTCTAGGTAAAGATGCTGTTCTGGAGTTCAAATTATTCTGGTTAAGAGGAGGAGGATAACAAGGGAAAGAACAGGAAGGATTAGTCCAGGAACAAGGTATAAAGGACCCATGGACATGGTAACAGATAGGGTGGGGTTGACTGGGAGGGGGAGCAGGGCAGGGGAAAGCAATGTGGAGTAAATTCGGACCACTATAACTGAACAACAATAAAAAAATAAACATGTAAGAATAAATACAAAAAAAATTAGTTTGGGTAAGGCATGTTAAATTTTTGGTAAGATGATCTAACTAGAAAGGTATTTACACACAGAGAAGAGTTTAAAATAGAATCTAACAAAGGGTAGTAGATGAATGCTTTTCATAAAGTGAAAAATATATTTGCAATATAAGTAAAACTATCTGATTTTTGTGTTTAAAGAAGTGGATAATGAATAACTTTCAAAGAATTCCAAGTTACACCTCAGTTTAAATACCTGCTCTGCATTTGATATTCATGTGTCATGCAAATAATGGGAGATCTTTCAGTTTCTATAGAGAGGAACATATCTCTTAGTATTGTTGCAGGGACTAAATGAAAATATGGAAATGGCCTCATGTCTAATATGGTAGGAATTCAATAAAAGTTCTTAAAAGAAGACTTTGTAAGGTCTTTGTTTTACAAATAGATTTAAGATTCTCTGTAATTAAAATCAAGCCATATCACTTTATCTATTAAAGAAACTATTGCCCAGGCTGGTGTGGCTCAGGGGATTGTGCCAGCCTGCCAGCAGAAAGGTCACTGGTTCGATTCCCTGTTAGGGCACATGCCTGGGTTGCAGGCCAGGTCTCTAGTTGCAGGTGTTCGAGAGGCAACTGATTGTCTCACACATTGTGTTTCTCTCCCTCTCTTTCTCCCTCCCTTCCCCTTTCTAAAAATAAATAAAATATTAAAAAAAAAAAAAAACATTTAAAGAAAAAGAAACTATTAGGTACACTTACGGAGTTGCTCTTTACTGCCTGCATATTATATCACTTTATTTTAGAAATCAGATAAAAGTGTTTTCTCTTGCCTAATAAGTAATAAGTATATTCTCTTTTCTGCTGATTATTTCTTTTGTTTTTATTACAGATCAATGTAAGAGTAACCACAATGGATGCTGAGCTGGAATTTGCCATCCAGCCCAATACAACAGGCAAACAACTTTTTGACCAGGTATTTAACCACATAAAGTATGCAACTTTGACACCATAATGTGCATGCTATTGTACTTCTTTCTCTGATTTCCTATGCCTTTACTGATAGTGCAGCATTGTAGCACTGGAATTTTTCACAATACCCATTCGAATATCTTGAATAGCTGTATAGATATTCCTTCTCATTCCTGGGTTTGAGGAATAGGATTAAAAATATATATATTAGCAGATTTTGTTTTGGCGCTCATCTCTTTTTAATTAAATTTTATATTTTTTAATAATTTTTTATTTTTAGAGAGAGGGGAAGGGAGGGAGGTATAGAGGGAGAGAAACATCAATGTATGGTTGCCTTTCACCTACCTCCAGTTTCTTACGGATCTGACTGGAGACCTGGCTTGCAACCTGGTTATGTGTCCTGGCTGGAGAATCGAACCAGTAACCTTTGAGTTCACAGGTCGGCACCTATCCACTGAGCCACCAGCCAGGGCTTAGTTTCTTTTTTAAAGCATTTAATTTAATTTAATTTAATTTTTTATTGTTCAATTACAGTCGTCCCAATTTTTCCCTTGTTGCTTTCCTCTGCCTTGCCCAATACCTGATACCAAACTGTATTAACAGGCCTTTGTAATTTGGTACTGGCGTAAGAACAGATACATAGGTCAGTAGAATGGAATAGATAGCCCAGAAATAAACACAAGTCTCTGTGGTCAGTATTTGACAAAGGAGGCAGGAGTAAACAGTGGAGTGAAAATAGCCTCATTGATAAATGATGTTGGGAAATCTGGACAGTTACATGTGAAAAAATGAAACCAGACCATCAGCATACACCATATATTAAAATAAACTCAAGATGGATAAAAGACTCGAATTTAAGTCATGATACCATAAAAGCCCTAGGGGGAAACATAGTTGGTAAAATTTCTTATATCCCATGTAGTGGTGTTTTTGCTGATACAGTTCCTGAGCAAGGGATATGAAGGAAGGAATAAACAAATGGGACTACATCAAATTAAAAAACTTTAGCATGACTAAAGAAAACATCACCAAAATGAAAAGGGGAGCATTTGCCAATGATACCTTGGACAAGGGTTTGATCTCCAAAATACATAAAGAACTCATACAACTCAACACCAGGAACATGAGCAATCCAATTTAAAAATGGGCAAAGGATCTCAATAGACACTTCTCTAATGAGTATATACAGAGGGCCCATAATTTTATTTTTCTATTTCAGTTTTACTTAGTATTAGTTTTAGGTGTACAGCATAGTGATTAGATAATTATACGAGTTCTGTCTCGAAAGTATTGGCTATGCACACTATTTTAATTATATTGACATTGGCTTGGTACTTTCAGGACAGACCTTGTATACTTTAGAAAGTGGTCTGCTTGATACCCATCTGGCACCGTACCTAGGTATTGTAATATTATTGACTATATTCCCTGTGCTGTACTTTACATTCCAGCAACTGTTCTGTAACTAATTTCTGCTTAATTCCTTCACCCTTGTTTTTATTACATTTATTGCAGTGACATTGGTTCATAGGGACATACAGATTTCATGTACATTTCTCTGATACATGACTTAAATATTCCATTGTGTGTCCACCACCAAAGGCAAATCATCTTCTGTCACCATATATTTGGCCTCCTTTACCCTTTGTTACTTCCCTCTAGTAAGCACTATGCTGTTGTCTATGTGTATGAGTTAGTTTTATATCCCATATATGAGAAATTGTATGGTATGTAGCTTTTCCTGACTGACCTATCTTGCTTAGAATGATAATCCCAGGATCCATCCATCATTAATATTTGCTGCGCAAATTATTGTTAATGAAGACCGAAAGGAAATCGGAGACATTCTGAGTAATGGAATGGGTACATACTCTGGATAAAGGGGATAGCAGGAGCCAAGATAGGGAAATTATAGGCTATAAGTAGGCACCTAATAGCAGTTGGATGTCATAGTCTCATTTGCTAGCCTGAGTTTAGAACATGGATGTCAGGTTAAGGAACTTGCGTTACTGATTTTTGTCTTTCTTGTTTCCTGAGTGCACATTTTAACCACATGTAGTTTAAAAACAAAAAACAAAAACAAAAACTGGTGGGGAGGGTGGAGCAATGCTAGAAGTCACTTCCAGAAATTCTGATGTTATTATTTGGGGCTTACTTTAAACCATTAGTTTGCTTTATTAGTTTGCTTTGTTTTGTTTTTCGGTTTTTTTTTTTGGGGGGGGGGGGTTGCATTAAAAAAAAAAGATTTTATTTATTATTATTTTTAGAGGGAGGGGTAGGGAGAGAAGCAGAAAGGAGAGAGAGAAATATCAGTGTATGGTTGCCTTTCACCTGCCTCCAGCTATGGACCTGGCTGGAGACCTGGCTTGCAACCTGGTTATGTGCCCTGGCTGGGGAATCGAACCAGCGGGGTTTTGTTTTTAATTCAAGATCCTCAGGTGATACTGTATGCAATGTTCTCAGTAATCAAGTTTTAGTGAGAAAAGGAGGAGAAGGAGATTGGTGCTCAGGAATCAAGTGATTAAGGTGAATTGATAATTGCAAAGAGGAGGAAAGTGATATATCTTCCGTGATATGTGACTTCTAACTTAATCTTTTACATATGAGCAAGAGAGCAATAGTCTGGGGTCAGATTAACTTGACCTTAGAGCAGTGATTTTCAACAGTATGCTGCAAGGATTTTTAAAACATGCAATACCTGACTATTTAGCTAGGGGCACCGACATCTTTTCTCTTAAATTGTCAATTAAAAAAATGACAATAGCCAACACGATAGTCATCCAGTATGAGTGAATCAAAATTGTACCTACTTGTAGTTTGCCCTGGCTGAATAGCTTAGTTGATTAGAGTATCGTCCCAATATGCCAAGGTTGTGTGTTTGATCCCTAGTTAGGACACACACAAAAACCAACCAATGAATGCATGAATCAGTGGAGCAACAAATTAATGCTTCCTTCTTCCCTCCCTCCTCCTTTTCCCCTTTTCCCCTTCTCCCCCTCTCTCTAAATTTAGTAAATAAAAAGTTAAAGATTATACCTTTTCTTTGGATATATGGGCAAAAAATATTTATTGTATGTGTGTGCCACAGAGTTTTAGTAATTGGTTGATGTGAGCCATGAGATGAAAAGGTTGAAAATCACTGCCTTAGAGCATGAGGGAGAGAGTTTCCTGTGTTACAGCAGTAAATAACCTGTTACATATCTTGGTTTTATCAGGTGTCATTCTATTACAAACTGACCCAAAATATAATGAAATAAAAAATTTAAATTCCTTGAAAGCTATTTTTCTTCTTGACAAAATGGTGTACTTAATCTCTTAATTAGGTATTAATGACCTTGAAAGCCCAGATAAGGTCTTTTTGTGTGAGTGAGCAAAATTTAAAACAAAATCATAAGCAGCTGCATTCACTGTACATTATAGATATTTTACCTTGTGAGTTAATATCCACTTTTTTTTATTCTGGACCTCCTGTTTATAAGCATATAGCCTATCTTATTTGAATAAAAGTATGAATGGAGTTAGCATTTATTGTACTTAATAGCAAGTTGAAATATTATTTATATAATGAGTGAAATACTTGTGGTAGTCAAAAATTAACCAGCAAGTAGACCTTTTTGGTATTGATACTGAGAAATAACATTATTTGTGATTTATTAAGCAGAATTGCTTTAATTTGGATACCAGGGAAAATGAAACCCATTTATTATAGTACAGTAATGTGTAGTAGTTTAAAAATATGGGCTCTTAGACACGACACATCTGCCTACAGTAGAGTCCTAGCTATAGCTTTTTAACTTTGGAGAGATTCTTGCCTTTGCTTCAGTTCTCTCCTTTGTACAGGTAGGATGATGATAACATTGCTCCCTTAGAAGGAAGTTTGTTGAGAGAATTAATTGTGATTCCATGTAAAGTACACAGAACATTATTTTACATACATGCTATGTAAATATTTCATAAATATATGAAATATGTATATGTGTACAGTGCACACATCTACACTCTTTCATATTGTAAATGTAGGTCTAGATTAAGGATTGTTAATCTGTTACAGGCCCTTTTGACAATTAATCCTTATAGTCCCTGTTCTGTTTCTTGACAAATTCTCTTGAGCCCAAGTGTAATGATCTAGGTAAGCGGGCTATACCTTGGTTATAATGAGTATATGGGGTGAGCTGGCAGGTAGGTAGGTTTGGGGTTAGGCCAACAACAGCCCTGGAGATAGATGTCCTCTCAAATGAGGGCACATAGCTACTCAAGTCCACCTGTAGCAAAGTCTCCCTTCTAATATGACATTGGTTAAGGCCATCTGCTGTGTGTAGGAAGTTCTAATTGAGTGCTTAATGGTCATTGTTGACTCCCTGCTGACTCCTCCTTCACTGGCCTCATCTTCCAGCTTCTACCTGTGTCAAGTATTCATAACCTGAAAGGTTGCTCAACATGAGCTGTTAGAATGCAAGAAAAAAAAACTGAAATGTTTACATTTTTGTCTTCTGCCTTTCAGATTTTTATGACTATACGCTTTATAATACATGTATGATAGCATGTGTATAATTTATAAATAAATGTACATATATTGGAGTTTTGTGCCCAAGCTTTTTTAAAAAAACTTTATAGGGTGGGGAGAAAGTTAGGTTTACAGTTGGTTCATATGGAAGATAGTACAATACTTAATAATAATATAAAAATAAATTCTGTTTTATGTATTCATAACTGTAAACATACTTTTGCCTTACCCTTTACATGTTATGTGATTGAAAGTTTCTGAGAACATTTCCAGAAATAGGCAAAGAGCCATTGAAAATACAGGACTTCTTCAGGAATTCATGAAACTGAACTCTTGCTCTTCCTAGTATTTGTTGTGCTAGTCCCATCCCTGGTGCGCACTCTGGCACCTCCCCCTTTTACTTATGCAGCACTGTGAGTCACACAAAGCCTGGAGGCAGAAGCTGAGGCCAGCTACGTGGATACACCTTTCTCTCTTGCCCTTGACTTGTATAAGTTCCCTCTTCTGCCACTCTGAGCTGGAATGTTTTCCAGATCTGTTGGGACAACCTACATTTTCCCAAAGATAAATTATCTGGAGTCTTTGTCCACGTGAAAGTTCTGTTGTTTGGCATTGGTTAGATTTTGCCTCAGAATGAGATTTTACAATATTCCTCAGATTCAAAAATTTCTCAGTTTTTTAGTAGTAATTTTCTTAGCACAGCATAATAGTTTTTCCTATTTTTAATTTGGTGTGTGTGTGTGTGTGTGTGTGTGATTTCAGTGAAATTTTTAAAGAAAGGAAATGCAAACTGAAGGCTTCAGTTTTTCTCTCTTGAAACCAAAAACCTGACATGTTTTTATTTGATTTTTAAAAGATTTTATTTATTTTTAGAGAGGGAAAAGGAGAGGGAGAAACAGATGTACAAGAGAAACATGCGTGTAGTTGGGGGCCTGGCTGGCAACCTAGGCATGTGCCCTGACTAGAATTAAACAGCAACCTTTTGGTTCTCAGGACCTTGCCCAAACCACCAAGCCACACCAGTCAGGGCACTTGGCATGTTCTTAGATTTAAAAGTTAAAAAAAAAAAACAAAAAAAACCTGATGATTGGATCAAAAAACTTTGGTACATTTACACAATGGAATTCTATATAGCAGAAAGAAAGAAGGAACTTGTACCCTTTGCAACAACATGGATGGAACTGGAGAGTATTATGCTTAGTGAAATAAGCCAGTCAGTGAAGGACAAATATCATATGATCTCACCCACTACAGGACAATAATGAGCAAAACTAACAACAAGCAAAACAGAACCAAATATATGAATACAATGAATAGGCCTTCAGTGGTCAGGGGGAAAGGGGTTTGGGGAAGGGGGGAGGCAGAGGCAAGAAAGGGGAGCAGCTTAGGTAAGAACCTAGTATAAAGGAACCATGGACATGGACAACAGGTGGGATTGACTTTGGGGGGAATGGGTGGGTGGGGAGGGGTACAGAGGGGAGCAAAAAGGGGATGGATGTAATACAACAACAATAAAATTTAAAAAAAAACTACCACTTAAGAACTCATGTTGACTCTTTTTTTGTAAAGCTTTTTAAATTTTTAAATTTATTTTTAGAGAAAGAGGAAGAGAGAGAATCAATTTTTAATTGCTTCCTGTGCACCTGCAATTGGGAGCTTGACCCACAACCCAGGCACGTACTCTGACTGGGAATTGAACCATCGACCCTCTGGTTCACAGACTGGTGCTTAATCCATTGAGCCACACCAACCAGGGCTCTGTAAAACTTTAGGTGTTAATAAACTCATTTCATCTGGCTCAGTTTTCTCATTTTATTTTAGATATAGATTTAAAAAAATACACTATGTTAAGTGTTGGTACAATCCTGACTATGAGGCCTAGCTTACCACTTTATTTATTCTTAATACTTTTTTGAGTGCCTACCACAGGCTAATCATTCTTTGGGATGACATGGGTATTAAGATGAATAAAACAAATAGTCTCTGTCCTAAATTTTAGATAGTCAAGGAGAGTAAATAGACCTACTACTAATGCAGTTAATTATGATACGATAAAGTGCATGTTCTAATGGCAATATAGGTAAAGTACTGTAAGAATGTCAAGGAACAAGTAACTAATTTTTTCAGTGTAGCAGCAGAGCTTCATTCATAGAAGGCATGTTAGTTGAACTGAGCCTTGAGGAATAAATGATTCAACAGGTGGTAAAAGTACAGAAGAAACATTGGAGACTGAAAAAAGCAAGAGGAAGGTTGTTGAAGGATAAAATTCATGACATGTTTCAGGAATGGTTTCTTGCTCAGGGAGGGAAGAACATAGAATTGTGAGTGAAGGGAAGAAGGTGTGGGGGTGAAAGCACCAGTTGGATAACCTGGAGCATGGCATTTAAATGTCTTCAGAGACTTTGTCACCAAAATGGTACTGTTTGCCTTGCCAAACCAATAGTGTAGTTGTGGGGGTAAATAGAACATAAGGGTGCATATATAAAGCTTTTATTTATTTATTTTTAGAGGGAGAGAGAAACACTGGTCAGTTGCCACTTGCCCTACCCCACCTGGGGGTTTGGCATACTACCCAGGCATGAGCTTTGATTGGGAATTGAACCCATGACCTTCTGATTCACAGATTGGTGCTGAATCAATTGAGCCACACCGGCTAGAGCTAGGGATGCGTATATTTTTTCAAATTAGTGTTTTGAATTTCTTTGGATATATACCCGGAAGTGGAATTGCTGGGTGATGAGGCAGTTTAATTTTTAATTTTTTGAGGAACCCCCATAATGTTTTCCATGGTGGTTACCCAACCCTGCACTTATTGTGAAATGAATTGAAACAGTAAAATGGGATTATGGCAGCTCTATATCTCTTTCCCCAAGGCTCTTCTTGTTATCTTGGGATCATGATGGTACTTGAGAAGAAAAGGGTTTAAAAAATGGATCAAGTATGATTGGAACAACACTATAAAATTTCATATATAAACCTGAATTTAAGTTTTTAGAATCTTCCTTTAATTAACATGTTAAATTTGGGAAAGAGCTTCCCTGTAACAAAGGAATGTATCTATAGTACCTGTGTAGTTTTGTTTTTCTTTTGAAGTATAGTGCCATCTGGTTGTAGTGTGAATGTTCAACTGAAACTGACTTTTGTTTTTTAAGGTGGTGAAAACAGTTGGTTTGCGTGAGGTCTGGTTTTTTGGGCTGCAGTATGTTGACAGCAAAGGTTATTCTACATGGCTTAAACTAAATAAGAAGGTAAAGTATATATAATAACATTCAGCTAATAATTAAGTTACTTACAAGTTAATCTTGCATTTGTGCCAGAAAAGCTTAGGATCATTAAAAGGGTCATGTCTTTTTATTCAGTAAGGTACCATCAACTTATCTTAGAAAAAGAAATGTTCACTTTTCCTTTTTGAAAACTTAACACTTAAGAATTATTAGGTGTAACTAGTACTTTGAACTTTATTTAAGCATTTACAGAATAAGTTCTAGAGAAGTTGTAGTTTGGTTAGGAGATAGAATCTGAGTTTTAGGTTATATTTGTGAGCATAGAATATTTTTTTTCTCAAATATAATTTTTAAAAGTTTAGAATCTTTGAGATTTAGAGTCTTACTGATATTTTACATCCTATTTTCTTCTAAAAGGAATTTGTTGTGACTAGATTCACTTGAAATTTCTGTTCCAGGTTACACAGCAAGATGTTAAAAAAGAGAATCCTTTACAGTTCAAATTTAGAGCTAAATTCTTTCCTGAAGATGTTTCTGAAGAATTAATTCAAGAAATAACTCAGAGGCTTTTCTTCTTGCAAGTTAAAGAAGCTATCTTAAATGATGAGATATACTGCCCACCAGAAACTGCAGTCCTTTTGGCTTCCTATGCTGTCCAAGCCAAGTACGGAGATTATAACAAAGAGATTCACAAACCAGGCTACCTGGCTAATGACAGACTCCTACCACAGCGGTAAGTGAAACATGCTTTTTTATGTTATATTCTCTAGAAAATTGTACTTCAGAAGTTTATAAATAGAATTTTTTAAAAACTATTTTAAGTTTCCAGACAAATCAGAGTTAGGTTTAAAAAGCATGACTCAGTAGCTACATAGATTTATCTAGTCTGCGACTACCTAAACCTTCTGCCTTTTCTCTTCATTTCCACAAGATAAGCAATACGTGGAGGTTTGGACTTGCAGTTCGAGAAGGTGACTGTTGCTGCTTGGTAAAAATTCTTAACACAGGCAAACAGGTGCTTAATAAATGCTTTGAGAATAAGTGTTTCTTCTACAGAACTAAAATTTAGTTTCTAACTTTAAATAGGCATTTTAAACTTAGTTTTCAAACTACCAATCTAGTGTTCTGTTCTTATCTGCAGTGTACTGCTGTCTCTATAGTGATTTAAAGTAATATGGCATAAGAAAAATCATTAGGAAACCTAGATTTTGAGTACTGATTCTACTCTTTGTTAATTACGTGACCTTGGGTACAAAACCTAAAATCCCTGAGCCTTGATACCTGAATCTGCAAAATGGAGATAATCATTCTGCTTTGTTTACCTTACAGTTTATGATTACTCTACATGAACTGTATGGTTAGTTTTCACTAGAAGGTGTGATACAAATGTTAGGGTATAGCATTACTTAAGAAATTTAGAAAGTACAACATCAGGTATTACTTTTAATATCTTAGTTCTTAAATGTAGCAAACAAGCCCCTAATATTAGAATGTATGTGAAGATTTTTTAGAACTAGAGAGTTGTTATTATTCCTAGTTTAAATTTCCAAGTTTAAAATTTTCTATTGAAATTAAAAACTGTATTTTTAACCTTAAATTTTAGTTTTGCACCATTCCATCATAGCAGTCAAGCTGTTGGGTGTAGTTTTTCATAAATACTAAAAATGAGATATAAACTAGGTCATGTCCATTTTTACTTTTTTCTTTTGGTTATAGACGTTAATGTTTATTTTTAGCTAACAAAGTGTATTCTGTTGATAAATGCTTATAAAGATACTGTGAAGTGCAATAGCTTTAATATTATTAAATGTACTATTTTGCGCATTAATATTATTGCAGTAATAATCATCTTAGAAGGTAAAACTGCATGTTGTTCAGCAAAAGAATCAGAATTATGAGGTACTTACTCATTTATATTTTTGTGTGGTTTTTATTATTATTCCAATCTAAAATTCTTTTTTTTCCCATTTTTTTTTACTGTGATAAAACACATATAACAACATTCACCATCTTAATCATTTTTAAATGTACAGTTCAGTGGTATTAAATACATTTATAATGTTATGCAACTGTCACCACCATTAACGTCCTTAATTTTTTTTGTAAAATCAAGTTTATATATATTAAATAATAACTCCCCATTCCCCTACCCTCTAGCCCTGGCAACCACAATTCCACTTTTTGCCTCTGTGATTTTCACTACGCTAAATATCTCATACAAGTTGAACCATGCAGTAGTATTTATTTTTGACCAACTTATTTAACTTAACATAATGTCTTTTAAGGTTCATCCATGCATATTGCAGATTTTCCTTTTTTGTTAGCATAATATTTTTAAGTATTTTATTGATTATGCTGTTACAGTTATCCCAGTATTTTCCCTTTGCCCACCTCTGCCCGTTACCCACTATCTTTCCAGCAGTCCCTCCTACCTTAGTTTATATCCATGGGTTGCACATGTAAGTTTTTTGGTTTTATCATTTCCTGTATTATTCCTAACATCTCCCTGTATATACTGTTCTACAAATTAATGTTTCTTAATCCATGTACCATTCCCACTTTCTCCGCCAACCCCCAGTTGATAACCCTCCAAATGATCCCCATACCTATGATTCTGTTCCTGTTCTGGTTATTTGATTAATTTATTTGCTTTATTTTTTAGATTCAATTGTTGATACTTGTGATTTTATTTTATTTTTACTTTTTTAAGACCTTATTCATTATTTTTAGAGAGAAGGGCAGGGAGGGAGGAAGAAAGGGAGAGAAATATCAATATATGGTTGCCTTTCACCTGCCTCCAGCTGGGGACCTGGCTGGAGACCTGGCTTGCAACCTGGGTATGTAGGGTATGTACCCTGACTGGGAATTGAAACAGTGACCCTTGGGTTCCCAGGTCGGCCACAATCCCCTGAGCCACACCAGCCAGGGCTTGTTGTCATTTTAATGTTCATAGCTTTAATCTTCTTTTTCTTAAATAAGTGACTTTAACATTTTATATAGTAATGGCTTGGTGATGATGAACTCCTTCAGCTTTATCTTGTCTGGGAAGCACTTTATCTGCCCTCCCATTCTAAATGATAGTTTTGCTGAATAGAGTAATCTTGGTAATAAGTCGCTTTTCATCACTTTGAGTGTTTCATGACAACCCCATATTGCCTACAAAATTTCTTTTGAGAAATCAGTTGAAAGTCTTATGGGAACCCTTTGTAGATAACTGTCTGCTTTTCTCTTGCTGCTTTTAAGATTCTCTCTTATGCCCTGGCTGGTGGCACAGTGGATAAAGTGCCAGCCTATGAACCCAAAGGTCTCTGGTTGGATTCCCAGCCAGGGCATATAACCAGGTTGCAAGCCAGGTCTCCAGCCAGGTCCCCAGCTGGAGGTAAGTGAAAGGCAACCATACATTGATGTCTCTCTCCCTCTCTGCCTCTCTCCCTTCACCTCTCTCTAAAAATAATAAATAAAATCTTTAAAAGAAAAGATTCTCTTTCAATCTTTAGCCTTTGGCATTTTAATTATGATGTATCTTGATGTGGTCCTCCTTGGGTCCAACTAGTTTGGGACTGTCTGTGCTTCCTGGACTTACATATCTTATTTCCTTCACCAAATTAAGGAAGTTCTCTTTCATTATTTTTTCACACAAATTTTCAGTGTCTTGCTCTTCCTTTTCTCCTTCTGGCACCCCTATAATTCGGATGTTGGTACATTTAAAGTTGTCCCAAAGGTTCTTAGTCTTCTCAATGTTTTGATTTCTTTTTATTCTGGGTGAATGTTTCTTCATTTTGTTCTAAATCATTGATTTGAATCCCATGTTCCTTCCCATCACTTTTGGTTCCTTGTGTATTTTTTAATTTCATTTTGTATAACCTTTACGCCTTCCCGTATTTTGTGGCTGTACACAATCATTTCTCTGAGCACCCCGATCACTGTTGTTTTGAACTTTGCATCTGATAGGTTGGCTTTCTCCTTTTCGTTTAGTTCTTTTTCTGGGGTTTTGTTCTGTTCTTTCATTTAAGTCATATTTCTTTGCCTCCTCAATTTGGCTTCCTGCCTGTGTTTGTTTCTGTGTTATTAGGTAGAGCTGCTTTGACTCTGTGTCTTGGTAGTATGGCCTATGCAGTAGGTATCCATGGCACAGCATCCACTGTCACCCAAGCTGGGTACTAAAAGTGCACCCTTCATGTGGACTGAGTACACCCTCCTCTTGTAGTTGAGCCTTTGGTTGCTATTGGCAGATCAATGGAAGAGATTTACCCAGGCCAGTCAACTGTAGGGACTAGCTGTGACCACTGACCACGAACCTCTGCTCTTCTTAGAGTATCAGCTGTGCAGGGTCAGGGCAGTGGTGTTCTGATGTGGTCTGTAGCTGTCTAGTTGCTGTGCTGGCTCTGGGGTTTCTGGGATGGTATAGGCCGAGGTCAGCCCTGACCTGTGTTTTGCCCTGGGGCACCCTGTCTGAGCTATAAAGCAATCTAAGATGCTGCTACTTGTGCTGGGCGTGGAGGTTTCTAGGCAAAGTCAAGCTGTGAATCTAAGATGTATGCTGATAGTGCTGGGCCAGGAGTTCACTGGGGTCAGCTGCTGCTTTTAAAATAGGATTTAGGGAGTTGTACAGCCTGAGCCAAGATCAGCCATTCTTGAGGAAAAGCAGCTTGGGTGGGCCTGTAAATTGGGTGGGGCAGAGGCTCTGGGGTTCTCCAAGGCAGGTCAAACAGAGTTAGCCAGGTTGATGGAGTTTCAGATATGGCACCAGCTTTCCAGGTCTATGGTGGGGGGTTTAGAAAAGAGACAAAGCCCTCTGCTGGCCTTGATGCCTGACAGTTTAGTTCCCCTTTCTACACCAGTGGTGTCTTTCAAGCTGCTACCCTGCTTTTGAAACTCAGAGGGAGTGAGTCTGAGTAGGTGAGTTTGTGTGCAGGTTCTTTAAGAGGAATTGGCGCTTCAGAAGTTTCTTCTACTAACTCAATCCCTGTTGGCTTTTTTAGCCAGAAGCTGTGGGGACTTATCTTCCTGGCACTGGAACTCTGGGTTGGGGGCCCTGGTGTGGAGCTGGGGCTCGTTGCTCCTGAGAGATTCCTCCAAATATTCATCCACCACATGTGGGTGAGAGACCAGCCCGTTCCGCATCTATGCCCTTCCTAATCGCCTCGGTAAATGTGGGTTAATTCTATAGCTCTCAGACTTCTACTCAACTCTACTTCTGATGGTTCTGGATAATGTTGGTGCTGTATTTCAGTTGTAATTTTGATGTGGTTGAAGAGGTGAGCCATGTCTGCCTATGCCGCCAATAAGCAAATGTAAGTATATACAAAATTAATGATCATTAGTGAAATCAAATAAAAACTTCAGTGAGATTTGCATTTTACTAATCATTAATTTTGTATATATTTACATTTGCTTATTGGCCATTTGTATATCTTTGGAGAAATGTCTATTCAAGTCTGTTTATTTTTAAATCAAATTACTTGGTCTTTGATAGCGTCTGGAGGACTAATTCCAGCCCTCTTAAGACTAAGAGAGACTTACTTATAATGTTAGAATATTAATTTTTTGGTTCAGAAAGGAGAGAAGTACTTTCACAATGATCAACTTATTCCATGTATGGTAAATAGCAAGTAGCACAGTTTTTCTCATTAAGCAATCATACAAAGCTTATTTGGGGATCATAAATTCCAGTAACTTGATGGTTTTGGTAGATGCTCTTAATTTTTTATATTGAAAAACCCAGATAAGCAATCTGTTTTCCCAGAGTAGGGTTTAGCTTTCAGATTATACTAATAACCAGCTCCACCAGAGAGTGTCTTTCTCCTCTAAGAAGAGCTTGAGGCCCTGGCTGGTGGCTCAGTGGATTGGCGCTGGCCTGTGAACCCAAAGGTCGCTGGTTTGATTCCCAGCCAGGGCAGATAACCAGATTGCAAGCCAGATCTCCAGCCAGGTCCATAGCTGCCAGCAGGTGAAAGGCAACCGTACATTGATGTTTCCCTCCTTCTCTGCCTCTCTTCCTTTCCCTCTTTCTAAAAATAATAAAATCTTCAAATAAATAAAGAGTTTGATGTAGATAAATTTTTATATCCCAGGTTTCTGACTTGGGCATCTGGGAGGTTGGTAATACCTTTTGCCAAGATATTGGAGGAAAAGAATACATTTTGCAGGAAGGAGTTTTCAGTTTTGAACATAATTGGGTTTGAAATACCTGCAATATAACCAAGAGAGAGAACTAATATTCATTTGTGGGTATGGGTTCAGATCTTGGACAGCAGTTTGAGCTATGATATAGGTTTGGGAGTAATTATCGAATCGATGGGAATAAAAGAGATGGACAGGAAAGTACATATAGATTAAGGAAAATGGCCTTGTTGAAACTTTGTTTTTAAGTACAGAGGAAAAGGCTCCCGTAAAGTATACTGAGATTAATACCAGGGGAGTATTGTATCATGGAAGCCAAGGTTAAAGAATGCTTTGAGGAGAGACTGATCAGCATTGTCAGATAGTACAAAGAGGTTGAGTATGAGAGTAACTAATGTGTCTGTTGGGTTTAACAATAAGGGATTGGCAGTGATCCCTGGAAAGAGCAGTTTCAGTAGTGTTGGGGATTGAAGTCAGATTGCAGTAGACCTTGGGCAGTGGATGTGAGGTATAGAAATGAAGGATAGTGAATATAGACAATTCTCAAAAGTTTACCGTTTAAAGGAAGAAAATGAGAGTAGGGAAACATGGGTTTATAGACATGTTCTGTAAAAAAAGGGAAATAATTGAATTTGAATTTGCTTTATTTAGAACTTTTTGAGCGCCCTTCTTTCTGACACTGGGCATTTAGTGGTGAGCAATATAGATGTGGTCTTTGCCTCTGTAACACAAATAAGTATAGATATTATACATAGGCAGGAAACAATAAATATGTCCCTTGCCATAAAGGGTAGAACAAAGATCCCGAGGAAGTG
Source organism: Noctilio leporinus (assembly GCA_004026585.1). Lineage (NCBI taxonomy): Eukaryota > Metazoa > Chordata > Mammalia > Chiroptera > Noctilionidae > Noctilio > Noctilio leporinus. The sequence goes on from PVIW01002306.1 coordinate 84,448, forward strand.
TAGAGAAAAGTCATTTAAAGGCCTCGATAGATTTAAAGTCATGTTGGACAGATCAGCCTTGTGTGAAGAAGGGGTTTTTGGTTCTGGACCAAAGAAAAGGAGAGTATGACGTTTTGGATACCTGCAAATCAGTCGTGCAGATTTAGTAATACAAGTACATTATGCAAATGCAGACAAATGATATTTGAAATACAGGATATGAAGAGCTATAGCAGAAATCCTAGTGGCATCCAATTTAATTAACCCATACCTTCAGAATTAGTTAACATTTCAATGCCAGCAGTTGGCGGAATTGATTGTGCCTTCTAGGCTGATTGCATTCCTGCTAGTGAGCACAGGCCAAACAGCAAGAGGGAGAATAAGATAAAGACAAGAAAAATGTGGAAACTTAAAATGTTCCCAGTAGGAAGATAAAACTCTTTTCCCCAAAAGCAAGGGCTGAAAGATAAAGGAGCAGTTTGTAATAACATAATGCTCTGTCTGAAACCCCACTAAGGAATCCACTCTTTTTTTTTTTTTTCCTTTTCTTTTCTTTTTTTTTTTAAAGCCAGATGTTTTTATTTTATTTTTTTAAGGTTTTATTTATTATTTTTAGAGAAAGGAGAAGGGAGAGAGGCAGAGAGGGAAAGAGACATCCATGTGTGGTTGCGTTTCACCTGCCTCCAGCTATGGACCTGGCTGGAGACCTGGCTTGTAACCTGGTTATGTTGCCCTGGCTGGGAATTGAACCAGCGACCTTTGGGTTCGCAGGCCGGCGCCTTATCCACTGTGCCACCAGCCAGGGCTAGGAATCCACTCTTAAGCAGTGAATTGTCCAAGGGAGGATTGCATCCTAAAATTTTTTTATACTGCCAAGAAATCCCTGGATTTCATGTAAAATTTTTATATAGCAAAATGGTATTTTAACACATCTTTTGCTATTAGTAAAGTAGGATCTAAAATTCACTACTAAAGAAAGTAAGTATAACATGACCTAAAGAGAATAGAAATACATACTCTATAGCATGCATAGTAAGTAAATTATATGCATGTTAAATCTGCTGATTTGATATTAAAATAACAGTAGTAGGAAATACTACAGTTAGTGTGTTTTATATTTGCATAAGAAATGCTGGAAAGGATACAAAAGAAACTAATGAAAAATTATTTGGAGGGCATGGGTAGTGAAAAGTAGCATGCCTTGTTATTTGTATAAACTATTACTAATAGAGAATTACATTTAGCAGCACAAAAATAAATACATACCATGAATTTAGGCCTAAGAATTCTGATTTTCAATATTTTCTGTAATTTTTCTGTTAATAATGAGAGTCTTTTTTTTTTTTTGTCCAATATTGTTCAGTTACAAATTTGAATTTTTTTTTTTTAAAGATTTAATTATTTTTAGAAAGAGGGGAAGAGAGAGAGTCAGAGAGGGAGAGAGAGACATCCATGTATGGTTGCTTTTCACCTGCCTCCAGCCACAGACCTGACTGGAGACCTGGTTTGCAACCTTGTTATGTTGCCCTGGCTGGGGAATCGAACCTGCGACCTTTGGGTTCACAGGCTGGCGCCTTATCCACTGTGCTACCAGCCAGGGCCTCACAAATTTGAATTCTTATAAATTGTCTGTATAATAACTATTTTAAACATGTTGTTTAAAATAATTTCTGGATCCTAGAAACTTTTATTCTGAGATAATTGTAGATTCACAGCAGTTATACAATAATAAAGATCCTATGTATACTTCACAGCCTTCTTGAGTGTATGTGCTGCCAAAGTGAGGGCACCGCAGCCCTCTTTAATAGTAACATCTTAGAACTTCGGTATCACAATGAAAATACAGGTATTGATACAATCTACCTACCTTATTCAGATTTCATCAGTTTTCCATGTAGTAGCGTGCGTGTGAATTTATTCTATACAGTTTTATTGTGTATAGATTTGGATGACAGCCACCATAGTCAGGGTATGATTTTAGACTTTTAAAAGAATATTTTCATAGTCTTTTTTTTTTTTTTTTTTTTCCTTACAGTGTTTTGGAACAACACAAATTGACAAAAGAGCAATGGGAAGAAAGAATACAGAACTGGCATGAAGAACATAGAGGAATGCTAAGGTACTTGGATGGCTGTTTCTTATTATATTCCTCAAAGTATTTTTATTTAATAATACTAGTTATTACATAAGATTACTCCCCAAAGATCACTTGACTTATATGAATAAAACACTAAATTTAATTCAAAGTATTTTTGTAATTTGTTTGATATTAGATACTCTTATTTCATTATGTTATCATACACTTTATTTTAACAGGGAAGATTCTATGATGGAATACCTAAAGATTGCACAAGATCTAGAAATGTATGGAGTCAACTATTTTGAAATAAAAAATAAAAAAGGAACTGAATTGTGGCTAGGTGTTGATGCTTTGGGTCTGAATATTTATGAGCATGATGACAAGTAAGTAAATAGTGAACTAGTCATTTAATTAGTTGGCTTGATTACTCTTAATGCTTTTTTTTTTTCCAATTTAGAAGATTAGTTAATGCCACACATAGGCATTCAGATACCATATTTTCATTTTCTCAACATCTTGTGGTTTCAGTTTACTTCTCAGTGTACTTATCAAAATGGGTGGATTCATTTTTATTTGAAGGATGCATCCTAATCTCTTATGAATTATGTCTAGTAGCTTAATTAAAATTTTTTCTGGCCCTGGCTGGTAGCACAGTGGATAAGGCGCCAGCCTGCGAACCCAAAGGTAGCAGGTTCGATTCCCCAGCCAGGGCACATAACAAGGTTGCAAACCAGGTCTCCAGTCAGGTCTGTGGCTGGAGGTTGGTGAAAAGCAACCATACATTGATGTCTGTCTCCCTCTTTGCCTCTCTCCCTTCCCCTCCTTCTGGAAATAATGAAATAAAATATTTAAAAAAAAAAAATTTTTTTTTCTGGAATAGTTGAATAATTCTTTAAAAGTCTGGCATACAGGTTGAAATTAAAATTAACATATATAAGAAATTAAGAGCAATAAGACAATGAAATTAAAATATATCTTATGTTTGTAACACTTTTATTGAATATAGGAATTGTTTTGAATATTTTTGGACATTACTGAAGTAGACTATCCCTGTATTAAAAATAGTGAACAGTGTAAATTTATTTTGAAATTGACCAGCTATTTTTATATTAATATAAAGCACATCCAAGTCTTTTACCACTTTTGGGGAACGTTAGTACAATTGCTTTATAGTTTAATTTATTTACCATACCACATAAACATCCAAGTCTCTGCCAATGGCACCTTCTCCAAAAGCATTTCTCTTTATTGGTTGGCTCCAAATTTGTAGTTTCATTATCACCAGTATCTAATAAAACACACATTTCTAAGCATATGATGATTCCAAAAGAGAACATTTAACTAATTTTACTCATAGGTTTTTTCATCTCTATTACAAAGCAAGTTAAAATGCTTTATCGTTTGGAAGGGAAATTTTTTGAGAAGCAAAAATAACTTTAGGACTATTATAGGCCAAATCTTTTTTTCTTTCTTTTAAAAATTGTTGAATTCATTTTTATTAGAGTATCTGTTATATATAGATACAGATAAAGAAGGGAAATATGAAAGAGGAGAGGTTAGCTTAGGAAACAGAAGAAAGGGATTGGGGATTGTGGGCAAAGTCTTTTCTGTAATAGTTTAATTTCTTTATAATGAGAATATATTCATTCATCTATTATATTTTCTAAGTTAAGTCAAAATAGGGAACAACTTTAAAACATTAGTTAGGTTCTTTTATCAGCTGTGTTACTATTACCTTTGTGACCCTGGTCACATTATTAACGCTGTAAAATTTGTATAATTCACCTCAGAAAATTGTTGTGAGAATTATATAAGGATATTGCTTTTGAGTTTTTACGAAGTAGCATGTAAATGTGGTATAACATTACCTTAAAAATAGTGGTCTAGCAGTCTCCCTTATAAGTAGGTAACTGATTTCTCTTAGTGGCTATTAAGGGATATTGTGGTATGTGCATATCGAGTAAAGAATGTTTTTTGTAGAGAAAATTATTTAATGTGCTGCAGTCAGCCTGCTTAAGAATTAAAATGACTATGAATAGGTAGAAGTCCATATTCTGTTATCAAAATACTGACTAAATAGTCCTTTTGGCCAACGTAGGTGTTGTAGTCATTTATGCTCTTGTTGGGTAGCAGCGACACATTTGATGGGTAGTCGACAACAATGAAATACATGATAAGCAGAAACAAAATTACTTATTCAAATTTGATTCCTTAAACCTTTGTATGTAGGGTGGTAAATAGAAGCTATAGTTTTATAGTCATAGAGTCAGAATTTTAGTTCTCTTTATCCAAATATTTATATGAGTGCTTAAAAATATTTGTGGGAGATGTGTCACATACTATAAAATTAAGTCTGCTAAAGTGTACTGAAAACTTAGTGTTTTTAGTATGTTCATAAATAATGTAAACATTTTAAAATTAAACAGGAAGAAAATAATTTTTTAGTAAGTTAGGTTCATAATTCACGTGAAAAATGATAAAAGCTATTTTCCTCCCTTTTTTCTTAAAACATATTTCAACCTAATAGTCATAGTAGTTTGAGTCTAAATAGGTAGAACTTGTGCAAACCCTAACAGGGAAATTAAGGTTTGTGACAAATTCATGAAGTTGTTGGGATAGTCTTCATTTTATGTGATTTGGAAGTTTTTTATTACTTAGTTTCAGAGAGAGGAGAAGGGAGGGAGAAAGAGAATGAGAAACATCTAGTGTGAGAGAAACATAGACTGACATGCCCCCAACTGGGGTTTAATTGATCAAATTATCCCTTAAAAGGCAATGTCAATAGTATGTTATGAGTAAGTTAATACATTTTGAAAATCTGGAACTCCTAAGACTGGTCATTCAACTAAATAGGCCCTAAAAGTTGACACAAATTTTGCCCATTGTTTCCTGCTTATAACTAAAGAAATGCTTTCTTTTTTTTTTTTTAAGGTTAACACCTAAAATTGGTTTTCCGTGGAGTGAAATCAGAAATATTTCATTTAATGACAAAAAATTTGTTATAAAGCCAATTGACAAAAAGGCACCTGTAAGTAAACTTTAAAAATGTTTTATGTATTTTAGATTTCTGGCACTTTGCTATAGTATTACTTAAAAAATGACATTATTCATTTATTGAATTGCTCCTGAGGAATATTCTTTTTCCATAGTTTAACTTTCCTATGTGATAAAATAATAAATGGTATTAAATATATAAGATTTTAATCTTACTACAACATATAAATATTAGGATTTTATTTTAACTGAAATTTAACTGTAGGATTTTAGGAGGTGATTGAAAATAATCACCATTCCTAGGAAGCAATTTAAAAAAAGCTTGTTTGTTGATGTCTAGAATGTAACAAAGGGAGCCCTTTTCTACATTAATTCTGTTTATAAAGTTTCGCATCATGAATGTATTTTTGTAACTCAAAGCCTTAAACTTAAATCCTTGTACTTAAATAGATTCTTTGATTTGTCTAGTGTCAAGCATACTGTTGTATTGTTACTGAAAAGGCAAAAAGATGAGGAGAAGAATTCTAGATTAAAAGTCTTGACAGCCCTGAACAAAGACCAGTTTTGAGATAACTATGGCAAGAGGGAAAACAAACAAAAAATCCTCCTGAGGTGGAGGAACAGATGCAAATAATTCTTTTGGAAAAGAAAAAATAATGAATGGCATTTAATATGTTGAGAGAGTGTAAGATAATTAGCCTCTCTACAAAACTGGTGGGGAATGAAACGGTGAGGAACCAGTTACATGGAAGTATGGCATACTCATAAGGAATTAGGAAATCTTATGATTTTGAAACTGTATGTAATGGGACATTAGAATTCATACCACGCATGGTAATTAGTACAGATTATTGTGAGAGAGACTATTCTTCAGGAAGATTTTAAATTCAAAATACTTTATGTTTAGGATTTTGTTTTTTATGCACCTCGTCTGAGAATCAATAAGCGGATTTTGGCTTTATGTATGGGAAACCATGAACTGTACATGCGAAGAAGGAAACCAGATACTATTGAAGTACAACAGATGAAGGCTCAGGCTAGAGAGGAGAAACATCAGAAGCAGTTGGAAAGGTATGGAATTTATAGCCTTTCATTCTTGATTGATAAGAGTAGGCTATTTAAATTTCAAGAGTGATAACCCTGGCCAGTGTGACTCAATTAGTTGGAGTGTCATCTTGTAAACTGAAGGTTGTGGGTTTGAGTCCCACTTAGGGCACATACCTGGATTTTGGGTTCAATCTTCATTTGGGGCACATGTGAGAGGCAACTGATCGCTGTTTCTTACATTGATGTTTCTTTCCCTCTCTAAAATTAGTATGTCCTCGGATGAGGATAAAAATACATAAACAAAAATAAAATTTATGAATGTTCAGTTTCCTTAACACACCCAGCATTTACATTTTACAGTATGTTCATTATATTAAAATTGAATTATAGTGTTATCACTATCCTCTTTTAAAATGAGTATGTATAATTTTCAAGTTAGATATCTGAGAGAGATTTCTGAGTAAATAGCTTTTCTTGATTTCACAGGTGTGCTTTTCTTTTATTATACTTGAGCTTCTTACTGACAGACATTGGATTGGATGTAGTATGAAATTTTCAAGTTTGTTTTGCTTATGTCTTTGGGTAGGAATATGCTGAGTGTTTTTATTTTTGACACAGTGTCCTGGGCATTACAGAACTCAAAACAGTCAGTGTACAGAGTACAGTAACACCAGTTCTCTCTGCCAACGTTGATTGATCTTGTAACCATGGTTCGCTTAGACCTTCAAAAAAGATACTGTTAACTGTATTGAATTGAGAGTTTTTGAAATGGAAAGATTAATTAAAATTCTTGTTGGCCTTGGAACCAGATTATTGGGTCTGGCAATAACATCCCCAAATCTGATTCTATATTGATTTAAACTTTGTGCTTTATTTGAAAAAATTTAGACAGCACACTGAAATCAACCTTTATTGAAGAGATCTTTGTAGAGTAGTGTTACAATTTTAAAAAGAGCAGGTCCTAAAGAAAACAATATTGAGGAGCCCTTAATATATGTAAATGTATATATTTCAAACATGTTGGAAATTACATGATTTGTATCTCATAAATAGGCACTCTGAAATACAGTTTGCTACCTATACTTTCAGTGTTTGTATCTAATGATGTGTTTATTTCTTAAATGTTCTGTGTAATTCAGATCTTTTATTTTTTAAGGATTTTATTTATTTTTACAGAGAGGGCAAGGGAAGAAGAAAGAGAGGGAGAGAAATATCAGTCGGTTGCCTCTTGCATGTCCCCAGCTGGGGACCTGGCCTGCAACCCAGGCATGTGCCCTGGCTGTTAATTGAACCAGTGACCTTTCATTTCGCAGGTCAGCACTCAGTCCACTGAGACACCAGCCAGGGCCAAATCTTTTATTAATTCATATTGCTTCCCTTCATTTATATGCCTTAAAGAAGTTTATTGTATTGCAAATCATTTTTTATTCAGGCACAAAACTTTCCAATAATCCCTAAGCCACCATTTAAAGATACTAAGTTATTTCTTTACTTTGACTGGGCTCTATCATTTTTTACTGTTCTCCTGGCTTAAGATCCCATTGTAATTCTAGTATTACATGCTTGTTAAAATAGTTCTTTACTGGGCGTTATTTTCTATACATTCAGAAATTACAGGAGATTGGCTCTAGGACCTTCATGGATACCCAAGTCCTTCATACAAAATGGTGTAGTATTTGCATATGACCTATTTATATCCTCCCCTATACTTTAAATCATCTCTAGATTACTTAAAATACCTAATACAATGTAAATACTACGTAAATATTGTGATACTGTATTGTTTAGGGAACAATGACCAAGAAATGGCTGTACATTTTCAGCACAGACAGAATCATTATAGGCCTAACTAAATAGTGCACATCAGCAACAATATAACTTTTTTCAAATACTTTCAGTTCACAGTTGGTTAATAATACACAGTTGAGAAACCCACAGAGAGCTGACTGCGTGATTGCATACTCATCACTCAGTAATGTTCTAACTGTTCTGCTTATCTGTAATGTTGGTATGTTACTTATATCCTTAAATATATTTGTCTAATACTTATTTCTCACTAGTATATGTAGTATGATTAGTAAGTACCATTTGGTAATGGTGCTGTATTTTAGTTACTTTAAGGCCTAGATGAAAATGGAAGACTTTCAAGGATCCTTTTTGCCACAATAAGAATCCTGTGGTTCTTAATCATGGATAAATTTTATAGCCTTTCATTAGCAAGCATTGTCTACTGTAGGAACTCAGTAACTGTTTTACACATTTCAATGCCTATAGGATGTTTTATATTAGCAACAGAGGGATTGGCAGGTGTCAGAAATGGCATGCCAGGTCTTCATTTATTCCCTGCTTTATAGGTCAGACAGAGAGAAATGACAGCTCTATATGTGGAAACAGTTTTGGCGAAGCCCATTGGCAAAGCCTGCAGACATACTTGGGGGAGTGCTCAGAGGTGTGCTGCCTATGCTGCTGGACTCTCTTAGGCAACAACAGTAGTGTGGAAGGGGCAGCAGGCAAGCCTCTTTCCCTACAATACCTTGGTATATGGGATCCTGTTCTTTCCCCATACCTCACAAGTTTGGGTTTTTCACAATGAACTTGGTGTTATGTATACTATATACCATGGGTTATTGGTCTCTATAGCCTGTGCTGTGAAGTTACTTGCATCCAGGTTGATGATGATTCATTCTGTAATTCTAAACATTTTTTGTATGGTTAAAATTGTTACCAAATTTTAAAACTTAAGAGCCTTGAATTTACAATTCAGATTGAGAAACACTCACCAATTGTAGGTTAATGATGGGATGTTTTGTGTCATAGCTGGCTGCCTGTGTCAGTTGGACGCAGCTGGTGTCATACAAAGATTACAGGCTTTGCATCTAGATAAATCTGGGTTTCCATTCTCTTCTAACACTTGTTGAAAAAAACCTCTTAGCCACTGTTCTCTTAATAGTCTCTTACCTTAATGTGTAAACAGCAGTTCAACAGTTTTTGTGAGAAATAGTAACAGCAGTATACAAACATTTAATACATAATCTGAATAGAAGTTACGTATTAGTTTTTTATTTTAAGAAAAATGTAATTGGGCCCATATGCTAGTCTTTAGAAAGTAAGGTATTCTAAAACATTTTCTTTTTGCATGTTAATACAGAGAATTGATAGTTTATTAACATGTTGTTTGCATTCTTGAAATAGAATCTGGTCAAATGAGTGTTTCCAAACCCAAACTCTAAACAAAAATATTTACATCTGTGGTTTAGAGTTACATCATTACATAAGAGGCTTCATGGGGGAAAGTGGGACTTTCCTGGAACTTTAAAGTTAGAAATAGGCTTGAGAATTAGAGAAGGGGAGATATTTTCAGAAGAGGAAGCCAACATAAGCAGAAATGTAGAGATAAGAATAGGCATGGCTTGCCTAGCAGCCAGTGAACATACCAAGTTGGTCCTTGCAATTGAACCTTGTTTAGGGGAGAAGACAGACCTGCAAAACTAGGTATATAAGGGATGTGGTGAGCCAAAGGTGTTTGTTTTAGTTGAATGAAATGTTAATTAAGGATGGCTGTAGTCATCCTTAGAACATCCTTCTTAGAACATATGAGACACAGGCTTCCTAAGAGTACAGCGGAGTAAAACTGTGTACATTGTTTTAAATATTATGATCAAGTTAAGTTTTTGCTGTCTATTTCATTTTTTGATACAAAGGCTAATTCCCTGCTGCCACACCCAATTTACTTGTGGCCAGGTTAGTTACCTTCAGTCTTTCATCCTGTTTCCATATCTCCTTACCTTCATCCTTGAAGAAGAAAAGATGAAACATCAATAGGGAGAAACTAAGTGAAACCATCCACCATCTCCAGAAAGGGCCATATATGTGCCAGAGGTAGACCTGACAGGTTCCAAGTTCATGCAATATTACTGAAGCCTTTAGGTCTTGCAATCTGGTTTATGGTATGAGTCTCAGGTCCTTAGAGGGAGGCAGGAAAGTAACTGTGTTGGGGAACTGTGGCATCCATAAACGGGTCTGAGCGGAGACTGAACAACATGCTAGGACTCCTGGCAGCCTAGCATGAAAAGGAGTAGCTCTTGGCCATACTAGCAATTACTTGAAAAATGCTGTGCTTTTGCTGTCAGGGACAGCCTGCATTTCCAGCTTTCCAAAGAATACAGAAAAGGCAGCGCCTCCATGTTGGGGAACAGTGGCATCCAGTAGGACCTTCTTTTGCTCTAGGAAATTGGGAAACTCATTCATTTAATCCTTTATCATACTCATGTCTCCTAGAGGGGTGGAGTCTCACAAGTCCTTAAATCTCTTTACCTGCACATACTTGTATATACTTTATAGATCAACATAGGATAGGAAGAAAGAGGTAAATGTGCTGCACAGTGAAGCCAGGTCTGGGGATGGAGAGGTTAGTAGTTGACTCTTCCTCTTGCTGTTGAAAAACTACCTCGTAGGGAACTTGAACGAACATAGGTGAGTTCTCCTCAAATGAATGAACTTCAGGCCCTAGAATCTTAAATGCTGTGAGGATTCATTAAACCAGGTGGGGAGGTGTAGTGAGTCCTAAACTTCATGTTTGTTTTGGTGCATAGATCACTCAGTTATCTGTCATACTTCTTGCTGACTTGTCACAATTCCGTTTGCTCAAGCAGGATACTCTTTCTGTATTGAGGGCAGATAAGTATGCAGGAGTTGTAGCAATTTTTAAATTTGAGGTTTAAGGAAAATAACTTTGATGAAACTTTGCTGATGAAACTTTGCTGATGAGTATAATCTTCAGAGACTGGAGGTTAAGGAACCTACGTGACTTTGTGCCAGGCATTTAGTTAGAATCGATACTAGATGGCGGTGATGTCTTTTTTGGGGAGTATTTAGACATACTCAGATAAGTTTCAGAAATGAAAATATCCATTTTTTAACTAAAAAATTTATTCCCATTAAAATAAAGGCAATATTGAGTGTTTATTAAACTTACTAAGTAGGTAATATTTCTGATGATTAACATAGTATCTCATCCAATTTTTATTTATATCTATATTTCTGGTCCTTGACATAGAGTCATATCCATGGTAGGCCCTTGGTAGATGTTCAATGGATGAATTGGACAATGTGTAAAAGAAACAGTCCCATTAGGCCCACAGCAGGTGCAGCTAAATGATGGAGGCAGTCTTGCCACCTAGCGCTCAATGGTGATCTTTTTGATCAGCATTAGATACCTACTTTCATGCTAATGAAATTGTCAAAAGAAATATAACTGATTTGTCATCTTGTTTCTAAGCATAAATTGGTTTTACCTTAGAAATTAAACTTGCATTAATTTATTGCTAATTATTGCAAATTCTTGGCCTCCCAGGTTATTTTACTATTTAAAATAAAACAGGCTTGTGTGCTCCCTTTGAGCTCCTGATGAGCTAAAGAAGTCATTTTCTTGGGTATGGCAGCGGTGCAGTTAACTCCTTTTGTGCTGACCTCTAATTTATTGTCAGAGTTCATTGAGTATGCAAGTGGTACATCTGCTTTTTCTTTCTTCATACAAGGCTGCATTTTAAAAAATGCTTTGTACACAAGAGATATATTTGACAGTTTCACTTTATTAACAGTCTTAAAAATTTTTCGAGATTCTTTCTAAAGTGGCCAAGTTTTTAATATTTTTAAAGTAACAATTGACTATATTTATTGTGACCCCACAATAAGAAACACATTATAATCCAGTATATGTGTAACAGGATACTTCTGTATTTTTAACTATGTGATTTTTTTTTTAGACACAGATGAATATAATGAAGATATAATACTTATGCTGCACTTTCTTCTTAGTTGATTTTTCTAGTTATTAATTTGTAATACATCCACTGCAATTCTGTTTAAGGGCACAGTTAGAGAATGAAAAGAAGAAAAGAGAAATAGCAGAAAAGGAAAAGGAAAGAATAGAACGAGAAAAGGAAGAGCTAATGGAACGTCTAAGGCAAATTGAAGAACAGACACTGAAAGCCCAGAAAGGTATAAATTTCTTTTTAACATTGGATTCAAAATCATTGCTCTGGCAGTAGTATTTCCTTACTGTTGTTAAAACTTATTTGTCCTACAGAGAATAATTACATTCAGTTGCCAACTTAAACAGTGGAATTATATCATAAACATATATTCAACTATGCTGTGCTTATGTATTCTTTCTCTTTAGTTACTTAAGTATTTCCATGTGTATTCATTTTGTGTAAATGACTATACATTTATTTTTTTCAGGATTCTATAAACAACAATATATTTTCAATACTTCCTGGCATGTAAACAAGCATTTATGCAGGGCTTAATGGCTATTTAAGTAGTTTAAGGCATTTTTAAGCTATTCTGACTATATAAACTCTTTTGGACTTAATCTCTAAATTGATTTCAGTATATTAAAAAATACGCAACACGGAAAGATGTTGTGAAGAATCTAATTCCTAAGCAGTGTAACCAAAATGTTACAGTGTATAGAAAGGGTACGGTAGATTTGGAGACTATGCTTTATATTAAATAACTCCAGGATATATTACTTTCAAACAGCAAATAGCGGGAGAATAAAAGAAAAGTGCTAAACAAAATAGCATTTTCCTAAGTGGTAGTATCTCAGGGCTAACATGAAATCTACACTATTTATCAAACTAGAATTAATACCTGCGATCCTGACAACTAGTGGAACCAGCCATTAGCTTTTTGGAAATAGAATAAGGTTATTATTTGTGTAAGGTTTGTTAAATAATGACATCATGCAGGTTTGTTTTCATTCCTAACACCACTTGACTGTGGTGGAGAGATTCTCTGGAGCAGTGGGTAATTTGCAGTTGGGTATCTAGGGGAGAAAGTCACGGAGACTGCTATAAATCCACAAACTGGTTGACCATTTCAGTCCAAGAGAATTGGAGATAATAATTTCTAAGGGAAGAAACAGAAAAAAACCTGGGTTTTACTTTGACTCATTTAGAAACGTCACTTCTCAGAGCTAGAAAAAACCTAGAAACTTCAGTTCCGAGCCCATAGGTAGCAAAGAGACTTGTTCCCAGGCTATACAATAGAAGGATAGAACTTACTTGCTGAATTCAGCTTGATGTTTCTATCACTTCAGATGCCTTTTTCATTAATTGAAGCAAACATTCATGAAATGCCTGGTGCATGCTGCATTTTAAGAATACAAATAATATTGCATGATGGGAGTGAAGTCTGTGGTAGCGGAAATACTAGTAAAGTAACGTAATGTGTACTAAATGCCATGGGAATAGCATAAGCAATACTTTTAGAGATAGAATGCTGTAAAACAAAACAAAAACCCCTGGAATGTACTAAAGTGTGCTTTAAAGAAAGTCATGATACTGGTCTGATTTTAAAGAAAAGGCTGAATGACAGCACTTTTTCATTTATATAATACCTTTTCAAAGAAAAGCTACTTACTAAATCTTTTTACCTTACTTATTTAGGATGTGTAATAAACACACTAATAATTTACACAAAGAAAATAAAACTACTCAAGTAAAGAAGTACTAAAGAACATAAGAATGATAGAACATAGGAAAAAATAGAGCATCCCTACCAAGAAAATTTTTAATCAGTCCTCTTAAGGAAAAAGACAAAGACATCCTTTTTTTTTTTTAAGTAATAAAGCTTTTCCAGGCTGTCCTAAAATCTGTATGATTATCTTATAAAGTATGCTAAATTCTCATTTAAATGCAGTAAGTCTGGCCATATTGAAATCATGATCTTTTGTAGATAAACCTATACGTTCTTTTGTTTGAGAAAAAACTTTTCTATACATCATTGTTGTCATTTAAATTTTGTAAACTTTTTATTGCAGTAATTATTATTTGAAATGAGCCACAAATCATTTAATTAAACCATTCTTCCATTTTACATTTCTGTAATGTATCAGTGTTAGTTATCTATTTTAAACCATCCTTAAATTGATGATTATGTTTGAGATATAATACAGCCAGTTGCATTCAGTTACTGTTCCAACAAATAACAAAGTGAATTCCCACCTTCAAAAAGACAATACAGGAAAGAATTGAGGGTGTAATTTCATTCTGGATACTTACTAAGCACTGTGTACTAGGCAGTGTTCTTAACAGATAATACAAATTATTTTATGTTGTTTTAAGTGCAATGAAGGAAATAAGCATGTTGATGTGATAAAAGTAGTAGTTTTATCTAAGCAGGGGTTTGTCCACTTTCAGTTTACAAATAGGAGCTAAGCTTTAATTCTGTCATTACTGAGAATTTGACCTTAAGCAAGTGACTTTAACTTTTTGATTTTCTAATGTTCCTAATTTCTAAAATGGAAGTAAATAATCCTTAACTTAGTTTTTTGAGATTTTCTGAAATTTATAATTAATATTGAAAATATTTATTTTCATTTAAGTATAGCATAGTAATGTGCATATCTTTTAGTTACAAGGCTTTATGAATTCTTACAAAGCAAATTTATCTTTGTAACTGCCTGGAACAAGATACAGAATATTACCTATATTCAGGGATCCTTTCTTGTGTCCCTTCCCAGTTATTTTTTTTCCCTCCAAATGTAACATACCATTCTGACTTAATCAGTTTAATCTTATTTATTTATAGTAGCTTTGTTGAGATACAATTCATATACCACACAGTTAATCATTTAAAATGTTGTATAACCATCAGTGCAAGCTTAAAACAATTTTATGAGCCCAAAGAGAAATTCTGTAACCATTAGTAGTCATTCCCATTACTTCTTAACCCTCTCTCCCCCAGCTGTAGGCAAATTTTTATCTCTATATACTCACTTGTTCTGGACAATTCATATTAATAGAATTATGTAAAGTGTAGTCTTCTGTGACTTAATCACTGTCATTTACTGAGCCAAATAATTGCAAGATTCATGTTGCAGCGTGTATCAATCACTTCTTTTTGTTGCCAAATAATACTTCATTCTGCGGATAATGCTATATTTTAGTTATTCATCAATTTTTGGACATTTAAGTGTTTCCACTGTTGGACTGTTGTGAATATGTGGATATGAACATTTGTGTACTGGTTATTATGCTTTCATATGTGTTCATTTCTTTTGGGCATAAACTTGGATGTAGAATTGCTGAGTCATATGGTAACTCTTACGTTTAACTTTTTGAGGAAGTGCCAAACTGGTTTCTAATGCTACTATACCATCATATAGTATATGTATGATTTCTGCATGTTCTCACCAGCACTTGTTAATGTTTGTATTTTCAGGTTATAGTCAATCTCATGGGTATGAAGTGGTTGTTATTTGCATTTTCCTAATGGTTAATGGTTTTGAGCATTATTTCATGTGCTTATTGGCCATTGATATATCTTCTTTGGAAAAACATCTTTTCAGTTTCATGCCCGTTTTTCAGTTGTGTTATTTGTCGTTTTGTTGTTGAGATATAAGAATGTTTTATATATGGATACAAGTCCTTTATCATATAGCAGATATATGATTTGCAAATATTTTGTCACATACCATGGGTCATCTTTTTACTTTGTTGGTGTTCTTTGAAACCCAATAGTTTTAAATTTAGGTGGAGTCCAATTTATTTCTTTTTTCATTGCTTGTGTTTTTGGTGTCTTGCCTAAGAATAGTCTTGCCTGTTTTTGCACTAAAAATAAGTGAATTCATGCATTCTTATATTAGGCTTTTTTTTTTTTTTTTTTTTAACTTAAGCATGTAGCTATAGTTTGTTCTTTTACATCATGGAATATTCTATTGCACACATATACCAATACCCATTCTACTGGTTAGGGACATTTGGCATATTTTCAGTTTGAGGTTATTATAAAATAAGGTTGCCAAGAGCATTCTTGAACATAAGACACATGTATTAATTTTGGGGAGGTATACACTAGGAGTGGAATTGCTGGATAACAGCTCTCTATATTCAGGTGTAGCAAATACTGCCACTATTATTCCAAAGTGATTATATCAATTTTCATTCCTACCTGTAGTGAACTAAAGTTCGTATGCTGTGTATCTTCACCATTACTGCCACTGCTTGTTATCATCAGGGTTTTTTGTTTGTTTAATCATCCTAATGAGCACAATGAGTACAGTACATTGTCTCAGTGGCTAATGATTTTGAGCACCTTTGCAAATGCTTTTTATCTATATGTAAAGTGTCTTTTCACAACTTCCACTCATTTTAAAAAATTGGATTTTTGTCTTTTTCAGATTGATCTATATTTCTTTGCATGTATTGGAAAATGTGTTGTCTCTATGAATTGTTTACCTTTTTCTTTTCTTAAAGGTATCTTTTAATGAAGAGTTTTAAATTTTAAGTTCTATTTATCAAACTCTTTTCATTATGGTTGTGAATATGTTATTCTGAACTACCTTCTAAAATCTTTGTTTTGCCTTTCACATTTAGATCTATAATCTATATGTAACTGATTTGTGTAAGGGTTGAGGTTTTTTGCCCATATGTATTTCCAACTGACCTGGACCCATTTATTGCAAAGACTCTCTTTCTCCATTGTACCACAGCATCACCTTTGTCACAAATTCAAGGCTGTACACTATATGTGTAGGTCTGTTTATAGTCTCTGTTCCACTTAACCTATTTGTCTATCCTATTGCCAATGTCAGACTGTTCAATTACCAGTTATATATAAAAAAGTGACATCTCATAGATGAATAATATGTATACAACAAAATACATGCAATAACTGCCCAGTGATTATTGAAAACAAGACAACACTTGGGTTTACATATTGCTTGAATTTTATATTACCTTTTATGGCATCAATTATTGTTGCACATTGCACACTTTTATAAATTATAAGCCTGAAGTTGTGAGAAGGAAAATAAATTTGAGAAAGGTATTATAGGGAGCCATTTAGTTTATAGCAGGACAAGCCTAATTTGCAGAAGAGTTTAATATCTGCCAGTACTGGGCTCCTTGGTTTGAGTCAGCGGTTTGGATGTTCTGCCTATTTTGGCAGCATGTACTCTCTCCTCTTATATTGCAGGTGATGTATTTTCTGGATCATGAATGGGTTGGCAGTTTTCTCTCTTTGTTTGCTACATTAACTGTACTTTTTCTCTCATCTTCCATAGCCTCCCATTCTATTTATTTTGTAATTCTTTTCCGATAAGAGAGCTTCTGAGAGGAAGTTCTGGAGATGGGAAGTCTTAAGAGAGGAAGACCAGTTGTTGAGTTGTCTTTGCTTCAGACCTCTGTAAGCCAGAGATGTCCTATGGTTTCTGAATGCAGCTTTTCTATTGGGTCCCTGTACCTCCTGAGTCTGGCTTTCTCAGATGTGCTTTCCTTAATCTTTCATCCTCAGTCACAGGAGGAGTTTTCATGCTCTTTATATTTGCAATTCTGTTGGTTATTTAGTGGTTATAAATGTTTTATCTTTTTTAAAGAAAGGACTTGGTGCATGATTCCAGTGGCTCACTGTTTTTGCTAAAATAAGATTAGTAGTATATCTGGATCTCTGTGAAAGACCTCATGAATTTTTATTTTATTTAATTTTTTGCCCCACCCCCTACTTCATCAATTTTTAGTAGATTATGGATCTAACATGTTAGAGGTAAAATTAATGTTTATAAAGATCGATAGGTTGAACTTTTATAATTTTAAAGGGGACTCTTGCTCTTGGCTACCTTTGCAGAGGATTTATAAGATGCCTGGAGATCAGTGTCTACATTATTGTCAGTGTTCCTGTGGACTTTGATTCTTTCCTCATGATTTGCTTTTTTCCCAGCTCTCCTAGCAAAAGTCATAATTATTTTAATGTCCTTATTTGCTAACTCCACTGTAGTCCATTATAATACTGGATAATCTCTGGGTCTAGTCTCTAGTCTGTTTGGGCGGAGGTAGTTAGAGGGGGGATTGTTTGGTCCCATCTCCTGGTACACCAGCTAATTTTGGTTGAATGTCTAACATTATGTATGAAAAGTTGTAGAGGCTCTGGACGAAGTTGAACTGGGTCTTGGGCTTTGTTAGTTTGTCTCTGGTTTTCCTTCTCTGCTAGTCTATAGCCTTTTGAGTGTGTCATCTGAAAGACTGTGTCTATGAGGGCCATTCTGTCTCAGCTGAAACCCCAGCCTTTGACTTGGCATTTGCAGGAGTGACCATCTCTCAGCTCAGCTGTTCAGACTCTTCCCCCTTGTTTTCTAGTGTCTAACCCTGTGTGTGTGTACATTTTAGGAGTTGACAAACAGCTTGAGGGGAAGTCCCAAGCAGATTTAGGACTTACTTGTCTATTCACTCCTCTTGAGGATCTTGGTATCTCCAGCTTCCGATGCCTTGACAGCCCTAAAGTCTAAATCCCTTCTTCTCAGCTTGGTGAAGCACTGCAGGCCTCAGGCTCTGTGTTCTGCTCCACTTCTGTCTTCTCTACTCAGAGGGTATGGGGGGAGGGGTGGTAAATGGTGATGGAAGGAGACGTGACTTGAGGGGTGAACATACAATACATGAAATGTACAGGTGATATATTATAGAATGTTACACTTGAAACCTATACAATTCTATTTACCAATGTCACCCCAATAAATTCATTAAAAATTTTCAACTTTGGAGAGATTATATTTTTAAAAAAGTTGTTCAGATTTTCACTTCTTTGCATTTTAAAATGGTGAAGTAGATTTAAAAAAATTATTAGGCTTTTGCTAAGTAAAAATGAGGTCTATGCCTGGCCAGGTGGCTCAGTTGATTAGCGCATCATGCCGAGCATCAAAAGGTTGCAGGCTTGATTCTCCTGACATACTTAGGTTGAGGGTTTGATCCCCACTTGGAGCACATACAAAAGGCAGCTGATCTGTTTCTCACATTCCATGTTTTTCTGTCCACCACCACCCCCCTTCTTTCCTCCCTCGCTCTCTAAAATCAGTAAACATATCCTTGTGTGAGGATTAAAAAGAAAAGGAGTCCCATGTTCAGTTGCAGATTTGCTCATTTTTAGAAACTGTACAGGTTAGATTCCTTGCTACTCTTTTGGCTTCTTTTGATAATGAGTATAATTAGAATTATTTTGGGGGGGGCATATATATTTTTGACAGAACTGGAAGAACAGACTCGAAAAGCCCTGGAACTGGACCAAGAACGAAAACGAGCAAAAGAAGAAGCTGAAAGGCTTGAGAAGGAGCGTCGAGCTGCTGAAGAGGCCAAGTCAGCCATAGCAAAACAAGCTGCTGACCAGATGAAGAATCAGGAGCAGCTAGTAAGGAACCTTTGTTCTACCTTGAGAAGATAATTTTACACAAAGGCATTGAGTTAACCTTGTAAAACTAAGTATATTATTATGCCTTCTGGAAAGCAAACTATATATACAAGTAACTTAATAACAAAGTGTGGAGATAAACCTACAAGTGAAACAGGATAAAAGATAAATGAAGTCTGTTGCTAACAAAGATTCTGATTCACTTAAACTTTACATAGGTAACTGGTATGTTTTGCTTTAGGTAAATTGACAATATATTGTAGCTCCTTGGAGATATCTGTAGGCCATAAGTGATTGGGTTTTGTTTGTTTAGTGGGCTTGCAAATAATAAGGACTAGGCATCTTCAAGTAGAAGATGGTTCAGTCATTTATTTGTCTTTGAGTCTTTCTGAGCCTCAGGTTCCTTTTTTTTGATAAAAGCAGTAATGCCATCTAACAGGATTATTGTGAAATCAAATGAGATTATTTGACAAGGTGTTCTTTTAAACTATGAAGCATTACATAAATAGGTTTTTTCCTTTGTAGGCTTTAGCAAATACTTTAATGATAAAAGTTAAAAAATAGCTCCTAAGTCACATTTTAAGTTCTTGCTACTGAAACAAAAGTTCTTGCCTGTAGAATAATAATTCTTTCACTTTTTTTCTTGTTAGCTCATTAGATCTGTAAATAAGATATATATGATTTTAAAGAAATAATTACCTTTTAAAAAAATGTAAGACTAATTTATTTAATTTATTGGGGTGACATTGGTAAATAGAATTGTATAGGTTTCAAGTGTATCATTCTAGAATATATCACCTGTACATATGTATTGTATGTTCACCCCTCAACAGCCCAAGCATATACGCTAAAGTTTTATTGACTTAATAAATTATTGAAAATATATTCATTTTTTGGTTTTGGTAATTTTGTTGTTTATTTTAGGCAGCAGAACTTGCTGAATTCACTGCCAGGATTACACTTCTAGAAGTAGCCAAGAAGAAAAAAGAAGAGGAAGCTAATGAGTGGCAACAAAAAGTAATCATTTATTTGTTCATTCACTGTCATTTATTGAATACCTATTTCGTACCCAGCAATATGCTGAATTTATGGAGATGAATATAGGATACTGCTATAATTTAGAGGAGGAAGGTACCTGTGCATATTGTAGTAAACATTAGTATATTGATGTATGCTAAGTACTTTGGGAGGACAGGAGATATGAATGAGGCAGGTGTTGGGGAAACCTGTAAGTTTAAGCCGGGTCTTGAATACTGAATTCAGTTTTGTGATAAAAAAGATTGTGAATGGTTAGAGATTCAAGAGGAAGTCATTCCAGACAGAGGGAGATGAATGAATGTGGGAAGTATGAAAGTGCATAATGGGTATGAGGATAGTCAGTGAGCAAGCAATATCAAAATTTTGGAAGATGTGTCTGGAAAGTTAGAGAGGAAAGTAAGTTGTGAAAGGCATTATAGAACTGCCTTGCCAAGGCAAGATGATAGAGTATCTGTAGATATTGAGTTCTGAAGTTTTCAAAATAGGATTGTATATAACATGACCAGTTATGATTTTATAAAAATAACTTAGCAATCAGTGTGAAAGATAAATAGTGGGTAGGACTACTTTAGAGCTAAAGACACAAACTAAAGATGTGGCTATGAGAATAAAGAGGACCAAGAATTGTGAAAGACATTTTGTGGTGGATTCAAACAGGTATGGTAACCAAATGTGGATATAAAATTGAATTAGAGGGATGCAGTGAAGATGATACTGAGATTCCTGACATGAGCTCTTATGTGATGAAACCACTATTGTCTGAAATAGCACACAGGTGAAAACAAAGGCTTTAGTTGGAGGGTTGGAGAATTTAAGATAATGACAGCTTAATTCAAACTTTAAATAACATTATTTCATAAATATCTACTTAACAATTTTTTTACAATAAAATGAACGTGGTTGGTTTCTTTCATGCTAAAATGTTCTTTGTAGCAGTTTAAATTTCATAGGGAAGTTTTTCATAAATTGAGAATTATGTATATGTAACTGTACAAAAGGAATAAAATTTTTAACCTACCTGTTAACTACTTGATTAGAATTTTATAGAGACAAATAAACTTAAGAACACATCACAGGGGCAAATCCTGTGAATTATGGAGATTAGAAAATGCACACAAGGAATCACATTCCCACAAACTAGGGTCAGTGTTGTCACACCTCGGGGTATAATGTACCCTTTCAGGGTCTTTTCCTGTTTACATATGTGTATCATACAAGTTTACATGTTCAGAGTAAGGTCACACTGTACGTAGTGTTTCATTTTAGTCAGTTTTTATCTCATCTGTTAGACTATATTCAAAATTTAGATATACTTGATTTTCTATTAGTTTCAGGTATACAACATAATCATATTTGAATACATTGTGAATGATCACCACAGTAAGTCACTGTACATAGCTACAAATTGTTTTCCTTAAGAGGAAAACTTTTAAGTTAATTCCCTTAGCAGCTTTCAAATATGCAATACAGTGTTATTAACTACAGTTGTCATTCTGCACATTTTATCTCATGACTTATTTTATAGGTGGGAATTTGTACTCATTAACCTCTTTGTCATAGTTTGCTCTCCCTTGCCTCTGGTAACCACCAGTCTATTCTCTGTGTCCGTAAGCTCAGTTGTTATGTTTGTTTTTACATATAGGTGAAAGCATATAATATTTGTCTTTCTCTGACTTATGCACTTGGAATAATACTCTCAAGATCCACCCATGATGTTACAGGTGTCAAGATTTCCTTTTTTTATGACTGAATAATATTCCTCTGTGTGTGTGTGTGTGTGTGTGTGTGTGTGTGTGTGTGTATGTATGTTGGTATATTTATACACACACATATTCTTTTTGCATTTATTCAGCAGTGAACACTCAGGTTGCTTCCTTATCTTGGCTGTTGTAAATATGCTGCAGTGCATATGGGGATGCATATATCTTTTCGGGTTAGTGTTTTTGCTTCTTTTAGATAAATACCCAGAAGTAGAATTGCTGGGTTATATGGTCATTCTATTTTTAAAAATTTTGAAGTCTTTCCATACTGTTTCCCATAGTGGCTACACCAGTTTACAGTCCCAGCAACAATACATTCATCCTCACCAATACTTACTATTTGTTATTGTTTTGATAATAGCCATTTAACTGGTGTGAAGTAGTATCACTGTGGTTTGGTGCTTATTTCCCTGGTGATCAGTGATGTTGAACGCCTTTTCATGTACCTGTTAGTCATCTGTATTTTTTCTTTGGAAAAATACCTATATAATTCTTTGCCCAATTTTTAATTGCATTGTTTGTTTGCTTAACTTCTGAATTGTATGAGTTTTTAATATATTTTGGGTATCAATCACTTATTGTATATATGATTTGTAAATATTTTCTCCCTTTTAGTAGGTTGCCTTCTTTTTTTTGTTGATGGTTTCCTTTGCTGTACAGAAGCTTTTTAGTTTTGATATAGTTCCACTTTTTTTGTTTTGTTGCCTTTGCTTTTTGTGTCAAATCCAAAACATCATCGTCAAGACCAATGTCAAGGACTTTGTTCCTGTGATTTCTAGGAGTTTTATGATTCATAGGTCTTAATTTCAAATCTTTGATCCATTTTGAGTTGATTTTTGTTTTTGGTATAACATAGTGGTCCACTTTCATTCTTTTGCATGTGGCTGACCAGTTTTTCCAACACCATTTATTGAAGGACTGTTCTTTCTTCATGTATATTTTTGGCTGCTTTCTCATAAATTAATTGAACATATACCTATGGGTTTATTTCTGGGCAAACTATATTAAAAATTGATCCAAAAAGTCTTTTATAGCTAATTTGCCAGGCCAGCATCCAAAGTAGGACTTGGCATTGCATCTGTTTGCTCTGTTTTAAAGTAGGCTCTTTTTATGATACTGAATTATTGCAAGTACCCAGATTTTCCCTCCTCCTGTATCTGTCGAGCTGCTTTTCATGGTGTCATTCAGCTTGTTCTTTTATCATCAATACTTCCTGTAAAGTGGAAGATAGCCCTAAAAACTTGAACGATTCAAGTTAAAAGTTTTTGGCTATAATGCCTCATGGGTGAGACTTACATATAATTTATCCACATTAGAATATTTTTTAAAGTGAAAGTGAGGCGGTGTTAACAATTATACCAGGACAACATTGTAAAGCAGAACTTTCCAGGCATACCTGCACAATATGATTACCCAAATAATTGGTGCTGTTGGAATACTTGCTGTTGTATCATATAAGATGACACTTAATATCTAGTTAACTCACTGTTTATGATTTAAGTTGATTATTGGATTAGAGTAATTTCAGTCCAATTCCTCCATTGTCTGATTACATTTTCCCCTCTGTAGTTAAAATGTAATCTTTAACTACATTTTAACTATAAAGGGGAAAATGTAATCTATTTCATGTGGCATCTTTTGACATTATACAAGTATCCATTTCTCATCAACCATTTGCAGAACCATTTTAAGAGCAATTGATAATCCTTGCCAGAACTAATAATTGTATTAAGGTTTTCAAAGTAACATTTTAAAAATTCTGTCACTTCTACCTGCTGGAATTCTTCTAAAAGTAGAACTTTCATCAATGGGGCCTATTATTGTTTCTTGAAATACAGTTTCCATTAGGAAGGATTACTTGATTTGTTAAATTACCAGTTTCTAAGCTTGCTGATAAACGTATTTTAAATATTCAGGCTTATGCAGCCCAGGAGGACTTGGAAAAGACCAAAGAAGAGTTAAAAAGTGTGATGTCTGCCCCCCCTCCACCTCCACCACCACCAGTCATTCCTCCAACCGAAAATGAACATGATGAACATGATGAAAACAATGCTGAAGCTAGTGCTGAATTATCAAATGATGGGGTAATGAACCATAGAAGTGAGGAGGAGCGTGTAACAGAAACACAGAAAAATGAGCGTGTTAAAAAACAACTCCAGGTATTTAAAACTTGTAGTTGTATGAATATTTCAAATATAGTTTGCATTTTTCTTATTTATCAAGACAAAGTTATTAGAAAGGAACATTTGAATTTGGGAAGCTTTAACACTACCTGGCGTTGTGATTGATTGATCTGTGCGTGCGTGGCCTGCAGGTACATAATTTCATTTCTTTCGTTATGCAACTCCATTAGCAAATGTTTGTTAGCCTTATGTAATCAGGCCTTAACTAGTGAGTTATTCTTTAATTATAGTGTGACCCTTTAAAGATAAAAGTATTTTCATACTTTTGTTTAAAAAAAACAAATGAATTTAGTTTTTAAACAAAGTGTATATTAGAAAGCAATGATAACAGACTGCCTGTATGAAATTACATCATGGAGCCAATTCTAATTGTGCTCTTTTTATTATATGGCACAATTCTTTTGGGTCAGGGCTTGTATTTACTTACTGATCTAATTAGATCACAATAGGAAATTTTAATATCCTGATCTTTTTTCCAGTTAAATTTTCTAACTTTTTAATTGGTAAAATCTTTAGATAATTAATAAAGAAAAAATGAGATGATAATTGTAATAGTTTTTAGATCCTGCAATAACATTCTGTAATGACTTACAATAAAGTCATTTCAAACGCTGTAGAGAGTTAAGGAAATTTAGATTAATACACAAAATCATAATGGTTGATGGGTGTAGAAATGAAAGGCCATAAGTATTTCTTTTTAACCATGTCCCCATGATTACTAAAAGTAAAACGAAGTTAAACACTACAGATTTCATAGTGAAATTTTTAATGTACTAAAAAGGAGATTTCTTATATGTATATTTTGTCTTTTAGCCTGTTTCATAAGTTATTAAAATTTAAGAAAAAAATAATAGTCATACTTTTTTATTTTTTAAACATAGGCATTAAGTTCAGAATTAGCCCAAGCCAGAGATGAAACCAAGAAAACACAAAATGACGTTCTTCATGCTGAGAATGTTAAAGCAGGCCGTGATAAATACAAGACTCTGCGACAGATTCGACAAGGCAATACAAAGCAGCGTATTGATGAGTTTGAAGCAATGTGAGAGCTGTTATTTTGCATACATGTTCTTCATAAGCTGAACCACCAACAGAGATAAGCAGGCCTTTGCAGATGTGATGGAATGCATCCCACCTTGCCAAAGCACTTATACCAGTTTGACTGTGGTGGCTGAAAGACATATTTAAGGGGAGCTCTTCAACATTAAGGCAGTGTGTCGTCATGCTTGGTTTTCTTTTCCATTTGAGCCAGGGAATGGAGGACAGTGCTCATCACCTCCTTTCATATGTTGCATTTTCCATTTTTTTGTTGTTGTTGTTGATGATTAACACTAATTATCATGTCTGACAAATGTGGATGTGTGACTTAAGCACTTTGTACATTTTAAAGGGTGATGGTGATTTAATGAGTATTTAGGTTGAGTACTCTGTTCTCCCCATGCCCCTTCCATGTTTTACCTGCATGTATTACACATTCTCATTATGTTTTCTCAGTGTGCCCTTCTCATCTCTTGCCATGCCCATAGCCATAATTCTGCCAACATACAGATCAGTGGCAGTGTTCAAAATGAGGGTAGGTCAAAGGTGCACAGTCTTTGATCATTGTATAGAAGATGGCTATGAGTCATGAAAAGAATTAGAAAGTTTGAACAGTGTAGGGTGTAGCTGGTGCTTAATATTTTTAACCCCAATTTTGTTACATTGTTGGATACCTGCTTACTTAATTACAGTCATCTTTTATAGCTGAATTGATTAGTATTTCATCTTCTGTCATCCTTTGATTTTCTTTGCCTACTGATTCACAAAGGTGTAGTCAGTAAGTAGTAGTTCCCTAGAAGAGTTTATTGATGACATACTACCTGCAAATAACAGTGTCCTGAAAGATTTAAAAATGTTTGCTCTTTTACAGATTGGTTTAGATAGATATTTACTAAAAGAAAATACATATTTGTTGGTAATTGATTATAATCATTAAAAACCTTGGACCTTCCTGGAAGGGCAGCATATGAAAAAGAAAACAGTCCTATGAGGGGACAGTAATACTACCTCACTACTACACCTGCTATGACTGGTTGTTCAACACAATGAAGTGTTCAAGTTACATGTTTTATAATGCAAAGTAATACTTTCAATCATGAACAACTATGTTTCAAATTTCCTTTTCCTTCAGAATATTTTAGAGTGCTAAATTTTTAACTGCCTTTTTGTTGAGCTGAATTGTGGGACTCGAAATTGTATTAAAACTGTAAGCTCTAACTGGTATACTGTCTTCCTGGAGAGGTGTTGTATGTCTGAGAAGGGGTGTGTGTGCGTGTGTGTAAGAGATGTTGCCCATGTAGCATATGAAGAATGTCATTTTAGCACATTTGGTTCCTAAATCATTGTGCTTATTTTTTTCCGGTCTCTAACTGAAAGTACTTAATCCTATTTTAGAAGTTACAATATTAGGTAATAAATGTTAATTAAGTTCAATTATGTCTTTAGAAAAAAATCTTTCCAGTTTGAAAGATGTTCTAATATCCACATGTTCTAACACTTTCTTTATTGTAAAACATCTGAATTTGAAGATGAGGAAAGCCTTGTTTTCTCTGTGTGGTTCAGCTACTTTTCATTTGGTGTTATGCATTCTAATTGACATTTATCTATTGAAATTGCCATTTTGTTAAGACATTTTTCATGCACAGTAGATTCAAGTTGTGTCTGAAAATATCTCTTACGCTTTTTGATTTTGCTGACTTTAAAAGGATTAATCTGGGCAGACATTATGAAAAGGAAAGGTTACATTTAATATATTTTTTTGATTTTGTAGGACAAAATATAACTGGTTAACCTTGAAGTGACTCTTGTACAATGGTTGTACACATGCTTCAAAACCCAATTGAAGAGAATGTTTCTACTTTTAGCACATTAGAGGAACACATGGTGAATCCTGCATTGATGCTTTAAATCATAAGTGTTCACTTTACCAAAACATTAAAGCAGTTGCCATACAGGTGAAAATGTGGACTACCATTGGATTTTTATTAAATTTCTTTTTGAATTGTGTGCACTACCATTGCTACATCAGTTTGATACCAGTGTTGAAAAATGACCAGTTATATTTGCTGTTTATATTCTATTTGTAGATTAGGATTAAAATGGAGTTAATCCATTTTTAAAGCTGTGTGAATTTTTCTAAACAGGAACAACTATTTGCAATATGGATTTTCATAGTAATTAAACCAATTATAACTATTATTAGCAGTTGAGAGCACATGTTCATATAACAATGTAAAAATATAGTAATGAATATTTGGTAAATTCAACAGGCTTTTACCATTAGCATAATTTTGTGTTGTACAACTAAATTACAGTACATTTATA
Source organism: Noctilio leporinus (assembly GCA_004026585.1). NCBI lineage: Eukaryota > Metazoa > Chordata > Mammalia > Chiroptera > Noctilionidae > Noctilio > Noctilio leporinus. The sequence goes on from PVIW01002306.1 coordinate 112,077, forward strand.
ATTTTGGAGAACATTCGTTGGTTAACAATAAAGTAACAAAAGCTCATGCCTTTAAGGTCCACTGTTGTTATTTAACATGTCTTTTTGGTATATTTTCTGAAAATTATCATCTCCATTAGGCCCATAAATAAATCATCACATCTTAAAATTGAAAAGTGGTTAGGAAAAATTACAAAATTCTCATGGATTTACTCTTTCTTCTAAATTATACCTCTTTTGATATAGAAGTAATTGATGATCGTTAATTCTGTGGAAAAATTAAGTCAACCCTTTTGATAACATAAATCAAGATTTTCAGTCATTGCTTTATTATATAGTTTTTAGTTTCTTTTTCCTAAAGAAGATACAGTTTGTCATTGATTAATCCCCACTGTTAAAATGGTAATGTTCTTTCAAGAACTGTAATCTAAGTGCATTTGTTTAAATACATATTCTTATTTTAAAGTAGCATTACAGAACAGTTACCATAAATCTAGTAGAAGTTAATTGTCCTTTTAAAAGCTTTTTACTAATTTTTAATATGATTATTAAAAGATTATTATTAAATAAGTGATAAAGCTAAAAATAGGAAAAGCCAGGTGCCTTCTCAATTTATAGTAATAATTAACTCACTTTTTTATTGCTGTTCTAAAAGACAGGTAGTGATTTCTTCTGATCCTGTCAGAAAACAGAATTTTGTGTTACAAGAGTTTTTTTAAAGAACTAGAATTATCATGTACAAAGTGTCTTAGGCTGTATTGGAACTCACTCCCAATTATTATTATTAGAAAAGAGTTTCAATGTTAGTATTCTGACAAAAAATGAAAATTGCCTACCTATTTTGTCTCAGTTGTGATTACCTTGTTGAATAGTGATGTTGTTAGAGGTGAAGATAAAAACTATTTAGATACAAAAGCATCCCATTCTATGTACTATGTATGATGAAAATAATTAGTTTTTCTTTTAATCTAAAGCTTAAAACTGAAGAATAAGGAGTTACAGCCTTTAGTATTAATTTACTGAACTGATTAGTAAACTAAAATTTAGAGATCTTTACTAAGGAAAGGGACAGCATTTAAATATGGTAGATAAGTTTCTTAAGTTTGTTCTAAGTGAATGAAACTTTAGTATTTTCTTTTTTAACTAAAAGATTTTATGTGGTCATGTGGTTTATCAGGTAGAATGACAGTATTTTAGCACATCTCCAAAGCCCACTGGATTCTGCAGATGTTTTGATAACTTTGTAAAAGTCCAGGCAACCTTGACTCATCACATTCTACCCTGGTAACCAGGAAAACTTGTTTCACAATGACATTTCATATATCAGAGCTTATCACTTTCCCATCCTTCACTTTTTCACTTAAATTATCTTAACTCCCATTTATTTTTAGTGGATCTATTTCTTACTGTGCTCATCTTTCAAGATTGCAAGGGCTGCCATTTTTACCTCTGGAATGATTGTAACTCCTTGCTTTGTTGCCTCAATATTTTGATCTTCCTTAAAATCTGATACAAGAGTTTTCTGATGTCAGGTTATGTACACTGCTTTAGGAGTCAAAGTATTCATCATTATTTTCCACAGAATTTTAAGATTAAAGTTCATGACTAATATAATTAGCCTGTGGCACATCTTTTAAATTCAGGTGTATGTTTGGCTCTGGGATTCCCTAACTACTCAATGGTCCCAGGTTCTTATTTAATGATCTTCATTTAGCCAATATGTTTTTAAGTACCAGCTATACTCTGGGATATAGGAAAAATATTAGAATGACTGTGACTCTGTTATGACTTACCTTAAAATATGGAACTTCAAATATTAATTTATCTTAGATTTAGACTATTTACATTCATCTGCTGCAATACTAGATTGCTTTAAAAATGGCAATACCATTTTGTTGACTCATGTTCTTTGTATGCCCAGATTCCTCCATGCTTGTATCTAGTCAGTTGCTTCCATCTACATAATTTATTATTTGTATTCTCAATTCTAATTATTCATGCTTATTTAATGATCATTTTAAAATTTAGATATACTTTCCTGTTTACGCATGTCATTTTATTGCTCTTAAAAAGTGATACTGGTTTTAGTTTACCTTGACTAAGTCTATACAGCCAATAGTCTTATCTTCCAAGTGGTGATAGGGGATCAGAATTTCTGGGATTTATCCAATGATCCTTGGAAGAGTTCTTTTTGATAAAACATGGGTTTATTATATGAAATTTTTACAGTTTTATAATGTATACCATAATATTAAGATGTTTTATTTTTTGTTCCAGATCTAGAAATGCATGTATGTCTTAGACTCACAATGCAGTACCTCCTTTTCTTTCCTGTAGTCTATACTGAAAAGTCTGTAATGCAAGTCTGGCATTTGAATATATATGCATGCTATCATTCTATTTATATTATTATTTACTTGAAAATTTTAGCTATTTTGGATAAAAAGTTTTGTGATGAAGGGAACTACTACAGCATAAAGCAGATCAATAGAAAATTAGTGAGATGGAGTAGGAATGCATAGTATAGTTTCTCAGCTATGCTTTTTCTTTAGTAAATTACTTTATAGCTCAAATATTAAACACTGGTCTTTAAAAAGTAACCTATGTTTAAGTTTTTCTAACTTTATAGGAAGACTTTTTATACCCAACAGACAATCCAAGTATAATAAATAATAATAATCTTATATTAAATACTGAGAGGTTTAATGGCATTAGGAGTTTTCTGTTGAATTTTTTTCTGTTAAAAATACATATAATGTAAAATTGACCATTTTAACCATGTTCAAGTGTACAGTTTAGTGACAATAGCACATTCACATTGTTGTGCATCTGTCACCACTGTCCATCTCTAGGACTTTTCCATCACTCCAAACAGACTCTCTGTGTTTATTAATAACTAATCCCCATTCCTATCTCTTCTTATTCCCTTCTACTTTCTGTCTCCAAATTTAACTACTCTAGGTAGCTCTTACAAGTAGATTCATAATATTTGTCCTTTTATATCTGACTTACTTCACTGAGCATGTATTTTCAAAGTTCATTTCTGTTATTGCATTTATTAGAATTTTATTCTTCTTTAAGGCTGAAGACTATTCCATTGTTTGTATGTACCACATTTTGTTTATCCATTCTATCAGTCAGTGGATGTTTGGATGTTTCCACATTTTGACAATTGCCAACAATGCTACTATAATATCTTTTCCAGCCCTTGCTTTTGATTCTTTTGGGTATATACCCACAAATGAAATTGCTATGTTAATTATTTAAGGAACTGCCAAACTGTCTTTCATAGCAGCTGTACCATTTTACATTCCTATCACCAGTGCATAAGGGTTCCAGTTTTTCCACATCCTCACCAACAGTTGTTATTTTTGTTTGTTTTTGTTAATAGCTCTCCTAATGGATGAAGTGGTATGTCACTGTGATTTGATTTGCATTTCCCAATGATGCATTTCTCTATGATGTTGAACCTATCTTTTCATGTGCTTATTAGTCATGTGTATATCTTCTTTGCCAAAATTTGTATTCATATTTTGTCCATTTTTTAAAAAATTAACTTTGCTTTTTTGTTATTGAGTTGTAGTTATCTGTATTTTCTGAATATTAGTCTCTTACCAGATTATAAGAGTTGCAAATAATCCTTTACCAGATCTATGAGTTGCAAATATTCTCCCCTTCATGGGTTGCTTTTTCACTGTTGATATTATCCTTTGATGTACAAATTCTTTAATTTTGATGAAGCTTCATTTATTTTTTGTTGGCCTGTGCTTTTAGTTTTTGAATGTTTTCTTTCTTCCTTTCTTTTTTTCTTTCTTTCTTTCTTCTAAGATTTTATTTATTATTTCCAGAGAGGGGGGAAGGGAGAGAGGGAGAGAAACATCAGTGTATGGTTGCCATTCACCTGCTTCCAGCTACAGACCTGGCTTCCAACCTGGTTATGTGTCCTGGTTGGGAATGGAACCAGTGACCTTTGGGTTCGCAGGCCAGCACCTATCCACTGTACCACCAAGGCTAGTTTTTGTATGTTTTAAAGAGAAAAAAATAGTTTTTGATGAAGGTACTACTAAAAGGAGCTATATCAAGATGGGTATGTTATGTACACTGTATAGAGTCGGGAGAGATGAAAAGACACTGTGTTGATGGCACTGAAACATGTGGTTCACACCTTGCCAGTCTGTGATGGTAAAGCAAGAGTGGGTTGGGTCAGAAATGTATGTAGCCTTGAGTCCTGTGCTATGTTGGCTTGGGTTTGATTTGAAAACACCTGGTACCTTTGGGAATGAGTTACAGGAGGGAGCAATACCTAAGTTTATGTATACTTGATTCAGAGAATAAAGCTTAGGAGAACTATGCATCCTATGATCAGCCTGAAGAATGGCTGTGGCCTTGAGAAAGAATTAAATTAACTATCTTCTGAGAATTTAAAGGGAATAATCTGGATGTAATTTGCTCTTATGTTTGCTATAGGGAGTAGTCCCCCCCCCCCCCCCCGCCCCGCCTTCTGCTTATTTTCTAAGTAACCTCTTTGGGACAGTTAAGACCTCCGTTTTTACCCAAACTTTGGTGTTCTTCATGAAGTGGCACAAAAGAACTAGAAAACAATCCAAGAAGAAATAGATTGGGTACTGAGTTCTAATTCCAGATGTTCTACCCTCTTGTCTAATTTGTATAAGCAATTTCATATTTCTGAATTAGATTGTCTGTTTCACAACATTTCTCTAGAATCAGATTTAGATTCCAAATGCATTGTCTTCCCAAAAATGTAATACCTGACCAAGGATTAATATCCATGTACTTTGAGCTTTAATACTTGCTTATAGTTGAAAAACTATTGTTTCAGAGAGTGCTTACAACAGTGGTTCTATCAATATCCTTCTGCTTCCAGATGACTCTAACAATGTCATGACTAGAAAGCACGTGAAGGGTTTTCTAAAACAGGTTTTTAAGGAGTTAGAAAAATAGTTCTTAAAAGATAATTTTGAAGAGGTTATATTAAAAAAAAACAACTCAGTGAAGATTATCTCAGAATATACACACAGTTATTCACTGGCTGTGACATCTTTGAATAATTTTATAAATTTCTGTAGGTTTTTAAAATTGATCATATTTGATGATGCTCTACCAACTTAGCTTTTGCTAGAGGTATAATTTGATTCACCTGCTTATACCCTAATGATATGCTAGGGATTGATTTTCCTTCTTCTTATTGCTTATTTTCCTCATAATTCCTAATACAGTATTTCAGTTTTTCAGCCATAAAGTTTTTAAATACAGGAAAATAAAAAGTTTTGCTAATCTAAGTTATAAATGGATGGTTTTCCTTCCCACTAACTTGACAAAATAGAACAATTTCTGATGTGTATTTAATACCTGATAGCACATTTTAGTTTCCTAGAACATTTAGGTTGATTAAACCGTTATTTTTCCCCTAGAAATTTTGAGATATTTTGAAATTATTTTCTCATAGGTATGAAAAATGTTTTTGTTGGTAGGCATAAAATAAAGTCATTGTTATTTGGTAATTTATATGCATTCTTAAATTATCCTGAGAGAATACTTCCATTTTATATAAGCTAGAATACCAAGCAATATAAAACATCATCATCTGTAAAGTTTATCATATAATTTCATGTAGTGGGCCACATTACATTCTAGTATAAGCTGATGTTTTAGGGATATTTATGTTTGTGGAACATAGGCTGTATCAAACAAAGGCTTTACATCAAATGTAAACAGTTTACCCATTAGAGGAGATTATTGGCATTAGTACTTTTGGAATGTTCTCAAACCGTGGAAAAACTGGAAGCAAGTACACCTGTCTTCTTAGATTACTGGTTTGATGTCTCCAGGTAAGAAAATGTTCTCTACCACCTCTTATTTTTGAGCCATTGTATTTTAGCTCTTAAATAGTAGATATTTAAACGGTTTTCAGTTTAATAGTTATCTATGCAAAGCATGTGTTCAAGTTACGGGAGGTAGACGAGACCCTATGATTATGTCATGAAAATTATAGTCAAGTCAGGGAGTTGAGATGAGAACTCAAATACAGAAAGTAAATAGTAAAATACTAAGAAAAAATGGGATAAAATGTTCAGGAGTCAGAGAAATTAGAAGTCGCCTAGTAAGTACTAATTAGCAAGCAAGAAACATGATATTGGCTTGATTAATGAGGCTGGGATAACGTTTTCTTCATTTGTAAACAGCTGCTAGGGAGCATTAAAAGCTATAAATTCACCACTGCAGAGGCTAGCCTGTACTGTAGATTTGATGGCTTAGTTCTCTGCCATTAAGGAATTACATGTTCTTTAATAATCGAATATAAATGTGCTTTCTTTATAATAGAGTCTTGAATATGAGCAATGTTATTGATAGTGGTTTATATTAAAATAGCCAATCTTGAACCATAATATTAGTTTTCTTATGGCCTTTTGTTTACTGTGTATGACTTGCTATTAAGTTTACCATTTTTTCTACAAATTAGTTTTTACTTTATATATTAGGATATCCATTACCTACCTCAAGCAGCACAGGTGGAATTGCCTTCTCAAACAATTGTTAATTGTGTGGGTTTTTCTAAGTGTATATAATAATAGCTTCTATCATAGCAAAACATCAGAAAACTGGGATGTTAAGGATTTTTTTCCCTTTGGAGATTTTTATAAAGCATTAAAGTAAGTTATTACCAAATTTCCTCTTTTATTAAAAATATTTTAGCTCCACTTGAAAATTATATTTTAAAAACTTTGAAGAGTAGATATTAAATTACAGGTATTTTAGGAAAGTTTATTTTTTGGCTTCTGGTATTACGTATTGAAATTGCCCAGTAGTAAAAACGCTTTATGTCGTACTTAGCTACTCTATGGCTAAAGCCACATTTTTAAAAACTTGGTTAAGTCCTTAAAATTCTTTAAGAGATATGTGGACATGAAACAAAATGCAATATATGCAGTGGGATAACACTTAAAAACAAATAAACTATTCTCTGTCCTCTATAGTCTCCAGCTCTCCCCGGAGGTAACTTTTTAACATGTACCTCTTTCTTGAGATGACCTGTTAACAGAAGTTGTAGCATTCCGTCAAATGGTTTTGCACATCTTTTCACTGAATTGTGTGTATTTTGGAAATCATTACATATCAGTGTAAAACTTTGTGCTAGCCCTGGCTAGTGGCTCAGTGGATAGGCACCAGCCTGCGAACCCAAAAGTCACTGGTTCGATTCCCCAGCCAGGGCACCAGCCAGGTCTGTAGCTGGAGGCAGGTGAAAAGCAACCATACACTGATGTTTCTCTCCCTCTCTGATTCTCTCTTCCCCTCTCTCTAAAAATAATAAATAAAATATTAAAAAAAAAACTTAATGCTACTTAACTTCTGATGAACATTATGCTTTGACCAATCTTTTGCTGTTGATAAGTAATACTATGATGTGTTCTTGTACAAACATTTTTGTGTTTTATGTGCTTTAAGAAATTGTGTTACAGCCCAGTGGGTAGGGTCAGTTTATATAAGATTTCCTATATCTTACACATTCCTAAAACATAGGAAGTTATTTTTTACATAAAAGGTGTAAGTGTACTTTTAAAAAATTGAATAATATAGCCCTGGCTGGTAGCACAGTGGATAAGGTGCCAGCCTGCAAACCCAAAGGTTGCAGGTTCGATTCCTCAGCTAGGGCACATAACCAGGTTGCAAGCCAGGTCTCCAGTCAGGTCTGTGGCTGGAGGCAGGTGAAAAGCAACCATACATTGATGGAAAAAAAAAAAACTGAATAATATGTGCTTATTGAACACTTCTTTTCATAAATTGGACTTCTTTATATGCCAGGCTTACTTAAAAGGTGACCTGGCTATAGATTTTAATGGCTCACTTTTGAGGGCCCAAGAGACAAAGCTTTCCCAATAATGAAATCTCAAATTTCTGTTAATTCTATGATCAGAAAATATTTTTTTAAAAAAGAAGCAAATCAATAGGATTTTTAAGTGTACTTTGGTAGCTTTTTAAAAAAAATGTTTGAGCCTAGATTCCAACTTACTTTGGCTTAAATTTATTACACAATATTGTTTCTATTTTTTCTTGTTATTGAGTTTATTGGGGTGACACCGGTTAACAAAATTATATAGGTTTCAGGTGCCAATTCTACAATGCGTCATTTGTGCACTGTACTATGTGTTCACCACCCCAAATCAAGTCTTCATCCATCACCTTTTATCCCCCCCTAAGTTGGGTAACTTTATAGTTTAGGTGTTTTGTTTTGTTTTTAAGATTTTATTCATTATTTTTAGGGAAAAGGACAAGGAGGGAGGAAGAAAGGGAGAGAAACATTAATATATGGTTGCCTTTCACCTGCCTTCAGCTACGGACCTGGCTGGAGACCTGGTGTCCAACCTGGATATGTGCCCTGGTTGGGAATCGAGGAACCAGCAACCTTTGGGTTTATAGGCACTTTTTAGTTTTTAATATACTTTGCCACCATAGCCCCAGTGATCAGCTTCCGTTTGCCTGCTTCTGTTAAAATGGCAAATGACAAACTAAGATTATTGCCAAGCATGATGATATGTAAGATGCTTTAGTTTGCCACCAAACAACAGCATAATATTTCAAAGAAATTTGATTATTGAAGTTTTCTTTGATTTTTAAGAAGGTAGATCAACTTCATGCCTTTTGTATAAAACATCTTCCAAGTTATAGGCATTGTCTTTTAATTCACTGTGCTATATTCTTCTTTTTGAAGTTAAGAAAGTGTCTTGATTTCAGAGCTTTCCTTTATGTCTGTAAACTAGCTCTTGTTTAGAACCGTTGGCCAAATTCTTAAATAATTTTCTTGGGCCACAGAACAGTCTAGATTTGTTTAAAAAGTGTTAATGATACTTCATGTTATTCAGAAGAAACATTGATCTTAGAAGTTTGTACTATCTTTCTCCCCTTCCCCAAGATTCACACTGAATTTTAAGCTGTTGGATCAGAGAGTCCAAAGTCTGTCGTGGTCACCATAGTTCCCTGCTGCTCTTTGCGATGCCCCGTGTTGTGGAGCTCCGCCCCTTGCCCTGTTCCTGCCTTGTTTTTCTGGTGTGCTCAGGCATTGCCACATAGTCAGATTGCAGGTTCTGTGGCCCATGGGTCTCCCCAGTCTAGGAACAAGGAACTTTCCCCAAATACTGCTGCTTCAGCAAATTTTCATTATTGTTTTATCAAAGATGTTTGGCTCCAGGTTTTATCATTTCAGAGCACATTAGACTTATAGCCAGTCTGGCATTCAGGGGTGTTTGGAACAGACGTGAAGCAGCATAATGTATAGATGATTATATGGTTTTTGGAGTCCCATGTTTGGGTTTGAATGTTTTAGCCACTTTCTAGCTGTGTGACCTAGGGAAGCCACTCAGCCATTTGGAGCCTAAATTTCTTCATCTCTTAAATGGGAGTAACGATGTTCATTTTGTAAGCGTTGATTATAGTAATATACAGGGAATATTCTATAAAGCTTTGCATATTACAATGTTAATAGTAACTACTGTCATTTTGTTTTTCATAATATTCTTGTTCATCTGTCAGTGTTTTGGATATTAGTGTTTGTACCCAAATCCTTTGGATTCCATTTTTAATGTCTTCTGTTTGCCTTTTAAGGATTTTACTTGTGATTCTTAGAATGTCTTACTCAGCATATGTTTATTAGAATGTGTACCAGGCCCTGTGTTGAGTATGTGGAGATAAAAAGAGATGCAGCCTATCCTTAGCAGTAAAGAATTTACAGTTTACTCTCAGACGTCAAATAATTGGTGTGTGTTTTGCAGATAAGTGAGGTTGCCTTGTCACTTATCCCAAGGCCCATGCTTCTCTGCCAGCACTTGGCTCTCAGTGACTCGCCAGTGGGTCAGCTAGCTGCATGCTGACAACTCGCAAGCAGTTCTCCACCCGACCTCTCCCCTGAACATTGGACTAAAGACCCAACCATCTACCTGACGTTTCTACTTTGATATTTGACAAACTCATTATGTCAAACCAAACTCAAGAACTTTCCTTCTGCCCCTTGCTCCTGCCTCAGCCAATAAATGGCAGGTCCATTTTTTTTCCTCCCAGTGAATCAAGACAATGCTTTTGGGTAGTATGGATATTTTAATGATGTTACTCCTTCCCATCCATGAACATGGTATATGCTTCCATTTATTTGTGTCTTCCTTGATTTCTTCATTGTTCTGTAGTTTTCTGAGTACAGGTCTTTGACCTCCTTAGTTAAGTTTATTCCTAGGTACTTTATTTTTCTTGTTGCTATGGTAAATGGAATTTGTTTTTTCGCTTCTATTTCTGTTGTTTCATTATTGGCATACAAAAATGCTTTTGATTTCTGGATATTGACTTTATACCCAGCTATTTTGCTAAATTTGCTTATTAGGTTGAGTAAGTTTGTGGTGGAGCCCATTGGGTTTTGTATGTACACTATCATATCATCTGCAAATAATGACAGTTTAC
>PVIW01002306.1:122616-227013 GCA_004026585.1 Noctilio leporinus
TCATAAATGGTTGCTGCACTTTATCAAATGCTTTTTCAGCATCTATTGATATGATCATATGGTTTTTATCTTTCAATTTGTTGATGTGGTGTATTACATTGATTGATTTACGAATGTTGTACCATCCTTGCATCCCTGGGATGAAACCCACTTGATCATGGTGTATGATCTTTGTAATATACTGCTGAATCTGATTGGCCAATATTTTGTTGAGAATTTTAGCACCTATGTTCATCAGAGATATTGGCCTGTAGCTTTCTTTCTTAGTTGTATCTTGCCCTGGTTTTGGGATTAGAATAATATTGGCCTCATAGAACGAGTTTGGGAGTCTTCCCTCTTCCTGAATTTTTTGGTATAGTTTGAGGAGGATAGGAGTTAGTTCTTCTTTCAATGTTTGGTAAAATTCATCTGTGTAGCCATCTGGTCCAGGGCTTGTATGCTTTGGGAGATTTTGGATTACTTCTTGAATTTCACTAGTTGTTATTGGACTATTCAGGCTTTCTGCTTCTTCTGGGTTCAATTTTGGTAGATTATACCTTTCCAGAAATGTGTCCATTTCATCCAGGTTGACATATTTTTTGTCATATAGTTGTTTGTAGTAATTTCTTACAATCTTTTGTATTTCTGAGGTATCAGTTGTGATTTCTCCCTCTTTCAGTTCTGATTCTGTTTACTTGGGTCCTCTCTCTCTTTTTCTTGATGAGTCTGGATAAGGGCTTGTCAATTTTGTTTATTTTTTCAAAGAACTAGCTCCTTGTCCTGTCGATTCTTCGAATTGTAGTTTGAATCTCTGAGTTATTTAGTTCTGCTCTGATCTTGATGATTTCCTTCCTTCTACTTGCTCTGGGCTTTGTTTGTTGTTGCTCCTCTAGTTCTTGCAGCTTTGTGGTTAGGTTGTTTTTATAAACTTCTTGTAACCTTTTTTGGAAGGCCTGTATTGCTATAAACTTCCCCCTGAGAACTGCCTTTGCTGCATCCCATAGGTTTTGGGCTGTTGTGTGTTCATTGTCATTTGTTTCCAGGAACTTTTTGATTTCATCTTTGATCTCATTGTTGACCCCTTCATTGCTTAAAAGCATGTTATTCAGTCTCCATGAGTTAGAGAATTTTTTGATTTTTCCCTTGAGATTGGATTCTAATTTCAAGCCATGTGATCTGAGAAGATACTTTGTATGATTTCAGTTTTCCTGTATTTGTGGAGGCTTGTCTTGTGACATAGCATGTGGTCTATCTTGGAGAATGATCCATGTGCCTTTGAAAAGAATGTGTATTTTGCTTCTTTGGGGTAAAAGACTCTGTATACATCAGTTAGGTCCATTTCCTCTAGAGTGTTGTTCAATGCCACAACATCTCTGGGGATTTTTTGTTTGGAAGATCTGTCCATTGTTGATGATGGGGTATTAAAATCCCCTACTATTAGTGTGTTGCTTTTTATGTCTTTCTTAAAGTCTTCCAAGATTTTCCTTATATATTTCGGAGCTCCTATGTTGGGTGCATATATGTTTATCAGAGTTATTTCTTGTTGATGGATTGTTCCCTTAAGTATTATGAAATGTCCATCTTTGTCCCTTATTATGGCCTTCATTGAAATCAGTATTGCTACTCCAGCTTTTTTTTCATGTCCATTTGCTTGACATATAGTTTTCCATCCCTTCACTCTCAGTCTGTGTCGATCTTTTGTTCTGAGGTGGGTCTCTTGAAGACAGCATATATGTGGGTCATGTTGTCTTATCCATTCGGCTACCCTGTATCTTTTGATTGGTGCATTTAATCCCTTTACATTGAAGGTTATTATTGATTGATACTTACTCATTGCCATTTTCTCCATTTGCGTCTGTATTCCTCTTTGGCTTTCTCTGTTTCTTCATTTTATTTGTTTACTTATTTTTATAGCAGACCCTTTAGCATTTCTTGCAATGCTGGTTTGGTAGAGATGTATTCTTTTAGTCTTTTTTTGTCTGGGAAGCGCCTTATTTCTCCTTCTATCTTGAATGAGAGCCTTGCTGGGTAGAGTATTCTTGGTTGCAGGCCTTTGTTTACCATTACTTGAAATACTTTTTGCACTTCCCTTCTGGCTTGAATTGTTTCTGTTGAATAATCATTTGATAGCCTTATTGGAGCCCCTTTATATGTTATTTGTCGTTTCTCTCTTGATGCTTTTAGGATTCTGTCTTTGTCTTTGAAATTAGCCATTTTAATAATAATGTGCCTTGGTGTTGGTCTGTTTGGGTTGATCCTCATTGGGACCCACTGTGCTTCCTGAGCTGGATTAATGTTTTCACTCATCATGTTAGGGAAGTTTTCTATCATGACTTTTTTGAATAGATTTTTCATTCCTTGTTTCTCTTCTCCTTCTGGTGTCCCTATGACATGGATGTTGTTACGTTTCATGTTGTCCTGCAGCTCTCTTAAACCCTCTTCAGTCTTGTTCAGCCTTTTTTGATTCTCTTGTACTGTCTTGGAGTATTTGTCTACATTATCTTCCAACTCACTGATCCGGTCCTCTGCTTCCTCTAGCCTACTGTTGATTCCTTCTACTGTATTCTTCAATTCAGAAATTGTATTCTTCATTTCCTCCTGGCACTTATTGATAGTTTCCATGTCCTTTTTCATGCTGTTACAGTTCTCAGTAAGTTCCTTGTAACTTCCCTGGAGTTCTTTGTAATTTCCCTGGAGTTCTTTGTAATTTCCTTGGAGTTCTTTGTAGTTCTCCTGGAGTTGTTTATAGTTTGATGTGGCTGAGCTCACTGAGCTTCTCTTATCATCATTCTTTTGAATTCCTTATCTAATATCCAGGTGCCTCTGTTTCATTTTGTGTTCCTTCTGGGGATTCTTCCTTTCTTTTTGGTGATGGACTGATCTTTTTTTTCCCCATTTTGGGTGTCTGTTCTTGCTTGCTTTTTATTTATTTATTTATTTTGTTCTTTCCTTGGGTTAACCTTCTTTGCTTCCTTGTCTTAGTTGAGCACCCTTCTGTGATAGGAGATTTGTGGAGTTCAGTGTTGCCATCTCCCAGATTTTCTCCACTTGCTGTTCTTGGTGTGTCCTTTATTTGGGCTGTCTGGTTGTATTCTGGGCCTGTGGGCTTTTAGCTGAAAAAACAAAAACAAGTAAAAAAAAAAAAATTTGGTTACTTCTTGTATATGCCCTGACCAGAGATTATCCTTACAACCTTGATGAATCAGGATGATGCTCTAACCAACTGAGCTATCTGGCCAGGGCTCCTAAATCAGGTATTTAAAAACAAGTTATTTATCAGGGGGTAAAGCTAGAAAGGCTGCCTAAATAGAATAAGCTATGTAAATATGGCACACAAAGACTTCTAGTAGTGGAACTGCTTGTTTATATTGACAAAATATAAATTAAGCTTGAGATTCAGAAGGTGGTACGATGAAACACTAGTAGAAAATCCAGAGGGAAGCAAATGTGGATATGTTGTGACATTTCTTTGGATACTTTTAATTTAGTAATGCTTATGGAATGTCAGGTGAAATTCCCCCATAGGGAGAGTATGAGGAGAGAAACAGTTTTATTCAGGGCCTTGGTAAGTGCCAACATGAGCAGGAGGAGTGGTGCAGGAGAGAGGAGGCCAGGACTGCTGCGGGGGGAACTACAGAAACACGATCGGTCGGAGACGGGCAGCCTGTGTGATCCCCAGTGTTAGCAACAGAGGTGTAATACAACATTTGAAGTGTACAATGATTTTTGGCAGCCAGAAAATCATTGAACAATTTTTTTTTGAAACTAGCATAGTTTTTACTTAACTATGCAGTAGTTTTCAAAAAGTGCTTCCCACAAATTTCTGTATAGAACAGGGAGATGCTCTGTCAAGCACTGTCCTCTGTCATCTCCCAGTGTCTGAAGCTGATGCTCTGGCATGAACCCCACCACCACCCCTGCCCAAGTCCATGAGATTATACATAGGAAATGAAAATCGCCCATATTTACCTTTTAGAGATGCTCTATGTAGTACTTGAATGATTTAATACATTCAAGTAATTCATTCATTAAAACATTAAGTGCTTAAAGTTAGGTCCTGAGGATTCATAGATTTCTTAAAAGCATCCATTGTGTAGAGGAGGACACAGGACAGTTAATAAATGGTGTGATATAATACAAGTAGATGAGAAAAGACATACAAATATCTGGAGGGCCACCAAACTCGTGCTAACATTGTAGTTGTGAGCAGTCACCTCAAGACAAGTACTATTTCCCCAAGCTTCCTTTTAGGGCTGAGGGGACATCTCAGAGGCTGTCCAGTAGTGATCGCAATGCTGGCTTGCACAGGGGATGCAGGGAAAAGCACACTTCAGGAGTCAGTTCCAATACCTGGGCCTGGGGCAGAGGCTGTGTTGAGCAGAGGGAGGCTGGTGAAGCTGGGAGCGTGCCGCTCTGGAACTGGGTGGGCAGTGCTGAGGGCGCAAGGACCGCCTTAGGCTGAGCATCAGCAAAGACCACTTGTAACTTGGGCTAATTCTACAGACCTCAGGACAGGTTTTGATGGATTTCATATATGTTCTGGAGCTGCTAAAAAACTTTTGGTGGTAATAGTCCTTTCATTTATTCATCCAAATAATTCAGTGCCTCGTATCTTCCAGGTGCTAAGTCCTTATCATTACGAATATAGCAGTGAGGAAGACTAGATCCTTATCCTAATGGACTTGGTTTCTGTAGAAAGGCATGAAGTGCAAGCAAAATTTTAAAGTTGAAAA
This sequence comes from Noctilio leporinus, assembly GCA_004026585.1. Lineage (NCBI taxonomy): Eukaryota > Metazoa > Chordata > Mammalia > Chiroptera > Noctilionidae > Noctilio > Noctilio leporinus. The sequence goes on from PVIW01002306.1 coordinate 127,329, forward strand.
TTGTATTAGAGTGAATCATGTCAAATTGCCAATATTCAGCTATCTTTGACTTAGAAAAGCTGAAAATGTGTATGAACTTGATATGAAAGAAGCAAGGAACTGAGCTGGGAAAAACATGGGGATGGTAAATTGCAGTAGGAAGGTCACAGTCTTGGGGAGGAGGTGGCATGTAAATTACTAACTGAAAGAAGAGAAGGATAAGCCCTCCCCCTCTTTTATTTAAATGAAGATAGTAAATGCAGGAGCAGAAGGGCTGGGAAGGGCAGAGCCCAGACCTCCCTGCTCAGCAGGATGACAGCTCCTCAGCAACAGCAGGGTTGTTGGTCCTGTACCTTTGGATTTTCCAAGTCAGAAAATGGCTTTTGAAAACAGCATTTAGAGAATAATGCTTTAGATATTTAAGTTGTAATTATATGGGAAATATCCCAAATTTTATGTCAGCTATTTTTTTTTTTTTAATTTAGAAAGTATTTTGCAAGCCAAACAATATATTCCTGCCAGGGGTGGCCTACCCAACACCAACTCACAGTCTTCACGGCAGAATCTTCCTGGCAAAGGGAACAGCATATGCAAAGACAGGCAAGGGAGGACTTGACTTGTTCAAGGAACAGAAAAGAGGGCAGTACACCCAGAACTGAGTGAGTTCACAGGCAAGGGGGCATGTGAGTGAAGTTGGGAAGGTGCCGCATCAGCTCACAGCAGTGTCGGGCTCAAGTGCAGGGGCGAAGTACAGGTTTCGTGCCTACTTCGCTCGGCAGGTGTACCTGGGGTGACGCTGGGCTTCATCTGCCTGGAGGAAGGGCACCTTCCCCAATCCACACAAGGTGTCATAAATGTTTCAGGACTCTTTGCGTTTCTCCAGTTTACAGTTCAGTAACCTGCCCATAGTCAATCATAGTCTGCTTTTGGGTTTTGGTTTTCTTTGAATTGGGGACCCATATCCTTTTTTTTTTTTTTTTTTTTTTTAAGATTTTATTTATTATTTCCAGAAAGAGAGGAAGAGAGAGAAACAGAGAAGCATCAATGTATGGTTGTCATTCACCTGCCTCCAACCACAGAGCTGGCTGGAGACCTGGCTTGCAACCCGGTTATGTGCCCTGGCTGGGGAATCAAACCAGCGGTTTGCAGGGCCGGCACCTTATCCACTGTGCTAACAGCCAGGGCTTCCATATCCTTTTCACTACAAAATACTAACTACCTTTCCAGTCAAGATGCATACATGACAGTGCCCTTCAGAGGATTTGCTTGTCGGTATAACACAAAGTGAATGTACCCCTTAATTCAGAGGCCTACAAAGGAAGCTTCAAATACTGAATATAGAGTACCAGTGACCCGGGCTTCAAACCCCACCAAACTGAATACCAGACTCATTCAGTTGTGTGCATACTACTAACACTAACCTGTCAAGAGTTTAGTGCTCCCATGTTCAAGGTAAGGTGAATAGAGCTTACAGATTTACACCTGAAATATACTTATGTGAGAAATTACTCTTGTGAGAAAACATCTTTTATTGAGTGAGAACCCTCAAAATCAAGAGATTCTGCTCAGGGACCTTAGAAAAATGGAGATGAGATTCAAGAAGTTAAGATGGATACAAAAAGAAATGAGATTTTCTGGCCATCCAATAGGCATTGAATAAAATATTTCAGGAATTCAGTGAGCCAGTCTTCAATGAGATGATCTGACCTTGGTCTGGAAAATATTCAAAGTGCTGAGGATCAGAAGGAAACTCAAGGATCAGAGGGAAGGGCAGACGGAGGCCACAGATGGAGGCCACAGTGTGAGGCCTGAGGAAGGATGTGAACCTACAGCACAAGACAGGTCTGCACTTGGCGTGAACCGCCTGGGTGAACATTGCTGGGAGGAGATTGCCAAATTAGTTTTCAGAACTAAGTGGGACAGAGTGCTTCATGAAAATTCACCATCAGTTCTGTGTCACTTATTAAAATATTTGAAAAGGGAAAGCATAATAAAAATTTCCAGGTGCTCTGTGCAGGTTATTTAATTTTGTAGATAAAAATGGATCTAATATAACTTTCTTATTCTTTAAGCCGATAGATTTTTATCTGTAGAATTAAAATAAAAATAGTATTTTTAGGATAAAATTGTTATGATGCCTGTATTTTGCTTTTAAACAGGTAGATTCTAATTAGTATTGAATTAAAGCAGAAGTTGGCAAACTTCCTGTAAAGGTGGAGATATTAAATGTTTTTTACTTTGTAGGCCAAATGGTGTGTCTCAGCTACATAACTTTGCTATTTTAGTAAAAAAGCAGGTATAGGCATATATAAATGAATGACAGCTACCTTCCTATAAAACTATTTATGGACACTAAAATCTGGATTGTAATTAATTTTTATCTGGTATGAAATATTTGCCTTTTGATATTTTTAAAAAAATTACTGTCTGTACAAAAAGGAGGTGGGTCCATGAGCTACAGTTTGTTGACCCCTGAATTAAAGGATTAAAAAAACAGCCATGTTCTTCCAAAGGCCAGTGGTCCGTTTTTCTCAGCTAGCTGTGATTTTGATTTGATCATAGAGGGCTTGTTTAGTTGTAATGGAGAGGTTTGCTCACACATTCGAAAATCTGGCACTGATTTGCAAACCGGCATGCAACAGACCCACCTGGGAAGGTTGTTAAAATGTGGACTGCAGGGCCACTCCCGAGTTGTTGATTCAGTGATCTATGTGGGGCCCAGGAACCTGCATTTGCAGCAGGTGAGGCTGGTGCAGCTGTTCTAGGACAACACTTGGAGGATCATGGATTTAGACTGCCCAGCAACTTCTTTTATTCAGTGTCCTTAGGGTATAGACTTTGCATTCAAAATTCTAATAGTTCAAAGATAATTGGAACCAAATATATATCTTCAACATCTATTGTAGTATTTTCCTCCATGAATTTCTATTTTAAACACTTAAAAGCTAGAGATTGTTTTACAACAGTGTTGGGAAAAGATGTGTACCTAAGAGAAATATAAATAAAGGAATATATATTATTACATATAGTACATATCACATAATTATATATAATAGATGACTTTGTGTCAGTTTTTTAATGACTTAAAATTTTTTAATTTGATTTTAGAGGAAGGAAGAGTGAGAGAGGAACATTGATTTGTTGTTCCACTTATTTATGCATTTATTGGTTGGTTCTTGTATATGTCTTTACCGGGGATCGAACTGGCAACTTTGGCATATCAGGACAATACTTTAATCAGCTGAGCTACCAGGCCAAGGTCTGTACCAGTTTTTAAAATAGTATATTGATGGTAACTATGGCATTAGAATTTGTCCTTTCTCACATTGTTCATTTGATTTTTACTGTTTATATCCAAAGCAAAATAAAGTCTACTTTTGCATGCATATGAACTTTGTGTAGTCTTATTACACACACACACACACACACACACACACACACACACACACACATCCCTTGATGAAGTCAGCAGGGGTTCGCTCATTTTCACTGCTGTGAGTGCATTTGCTTTATGAATGAATGCGCTACAATTTACCCGTCCTCCTCATGATGAATGTTTGGATTGTTTACCATTCTATTTTACAATCTATAAATATTCTGTCGTGTGTCTCCTAGTGAATGTGAGCAATAGCATCTCTACAGCTGAGATGCAGGGAGAGGTGTAGCACAGTAGCAGGTGTGCACATCTTCAACTTTACTATAATCATCCAATTGTTTTCCAAAGTAAGGATATACTCACATCTTCACCACACTTTATATCACTAGGTTTTTAATTTTTGTGAATTTGATAGGCTTAAGTAGTATCTTACTGTGTTTTAGTTTGCATTTTCTTGACTATTAATGTAATTAATTTTTTTTTCTTATTTTTGTGAGCCTTTCCTATGTCTTGTTTCTTGAAATGACTGTTTTGTTTTGCCTGTTTTCTATCAGATTCTTTATCTTGATCAAATTGATTCACAAGATTTCTTTATATTCTGGTTACTAATATTTTGACATTTAAATTTTTTTAATATAAAATTTCATTTTATTATTTTTAGAGAGGGGAAGGGAGGGAGGCAGAGAGGGAGAGAAACAAATGGACATTTAAATTTTTAGATATTTTCTTGTATGTCCTCTATTTTTGCATGTTTATGTATTTTTGATGGCTGAAAGTTTTCAATTTTATTGCAGCTTAATTTAGAAACCTTTCTCCTTTTTATTTGGGAGAATTTTTTTTGGTGTATATCTTGTTTAAGAAATTCTTTTCCTTGAGGTCATGAAGATTTTCTTGTATATTTCCCTCTCTAAAGTATTGAGTTTTAAAATTTTCTTCTAAAGGTCTACATTTTGTTTTCATACTTCAGTCTGCAATCCAGGTAGAAATAACATTTGTTTATGGCATGAAGTATGACTCCAGTTTTTGTTCCATCTGGATGATACTTTGGTAGAGCCCACCCTCCGTTTGATGGGATTACCACTCTTACCTGCCCCAAGCACACGTGTTAGTCTGTTCCAGTAGACATGTTGTCTGTCCCGGGGTCAGCGCCCATCTGTCTTAACCTCTATAGGCTTAGTTTTATAAGGAGTCCTAATATCTGATAGAGCTTTTCTTTTAAATCTCTCCACCTTGTTTTGATAATAAACTCCTGATTAGTTTGGGTTCTTTGTTCTTCTACGTAAATTAGAGAGTTCCTCTAAATTGAAGGAGGAAAAAAAAATGCTTTTGGTCAAAGGTGTATTAATAATTTGGGAAGAGGTTACTTCTGTATAATATTAAGTATTCCTGATCATGAATGTGTTATGTCTGTCCATTTATTGATGCCTTCCTTAATGCCTTTCTGTAAAGTTGTTTAAAATGTTGCATCAAGAGAATACATTTTTGTTAGGTTTATTAAGCATCTTATTTTTAGTACCTTTTTAGAGTTACATTATGAAACTTTGTGACTGGTGTGTAGAAATGAAGTTAATTTTTGTTTGCTTAACTTATATATTCAGGAACCTTGCTTAACTCTTAGTGTTGCTAAGAACGTGTGAAGCCTTTTGGGCTTTCTATATGCATAGTCAGCTTCTGTAAATAATGACAGTTCTCAGTCTGTCTTGTCAATCCATAGAGCATTTACTTCTTTCCCTTGTCTCACAGAATTGACTTCACTGAAACATCCAGTACAATGTTGAACATAAGTGATATCTCACTTCTGATTGAAGAGGAATGCTCTAGCTTTTTTTTCTTTTTCTTAAATTTATTTTTATTGTTTTCTTCCATTACAATTTATCCCCCTTATGCCCTTCTTGCCCCCTCAGTTATCACACTGTAGTCCAAGAATCCCTTTTCCTTTGTTTGATCCCTCCACCTCCTCACCCTCTCCCATTTAGAGCTGTCATCCTGCTCTCCATCTATATGAGTCTGTCTCAGTTTTGCTTGTTATTTTAGTATGTTCATTAGATTCCACATATGAGTAAAATCAGATGGTGTTTGTCTTTCTCTGATTGGCTTATTTCACTTAGCATAATGTTCTCTAGGTCCATCCAAACTGTTGCAAAGGGTAGAATTTTCCTCTTTATTACAACCAAGTAGAATTCCATTGTATATATGTCCCATAGCTGTTTTATTCACTCATCTACTGATAGATACTAGGACTACTTTCAAATCTTGGCTATTGTAAATAATGCTGCAATGAACATAGGAGTGCATATATTCTTTCAAATCAATGTTTCAAGTTTCTTCAGGTATATTGCCAGAAGTGGAATCGCTGGGTCATAAGGTAGTTTTATTTTTAATTTTTTGAGGTAACTCCATACTGCTTCCCACAGTGGCTGCACCAGTCTGCATTCCCACCAGCAGTGGGTTCCCTTTTCTCCACACCTTCACCAGCACTTGTTTGTTGGTTTGTTAAAGATGGCCATTCTGACAGGTGTGAGGTGGTATCTCATTTGTCAAATGCAATTTCTATGTATATTGAGATAATGTGTATGTGCTTTTGGTTTGTTAACATTCTGGATTAGATTAAGTAGATTTTCTGCTGTTAAACCAAACAAGTTTGTATGCCTTGGGTAACTTGATATATGACTTGCCTATGGCTTGGTGCTCCTCCAATCCTGAGCCCCCTGTATTGTAAATACCCTGTCCCTTTGGTTTGCTTCTGTCTCTTGCATTCCCCTTCAGCGTGAGGAGGGGGGTGGGGTGGGGGCTGTCTTTGCTTTGTCTTCAACCAGTTTAATCTCATGGCGCCACCTGGTGGCATACTTTGGAAATTTCTGACTTGTTATCCACTATTTTTTCTCTTAGGGAAATGCAGTTTCCTCTGTTATCACTGTAACGCCTCACTTACTCTGATTTCTTTCTTTTGCCTTACATTCACCCGCTTTACTCTCCCATTCTCCTTTCTCTCGACCTTTATCAGATTATTTGCTTTTCCTTCCCTTGCTCTTTCTCCCTTTGCCCACCTTAGTTACTGTTCATAGTGATGACAGCAGTGCTGGCCACGAAGGAAAGCATACAGTAATGCATTTTTAAATGACATTTGGTACAGTAAAGCGCCAGCTCTGGTAATCTTCCAAGTCTTTGAAAATACTTCAAAATCCATTTAAAATGTTGTTAAATTTCAAGTGCTACTTAGCCATCTAATTAATCCTGCCCAGTTTAATATCAGGTTGAAGTATCAAAGACAACATGTAATAATGTTAATAAGTTTCATTGTTTCTATCTTCCATTACTACTAGCATTGACACATTTGGGGTTTCTACTCTATTTTACTGCCAAGTCCATTTTTCATTATGGATTAAACTGCCTGGAAACCAAACTACACTCTATGGCATGGTTGCCATGGGCAACAGCTCACCAGAGATGCCCTTTTGGTACATAACTGATACATAGAGATTGCCAGTAACTGACTGTCTAATATTTAACTCACAAACATAGAAATGCTGCAAGCAATATTCTCTCCACTCAGAGAACTCACATATGGATACGCTTGTCTTGTTTAGCCATTTCTTTGTAGAGTTTATTGTGACTGTTTTTGGTGTCTCTTAGGGCTATATTTGAGAATGGCAGGTGAGTCAGCTGAAGAAGACAGACCAAAAAAAAGTAGGTCTGAAATCAATCTCTTTAACCACTGCAATGCCAGCAGGGCTGCAGTTTTTATTGTTTGTCTGTCTTGACTCATACCAGTCTTTTCATGGGCAGGTACAGTTTATTGAAAATGTGCTTATTCAAGAGTAACAACAATTGATTTCAAAGGAGACACTCCCAGAATATTTTGGGTCTGTTAGTCTGGTTGGAATCTCCAAGACATTTTAATAGTGCCTAAATGAATCAAGAGAGAACCTCAAATAAGGCATGTATTCTGTCTTACTCATTATTCTAATAGTTACAAAGTTTTGATGTGTATAGCTTTGAGATCCAATATTCTTGTGAAACTGAATAGTTTGTATAGAGTTGCTGTAACTATTAAAATCCTAACATCTATTTAAAAGGGAGATTTGAAGTTACTCTTATTTTCATATTGTAAATATGGAGATTCAAAAGTAGATTGAAAAAGAAGTTCAAGGTTAAGAAGGAGATGACGGTGGCACTTTGGTTACTAGGGGCCCTGCATGATCCAGGCTGGTGCGTTCCCCCCACCCTCCACCCCTGCTACTTGGCACCCTTTTGTATTCTTTTGCTAGATGCTTTCTAATCTCTTGATGTCTCTTTTAAAAGGTGGGGACCCAAACTGTATGCATTGTTCCAGATGCGTTCTTGCCAAAACAGCATAAAGCAAATGTAACAGTTAGGAAGAAGGTGGCCTCCCTCACTAGGTAAGTACATGTGGCAGCTGTGGCCACTGCCGGCTACCTCCCCTTTAGACTTGTCACATCCGGTCACTGCCAGGATGCTGGGACCCCAAAGGAGCGGACTCAGAGCGACCCCTACCATTATACCATCTGATTCTACCGCCTCCAGGTTCTTTTCAACTGTTCACATCTCTTGGGCTCTTTGCCACTCAAGAACATCTTCCCCCAATTTAATAATTTTGAGATCAAATAGTTTATTAAGTTGAGGTTTTACCTATAATCTTGATCAACTGATTGGACCTGCTACTTTAGACAGTTCTCTTTCTGTCCTGAAAGAACCCTCTTGATGTGGAGTGTCAGTGCAAGCTCACACAAGGACACTTGTGGGCAGCTGGTAGAGTTCTCCTTATTTTGACAAATACTTATGTATACTTAAAAATGAACTGCCACACATACATATTGAGTGGGAGAATTCCAGAACTGGTTCATAAACCAGGTTAGTGTTATGCCTTGACCTCAATTTGGAAATATTTAAAAATCATTGATCAACCATGATAACAGCCTGCTTTAAATTCCTTAATTTCTTTGGCAAAGACTGATTTGACCCATCTCATGTCTAAATAAAACCACAGCAATGCAGTTTATCTTGTAGATCTTGAATGTTCATTTACATTCCTCTAATTTGCTAATTAAACCTCCCAAAGTTCTGTGAACCCAACTTTGGCTGTACATGAATATATTTGATACAATACTTTAAGATCTGGAATACATGCCCATTGTAATAATATTTTTTTTTAAGATTTTTATTTATTTATTTATTACTTTTCAGAGAGACAGGAAAGGAGAGAGGAAGAGAGGGAGAGAAATGTCAATGTATGGTTGCCTTTAACCTGCCTCCAGCTACAGACCTGGCTAGAGACCTGGCTTGCGACCTAGTCATGTTGCCCTGGCTGGGAATCGAACCAGCGACCTTTGTGTTCACAGGCCGGCACCTTAACCACTGTGCTACCAGCCAGGGCTGTAATAATATTTTTTTTAGATTTCTTTTTGGTGTGTGTGACACATAAAAGGGTGATATCTATTTGCTTCAGGTGGGGGGTTTTAGATATAATTTGTTTTTTGGCCTTGAATTTCCGATTGCTTTGAGATGAGTTGAAGGTCACACAGAATCTCTGACATTTTGTGGCAGCAGCAAAACCCTTGACCATTTCAAATTCACTTGAAGGGCTTGTGATATGTAACCCCACCAAGTGCTCTCACACATTCAGAAAGGGATGGAGCTGGTTGTGAATTCATATAATCCAGTCAACCTTACTCCTGATATTTGAGCTAAAATCCTTGGTTAAAACACATTCTTAATGTTCCATAGATTGCTACAAACAATTTTCAGCTATTCATCTTAATTTTTAAATTTTTAATCAGAGTTGTTTTTTTTTTTTTTTTTTTGAGCCAAATTGACAGTCCCTGCTGGGGAGCGAGATCTCAAATGCTCATGAGAATAACAGTTTTGTAGCTTCTTTCACAAATTTGAAATTAAGGAGTGAAAGTAAAAAAGATTATGTGGAAGAAAGCAAAGTGGGAATCGGATTACAGGATAGGTAATAAGATTATATGCTCTCTTGAGGGTGGTTAGGGTTTATTTCAAAGCTGTGTTAACCTTGGTGCACAGAAACAATGGACAGGCTGCACAAGGCATAGGTGTGAGTTTAGGCATGACCACCCCCCACCCCTTAGAAATGTATGATCAGATCATCCTGTTGAGCTATTCATCTTTAAACCATTTCTTCCAATGCAGGAATTTATGTAATTCTTTCCGTTTTGTTTGTTGATGAGCTAAAAGCCCCCAAGCTGAAATGTTCCTGATGTTATGCAGTTTTTCCACATTGACTTTTATCGATTAACGTTTTTGCTTTTTAGAGCAAAGCCTTCACGTGCGTGTGACTCTGCCATTGTCGTCAGAAGTAGGAAATAAATTTTCTGCGTGACTCACCGGAAAAGTCAAGATCAGATGACAGAGATTTTGCATTATCCAGAGATTAATTTGTTAAAAGATCAAGGAATTGACAATCACCACATCACCTTCAGCCTGAAATGTCACATAGTTGGCAGCCTCAGAAGAAATGCTGGGACTCCCCATAACTGATTATAATATGATTGACCTAAGAGAAAGGACAGGGACTTCTAAGTGGTTCTCTGGTCCTTTTCCTCCAGTCTTTAGGGTTTTTCCATCAGACTCTCATCCTCTCTGTGGTCTATGGGGTTAGCATAGTGAGGAATTAGAGTGGTATCTATAGCTACAGGGTCTTCAGGGGTAGGATGCCCTGCAGCCTCAGGTACCAGGCTGTATCCCAGTTACTAATCGCCCCTGGCAGTCTGGTGTATTCAAACCTGCAGGCTTCCTGCTCTCAACCTTCAGGGCTGGCCCTTTTTCTGAGGCACTTGGCTGATTTTAGCTTAGGAGGCTGTTAGAGCTGATCTGAAGACACTCTTCTTTACCCCTGAGGGAAAGAGGTGCCTGAGGGGGAGGCGGAGCAGGTGTCGGGACAGTAAACTCATCCCTCGGCACACAGGCCCCACAGGCTGCTGGAGGACACTCCTGTGATTCACATCACAAAGGCTTATAGGACTGTGAGCACCCAAAAGGGAATGTGTTTATAGTGGGGTCTCATATCTTCATCCTAACTCTGGATATGAAGTTGGCACAATCCACTACGTTAGATTCCCTTTGAGACCAACCATGACTGTGGCCTGGCTGAGCTCAGAGGGTTGAGTCTGTGGATCCACCTTTGTCTGAAACAATCTCTATGGTGTGGCCATGCACCTCTCTCCTTCCTAATTCACCAGAGAACTCAACCATGGCCAATGCTACTTAGGAAATGTGGAAAGGTTTTTAGGGCTTGCTCATTTCCACCTTGTTATGGTAATATTTAAATTTCGTGTTCTCCTTTCTTACCTCACTTTCCTGTTCACTGTCTTCATGCAGGTCCCCGGCATCTGACATATGGCGAGCTTTAGGATAAGGACCTACTTGGATATGCCTGATGTTCTGAATGTGAATACCCACCCCCCAAAGTCCAGAATCTCAGCTGGAACCAGATGAACAGATGTTCCCAAAACCAGGGCTCTTGCTGATGATTCTCTCCACATCTCGGTTTACTTTTGGTTTTCTCTTTCTTGCTGTCCCATCTCTCCAAACCCCTCTTCATGGCCTTTCCTAGGGGCTGACCTTGGAAAGCCGGGCCAGGACTGGGGGCTTCCGTGTTGCACCCTGCAGTCCCACGCCCGTGTCCACTGCTTGCTGTCCTCAAGGCACCGTCCCCTGCACACGCCGGAAGGCACCAGCTTCTCAGAACCTACGCTTAGTCTGCATGACTAGCTTGCAAGAAGGGATACATGGAGAGAATTTCCAAGAATTTTCCACTTTTTCAAAATAAAAATGTGGGACTTAGTTTTGGCTTTGAACTGAGAGCTAACCCCGGTGTGCAGCCCCCTTTACTTGTGCACATCTGTGGAATCTGGAGGCATTGATGCAACATTCCTTTTCCTGTCTGGGCTGTTTGTATAATTGTATATAAATGTAGCAATAAATATATTCTAACAGCAGCTTGGGGCATTACTTTCCACTTGATTCTGCATGGTGATGGTAAGCAGAGGCTATCACCTGCTCAGGGAAGTGCCCTACTGACCAGCGAGGCTTACCTGCCCCTCTCGGGTTCTCACCTTCTCGGATTTCACAGAGCGTTAGTTTGGAGTTGGCGCTCCTTTGGAGAGAGAAGGTTGAGGAGTCCAATGGCAGAGCTGGGACATGAAGCAGCATTATTAATTCACTACATGGCACTATTCCTGGCACTCTGGGGTGGCTTGAATGTCCAAGGACTGCAGCTTAGAGGATTGGGTGACAGTTGGCGGCATGAGTCAGCTATTTCATCAGGAGCCACTCTTACATCCTGCAGGAATGTATTTGTACTGCAGTTATACAGCAGGGACTTAACCTGTCAAGCATAAAGATACCCCTTAAAGGTTTTCAGAGAAAAACCCACCAAATGGCCAACATGATAATGAATTTCCCATCCGAACCTGATGTTTTTCAAGGATTCTTCTTCAGAAACAGTGTCCAACTAAAGGGGACACATAAGCAAAAATCCTTTTTGTTTGGCAGAAATAATGTTTGTCTAACATCAAGGAATAGTTGTTTTGAAAATGGTCTCAATTTACTTAAAGTCATTGGTTATCAGGCATTTTGATCACTTAAAAATACAAAAAAATATATACTTCTGTTGTGGTTTCTTACCAAATTGCTGCTTCTCAGCTCTTTCCTCCTTTGTAAGCAGAAGCTGGTGGAAAGGCATTCTTCCGTAAGACCTGGGAAAGCAGTTGGACCAGAAGTTGGGGCCCTGTGACCAGGGTTCGAAGGCAGCACCTGAAACACTACTCTTTATGGATTAAAACATGATAGACCAAACGCACTTGCAAAATCACCTGGTGCAGCCCTCTGAACCACTATCAGATAACCATCTGAATGATCTGTCAGGCCAGGTCTAGTCTCACTTTCACCTTTTAACAGATCCACCCGAGAACCCGAGGCTCAGGATCAAGGGATAAAGGAGGCACAGTGCCGGTTGCTGCCGTCCACCGCAGCTCCCGCGCGATTCCACTTGACACCCTTTCTCCACACAGATTTCTCTGACCAGGATTGGCGATTCAGGGGGAAAGTATTTAAGAAAAGCCATGGCAAATAATAAGTTGTTTCTGGTTGTCGTGTGATATATAATAAGCCAATTATAGGTAGTACTATATACGCAACGGTTCATACACTCGTTTACGGAGCTGTGGAGGGTTGAAGACTTTCAGCCTCTGGGTGTAAACCTGGCCGTGGGTTGTGGTTCTCCCCGTAATTAGAGGTTAGACCTGAACACCTCACTCCACCTCTCCAGGCCTCCAATTCGTTTGCTGGAAAAGGAGGTGTTTTGACTAATGACCTTTAAGATCTTTTTTGTTCTTTGAGTTTCTTTTCCTTTTGGGAAAGGGAAGAGAGTAGCATCCTTTAAAAGAATTAAAAATTCCTCAGGCAAGGGTATGTTCCTTGATTTTAGAAACAGGAAAGGGGTGGAGGGAGAGAGAGACAGACAGACACGGATGCAAGAAAGAAATATTGATTGGTTGCCTCCATTACATATGCCCCAACCGGTAATCAAACCACAACCTCGTCCTGTGCCCTGACTGGGAAATGGAGGCCACAGCCCGTTGGTGTATTGGATAACTCTCCAACCAACTTGGCCAGGGTGGGAGTAGCATACTTTGTCATGTTAAAAAGGAAGGTCATGCGATGGCAAACAGGGCTAGTTGAGAGGCAGATGAGAAGTATGAAGATCCCTTATTTTGGGTCCTAAGAAATGCATTAAGATAACGACAGGTCAAAGCAGTAGCTGGTCAAACCACATTGGGGAAACAAGATGTTTAGCTTTCCATCTTCACATCTCACTGCCTGGATTTCTCCTTGGGGTCCCTTTTGTAAAGGGACAGAAAGAAACCAGTCTACACTTATCGCTGGGACAGGTGGGTGGACACTGAAGATTCAAAAAGCCACTTTTCTTGAACCAAAGGGGCAGCGCCGTGAAGAGCGCCCCTGGCCCTGGTAAACTGTGGGGTTTCGGTCCTGGTCAAGCAGGTGAGGCTGACAGGTATAGCGACTGACGGGCAGCCACGAGCCTCCAAGGAACAGGTGGGTGGGGAACATTGCCCCTCCTTTGGTGTAGAAACAACACGCCAGCACAGTGCCTCTGCCCTCCAGGCACCCCTCGCCCTTCAAGGCAGGCGGGGTGAGCGGCCAACTGTGAGCAGGGAGAGAAGCTGTGGACCAGCCCTTCCTTCTGTCTTGCGGGAGCTGGCCCTGTCCAGGAAGCGCAGTGTCTGCTTCCGCATGCCTTACTTTTCCAGAGAAGGCCTGGGGCACCACACAGAGGGGCCAGTCTGTCTGATCTGAGGTACAGGGTTAGGAAGCTGCTTTCCTCGAGCACCATAGTTATATTTATCAGTGATCAAGGGGATCTATGGCCTTCACCTGCTTTTCCTTTTGCTTTAATGCCTGATTTAGCCCAATGATTCCCCCTTTAACGTGCCTCAGAATCACCAGAAGGATTTGTTAAACCACCTTTGTCTCCCGCCACCACCCAGAGTCTGATTCCCAGGTGAAGCTGTGGCTGCAGCTGCTGGACCTGGATGGGGCACCCCACTCCCAGGCCCCACAGCGCTGGGCTGAGGGAAGGCGCTGTGGTTCTCAGTCCATTCAAACTCTGGGACAGAATGTTCCCTAGGCTGTCTGAGTCAGCTGATGGCCTTAGGAAACTGGGCTGGCAGACTGGTCAGTATGAGTAACTACTGCAAATCAATATCCTCTTCTAGCTCAGGCCTTGGGGAGAAACAAACGGTGACAGATGACACTCATTTCTGTTCTAAGCGGGACCGATACCAGCCATACATCAGCCTTGAAATGCCAATTTAAAAAGACTCCATGAGACATGTGCAGCTTTCCTTCGGTAAAACCTTGCAGGTGCTGTGCATTAATGAACACAGAAAGGGATTTCACAATATTGATGAAGCTAGTGCTTTTTAAGAGCATTTAATTGAAATATAAAACACAAACATTTGCAGATTAGTGGACAGAATCTCCACAAACTGAAAGCCCCAGTGGAATCAGCGCCAGACCAGAAAGAGAGCATTTACCCTCCAAAGTTTCCCAATGTTTTCCTCAGTCACTGATCCTCCCTCCCACGGAAGTACCAGTCAATCTGAATTCTGACAGGGGAGGTGTGGTTTACTGTTGGGTGTTTATAATAGATACAGTCATTCAGCACATACTTCCTACTGTCTGGTGCCTTTTGCTCAACAAACTCCTGAATTCCTAACACTCACTCTCCCCCAGCCTGCCAGTCACACACTCCACTCAATCTGCTGTCAGGCCTCTGGGTGTGACCTGCCCAACCACTGCACTGTCCTCCCCTGTGTCTCCCCAGAGTGGCTGTTCTTAGAGCCAGGCTCCCCCTTAACGGTCAGCAGTTGGACTTCCCACCTCCAGGCCTTCCTTCAAACTTCCCTGGATCTTAATTCCCATTAGCCAGAATAGACGAGGAAACTGGTCCTGACAGCATCCCCAGTTTAGAAGCTCGTCCCTCCATCCCTGGGCCTGGTGGACATTTTGCTTCTCACAGTTTTGAGGGAGCAGGTTTTCCCTGTACCGTGTGGACAATGGGGTGGCTGGGACACCACTGCAGGGACACAGGCACCAGAGAACCAACCCCCCCAGGGCTTTCCACCCCCTGTCCCACGAGTTATACTGACCTCTTCTCATATTTCTTTCATCAGAAGTAGCTGCTATGCCACTCAGCCCCAGGGGCTGGGAGAGGCAGGAAAACCTTTGGCAAGCATCACTATCTCTGTTGCACCAACTTTCTTAAAGCCAGAGTAGGTCCCGTTTGCCTTTTGAGAGAGCAGTAGGCCTCAATGACGTCCCCAACCTCCTTCCCACCTGCAGAAATGCTGCAGACAGCAGGGGCGTCTGAATCCGCCCCTCGCTGCCCACAGGCCGCCTCAGAGGGGCACCTAGCGGGCCTCAGAGGTTAGTGTGCCAGGCCACTCTTGCTCTGGTCTCTCGTATTTCTTTGGCACCTTTCCTCCCATTGGTTTGCTGGTTGAACAAAGGTGAAGGCAACTCAAGTTGGAGCGAGTGAGTCATCGCCCTTCCGCATCTGTCCTCACAGTGAACAGGCCTCTGGGGCCTGAAAATGATGCTCATTCTAATGCCAACCGTCATCTGCTGCTGCGTTACTCTCAGCAGTCGTTAACCTCTCTGCACTTTCATTTTTACCAGTAAAATAGTAATTTGATTTCTAGAACATAGATTTTTTCCTCCTCAAATAAATAAAGTGTGTAGGTGCTTAGAACTTGTTTTTGGTCCTTTTCTTACTTTGACACAGCAGTGTTACTCAGGTGTCCCGTTATCCTAGGGCAGTCTGTTCACTCAGCCCTGAGGGACTTGTGCTGGAAGGTGCCCTACAGGTACAAATGCGGAGACTTTGGTACAAGTTCTGAAATGTAGGCTGAGAGAATGCTGCTCTTTATTCCTTCATTTAAAAGTGTTTAGGACCATCCACTGTGTCCTTGGGCACTGCTGTCAGAGTGAGTGGTTGGAAAGGATCCCTGCCCTTCTGGAACTTCTGCATGGTCGCTGCTGGTGGTGCTGCCAAGGTCTGGGCAGTGTTCATCAGTCCTCACCTGCCGCTGACTGAGGGGGCTGCAAGGCTGGTCATTCAGTATAGAACTAGAAATTGAAGCATCTCCTGGAGAATGCTCACGCAGGGAGCCCGCTGCTGTGTGCTGACCTTCTCTGGCCTCTGGCCTCTGGCCTGGTCCTGGGAGGTCAAGGCCGGCTGTGAGAGGAACAAGTGGAGTCAAGGGTCTCCGGCTGGCTACGTGACAGAGCCCTTACATCCAAATCATCAAGGGCCGCCTCCTGGGTGTGCCCGGGGCCTGCACGGAAAAGCCGCCCTGTCTCCAGGGGGCGGCTGCAGATAGTGGAGCTGATTAAAAATGAAATGACTCTGCCCTAGTACAGCTCACCCTGGTGTGTGTGGCAAAGGGGGTGTGATGCTTCCCTGTCCTTGTTCTGCTGGGAGAGAAGAGCTCAGCTCTCGATGGCGCAGCTGAGGTCCTGACTCTGTCCATTTCCACCAGTGGACATACCCTTCAACCCCACATCACAGGGCCCAGGGCCAACTCTCTGGCTTCTGGCTTTAAGGCAGCCCTGCTAACTGCAGCTGGGGAATTGAGGGGGTGGGTACTGTGGAAAGTGCATGGACTTCAGAACCAGAAGGCCGGCTCCCCAGCCTGGTAACCCTGTTGCCATACTGATGACCTGCAGCTGATCATTATCGTGAAGCTCAGCCCCTTCCACTACTTAAAAAGGAAAGCTTCTAGCTCACCTTCCAGGGGAGGGTCAGTATAATGAAATAAGAATCTGTGTTGAATGTCAGGCACTGGAGCCTGGGACGTGACAGCAGCTGAAAGACAGGAATTCCCTTTCTGTCCGGAGACCCGAGCATCCCCCCTCCTTCCCCTCATACAGTGCAGAGTTCCCCAAGCCCTCCACCCGGCCCTCTTAATAGATGTGCCCACCCCACTGCTCTGAGTCAGGCCTCTGGGAACACTTCTCATCTGGTCTTCCCACTGTTTCTCTCTCCCTCAGAGGCACTTCTTGGAAGCCTTTGAACCTCCACTCCTTTACCCCCAACACACACTCTGCCTATGTAATAAAGTCAGAATTCCTCATGATAATTTGCAAAGCCCACCCACTGCAGCAACATTCCAGGTGCCCCATATGCTCCCCCACTCCTGCTATAGATGCTGGACCACTGAGCCTTCCCAAAGCAATGCTGGCAAGGGCTCCCATCTCTCCAGCCAGTGTCCTGCAGGCTCCTCCCCCTGAGATAACCCCATCTCTGCCTCACCTGTAGAAAGAAAATCCTGGGCCCCACATAAATACTACCCTGTACCGATAGCTTTCTTCAGCCTCTCTTAGAGAAGTCAGACTCTCTCTCCTCCTGCAGACCTCTGTTGGCCCCTGATGCTATATGTAGGTTTGTTGCTTCTTATCCACTGTCTTTCTCCCTCTGCCCAGATCAGGACTGTCTGCCTATGGCTATGCTGAGTTCCATTTTTCTTGGATTGATTAGCTCATTTATTTAGTAATTGCTAAATAGGCAGCTGCAAAGTTAGGTGCTGAAGGAGAGGAAAATGGGGTGGAAGCTTCATGTTCTGGGCTATACTTGAGCTATCATCCTCTTGGCTTCTGCCCCTGAGGAGACCGTAGTCAAAGGGCAACAAGGAAAGTGGTCCAGGGTGCTGGCACCAATGATAGTGCTGTGGGCAAAAGGAAAGTATCACAGAGCGTGTGGCCTTGGACCTCAGTCCCAGAGGTTGATTGCTTTTGGATGACAGAAGATATACAAGTCAGAAGAAACTATACACAGGATGAATTTGTGCAAGTTAGAAGAAACTATACACAGGATGCATTTGTGCCAATGGAAAGCAGGGCAAATGTAAATAGCAGTTGCTTGACATCAAAGGTGATGTACTTGTAGTAAGTTTCTTCAAGAGTGAAAAAGCTAAGAGCCCTGGGATGAGTGGAAGCATGAGACATGACCCTGCTGTCTTCACTTCCTAGGACTACAAAGGCTGCCAGAGCGGACATAGGAGGCTGGCCCTCGTCTCCTTCAGACATAGGAATACCCCTGCCTGTAAGAAAGCTGCGGGAAGTGGCCTTTCTGAGGCCGGAGCCCTGAGTCCTGGTCAGCTGACTGGGACCAGAGAGAGGGCCATCACCATAAGCCTCAGGATGGGATGATCCCTGGATCATCTTTCCCTCCCATACAAGTGGCGTCTTTGTCATGACTGTTTGTTAAAATAAATAAATAAAGCAGACTGTTGAAGGGGTGTGGGTCTATTGAAATACAGAAGTAGAGAAAAGCTCTAATTCCTGTTTTGCCTGGTCTTTCCCTGCCCCTAGGTTTATGTGTGTGCAATTACAGTATCATCAGTGTTCCTTGGACCTACATTTTTATAGAATAACCCACACCAGGTAATCATGAGCCCATTCTTAAAAAAAAAAAAGAAAAAGAAAAAGAAAAAGATTTTATTATTTCCAGAGAGAGGGGAGGGGAGAGAGGAAAAAAGGGAGAGAGACATCCGTGTATGGTTGCCTTTCACCAGGTGGCTTGCGACCTGGTTATCTGCTCTGACCTTTGGGTTCACAGGCCGGCGCCTTATCCTGTGCCACCTGAGCCCATTCTTAGTACTGTCTGGCAGCATAGTAAAAATGAGAGAAAATGGAAGCATGTAGAGAGAAATTGCCTTTAAATGTTAACATTGTTTTAGTTTAGCTTTTCTACAGCCCGGGACCCTCCAATGTGAGTGGCCTCCCTTCCAGCCCTATCACTCCACCTTACCTGCAGTTACAAATGAGGAGAAAAGGCTCAAAGAGAAAAGCAATCATCTAATTTCTTCTGACGTCTCCTCAGAAATGTGCATGGTTCACCTGAGGCCACAGAGCATCTAATGCTCTGTCCAAACCGGCTTGGTAGGTTCCTAGAGTTGGGGGATGACATTCTCTTTCACGCAGTCTAGGGGGAAGGAGTGCAGTTAGGTTTAATGAGTGTCCCCTTCAGGAATGAAAGTAGAGGTCAGAGGAAGTCAGACCATGAGCTGCTGAGCTCATAATAGGGAAATAACTAGAATAATAAAAGTAATGATGATAAAACAGAAGATAAATTTTCCAGAATTTTGTTATTCTAGTTATTTCCCTATTATAAACAATAGAAAACTGTTAAGCCAACAAGGGCCTCACAATGGGGGTAGCAAGAAAATGGGGTGCTAAGGAGATCTTTTAAAAAAATTATAGTTGACATATACAATATTAGTTTCAGGTGTGCAACATAGTGACTCAATAATTATATACAGTATACTTACAAAGTGCTCACCGCAATAAGTCTAGTAACCATCTGTCACCGTACATACTTAATACGGTATTATTGACTATACTTTTGTATTCCTTCTGCTGTGCTTTACGTCCCTGTGACTTATTTTATAACTGGAAGTTTGTGCTTCTTAATCACCTTCTCCTTTACTGCCTGTCCCCCAACCCCTTCCCTTCCAGTAAGTCTGTCCTCGGGACCTTTGAGTTTGTTTCATTTTATTCGTGTGTTTTGTTTTTTAGATTCCACATGTAAGTGAAATCATATTTTATTTGTCTTTCTCTGTCCAACTCATTTCACTTACCATTGTGTATATGTACCACATCTTCTTAATCCATTTATCTGCTGATGGATATCTAGGTTGCTTCCATATCTCAGCTATTGTAAACAGTGTTGCAGTGAATGCAGTGCTGCATATGTCTTTTCAAGTTATTTTCATTTTCTTTACATAAATACCAGGAGAATTGCTGGATCATATGGTAATTCTGTTTTTAATTTATGGGGAACCTCCATACTGTTTTCCACACTGGTTGCACTAGATTATATTCCCACCAGCAGTATGTGGAGGTTTCCCTCTCCCCTCCTCCTTGCTGGTGGTACTTGTTACTTGTTGTCTTCCTGATGATGGCTACTCTGACAGACGGGAGGTGGTATCTCATTGTGGCTTAAATTTCTATTTCTCTGATGATTAGTGGTGTTGAGCACATCTTTTCATGTGCCTATTGTCCATTTGTGTGTCTTTGGAAAAATGTCTTTTCCACTCCTTTGTACGTTTCTTAATTGGTTGCTTATCTTTTTGATGTTGAATTGTATGAGTTCTTTATATATTTAGGATATTAAACTCTTATCAGAAAATATTTTCTTCCATTCAGAAAGTTGCCTTTTTGTCTTGTGGATGATTTCCTTCACTGTGCAACACCTTTTTGGTTTTATGCATTCCCATTTGTTTATTTTTGTTTATGTTGCTTTTGTCCAAGGAGATATATCTAAGAAATATTGCAAAGACCAATGTCAAAGACTTTATTGACTGTGAGTTTTTTTTCATAGAAGTTTTATGTGTTCATGTCTTACATTTAAGTCTTTTTTTTAAAGGGAAAGATGCTTTTTTATTTATTTTATTTTATTTTTTAAAGATTTTATTTCATTATTTTTAGAAAGAGGGGAAGGGAGAGAGGCAGAGAGGGAGAGAGACATCAATGTATGGTTGCGTTTCACCTGCCTCCAGCCACAGACCTGACTGGAGACCTGGTTTGCAACCTGGTTATGTGCCCTGGCTGGGGAATCGAAGCTGTGACCTTTGGGTTCGTAGGCCGGCGCCTTATCCACTGTGCTACCAGCCAGGGTACATTTAAGTCTTTAACCCTTTTTGTTTATTTTTGTACATGGTGTAATAAGGTGCTGTTTGTTCAAATCTTGCCCCCTTTCCAGGCACTTTTCCCACTTGCTGTGTGGGATTGGTACCTCTCTAGTAACAACTAGAACTAGCCACGGTTCCCGGAGTGGGTGGGTCTGCAGATGTTTAGGACCGTGCAGGCCTCTAAACAGACTCTTCTGAGAGATCAGCAATTTCTTCCTTGACCCTATCCCCCGTGGTTTTCACAGTCAGAAGCAATGAGGCTTTATTTTCCCCTCTGTTCTGGAACAGTGAGCTGTGCAGTCTAGTCTGGGGCTGGGAGCGCCTCCCAGATGTTCCTGCTTTTTCAAAATGTGTGACTGTGCTGTCTGCCAGCCAACCACAGCTGCTATCCTGTCAAACAGTCCTCTCTGGCCCGGCTCCACCCCTCCTACCTGTCTCGAGGAATATTTCTTCATTATATCTTTGTTGGACTTCCATGCAGCTTGATTTTCTGGAATTTCTGACTGTCTCTAGTTTTGAGGTGGCTGTATTCCTTACTGGTTGTGGAGGGAGACACAGCGTGCCTCCCTATGCCTCCATCTTGGCTGCAAGTCCTCCCATTTGTTTTTTGAGCTCAAGTTGTCTCCTGTCGGCAGCATTAGCATGGATCTATTCTTGTTCATTCAGCCATCCCATGTAATTATGGATAGGTATGTATTTATTGCCATTTTATTGTTTTATGTTTGTTTTTGTAGTTCTTTGTTCCTGTCTTCTTCTCTTGCTCTCTTCTTGCACATCGAAGGCCCTCTCTCTATAGTGATCATTTAGGTTCCTTTAAAATTTTTTTTGTGTGTCTATTTTTGGTTACTATGAGTTTCATATATAACAAGCTATGTTTCTAGCAATCTATTTTAAGTTATGATCACTTTAGTTTGAACGCATTCTAAAAGCAGTATTTTTTAACACCCTCATTTATGTTTTTGACATATTTTATATTTCATGTAAGTGGATGTATGTGTATTTCTTAATTCATTACTGACATTACACTTGCCTTTACTACTTACTTTTATCTTTTGGTTTTCATACTAACTTTGATTGGTTAATCCACTATACTTACTAAATGTTTGCCTTTATCAGCAAAGTATTTTATTTTTAGCTGTGGCCTTTTCATTTATTTTCATTTTATTGTTTTTAAAAGATTTTATTTGTTATTATTTCCAAAGAGAGGGGAAGGGAGAGAGGCAGAGAGGGAAACATCAATGTATGGTTGCCTTTCACCTACCTCCAGCTACGGACCTGGCTGGAGACATGGCTTGCAACCTGGTTATGTGCCCTAACTAGGGAATCGAACCAGTGACCCTTGGGTTCACAGGCTGGCTCCAATCCACTGAGCTACACCAGCCAGGGTTCTTCAATTTAAAGAAGGCCCTTTAACATTTTTTTTTTTTTTTTTTTTTGTAATGCTATTTTGTGGTGAACTCATTCAGATTTTTCTTGTTTGGGAAACTTTTTCTCTTTCTGTATTATTGGCTTTCATCAGTTTGAATAGGTTGTGCTATTCCCTTCTGGCCTGCAAAGTTTTTCCTGAAAAAAATCAGCTTATTGTGTTATGGGGAATGCCTTGTATGCCACTAACTGCTTTTCTCTTGCTGCGTTTAAGATTCTGTGTTTAATCTTTGAGATTGATTTTAATTATCATGTGTCTTGGTGTGAACTTCTTCTTGTTGGGAACCCTATGCTTCCTGGACTTGGATGGCTGTTTCCTTCACTGATTTAAGAAAGTTTTCGGGCATTTTATTTAAATATGTTTACTGTCCCTTTCTCTCTGTTCTCCTCAGAACCCTGATTGGACTGTTGGCATGCATGATGTTGTCCCAGAGGTCCCTTAAACTATCCTCTCGCTCTGATTCTTTTTCCTTTTTAATTTTCCAATTGGGTGATTTCTAGTACCTTGACTTCCAGCTTGTTGAATCATTCTTCTGCCTCATCTAATTTGACTTTGATTTCCTATAGTTTTAATCATTGCATTCTTCAGTTCTGAGAGGTCCATTTTTCCTTTGTTGAATTTCTGAGTTTTGCCACATTTGTTGAACATCTTTATAACTATTGTTTTGAGTTATTTTACGTTAGATTGCTCTTTCTCTGGGTTTTTCTTCTCTTTTATTTTTTTTTTTTTTACTTTCTGTTCTGTTGGGAATACATTTGTGTCCCCATTTTGGCTGTGTTTTTCTATGAACTAGGTGAAAGAACCACCTCCCCTATTCCTGAATGAGTGGCCTTGTGGAGTTTTCCCTTCATACAGTGAGTGTATGCTGTTTCTTGGCAGGGCAGCAGGGGCTGGGGCTTGGCCACAAGGAAACCTGGGGGCAAGACTCACTGGGGCTTCCTTGGCTGAGGCTATAGCTCAGCTGGGCTTGGGCCAAAGGGCATTCTAGGAGTAAACTGACCCGAGGCTTGGAGTTATAGCTGGGGTGGGTATGGGCTGTGGCAAGTCTTGGGGGCAAACCACACTAGAACCCAATTTCACCTGGAGCACATGCAAACCATGATGTTTCTCAAGGGCAAGCTGTACTGGCTGCCTTGACAGGCCAACTGGAGTTGTAATCCGAGTGGGCTCAGACCGTTGACGTCCTGGGGGCTGTGCTTAAGGCTGGTGCTGTGTGGCTGAAGTGGGAGTGGTCTGCAGGATGTCCCTGGGACTGGCTGTACTGGTGCAGGAGCTGTGGAAAATCCCAGGGACAAGCAGCCCTGGGGCCACCTTGTTGGGCTGGATGAAAGCTGTAGCAGAAGCAGGCCAAGGAGAGACCCAAGAATAAACTGTACCTAACACAGGACAGAGCTGTGGCTGGAGAGGGAATCCTGGGGGCAAACCTCATGTGGGCCTGGGGGTGCACCGGGAAGGCTTTGGCGGGCAGTAGAGAACCTGGACAGTGCTGCTGCTGACTCATCAAGGAGGGAGGGTGCCCTCTGTACTTCAAACAGCTCTAAGGTTAGTAAATGGGTTTCTTTCTGGTATAGTTTGGGTGCCCTTTAAATCACTGTCCTTTCAGTGCCCGAGGGTGGGGGAGTTTGTGTGTGTGTGTGGGGGCTCCAGAGATACCTGCATATTGATGCATTTGGGGCGGGGTTCCACAATACCATGCCTCTCAGTTGTTGTGCATAAGCTATTTAGTCAGCCTCAGTTCAATCTCTTTCAAGGTTAAAATGTCACTCCAAACAGACCTGGTGATTGAATATATTACATGACATGATACTAGATATTAAGCTTCTTTCATGCAAGGAGAGATGCAGAAAACTAGAAAGTTCTATACAATAAAGTCAGGCCACTGGAAGTAACAGAAACTCAAGGCAAAGGCCAAAAGAGCTTAGGTTAATCAGTGGTTAAGACAATCAGAACAATGAAGTATGGCTAGTTGTCTTTGGCATTTCATCTCTAATTTCACATGGATTAATTAGGGCTCTAACACATTGATGATGAATATGTGCTTATCCTAAAGGAGACTCACATGTTATTAACCAATGACTGTTGTGAATTGTGGGACCAGAGAAGGATACTTTTATGTATTTAGCATCTATGCCGCAGCATGAAGTCCACTTCTTCATGAATCAAAAACAAACCACCATAAGAAAAATGAATGTTTTAATTATTTTTTCTCAGTGGCAGAATCACAGATGTTTTGATACGATTTCCAGTTAGGTCTAAAATACTGCTCTTTGGAGTTGTAAAAATTTCATTACAGAAAGACACAACAGATACAGGATAAATAGAATCACATCAGTTGATCAGATGATGGTTCTAAAGATATTCTTTGCCTTATTTTCCTGTAAGAAACATGTGATGGGTCAAATGGGAAATTCTACTATCAGCATACAATTATGGTTTGGCAGGGGTAAAAAAGACAGACAAAATCAGTAACCTGGCTCACTTCCGATGCTATGTCTATGCCTCTGTAAAAGTCTGCAAATTGTGGGTATTTTTATTAGCTGGGAAATTTATAATTGCAAAATATCTAAGGAAATCTCTCTTTCTCTATATATATATAAACATTGCTCTTCAATGTCTTTTTCCCTTGAGACAGAAGCTGATTTAGGAAAGGAGTCACACCTTTAATGGACAACCATTTGTTAATTCATCAGAAATATCCAGACAGAAAACTGGCAAATTGGTACATGGTTTAAAAAGTGAAACTTTACAAATTTCATAAAACTATATTAAAATATGCAGACATTTTTGACTGCCAAATGGTCAACACTTCATGTTGTTTTTATATCTGAAAGACTAAGAACCTTGGGGGAAAAGCCACTCCTAACACTATTATTGTAACAGAAGTAAAAAAGCAAGTTGACAGATGGCATCAAAGACAAATAATTAACCAGTTACCATTAAAAGCTAGAGTTATAATCCAATTCTAAAAGAAAGTGTACTACTTAAGTGCATAGTAACGTTCAAAGCTAATGGAAATGATGTTACTGCGGTAACAATTTACAAAGCACTGTGAATGAACATGCTCCACAGTGTGAACCTCCAGTGAATTTTAAATTACACATGATCATGTTAATACCATTCACATGGACTGTCCTGAGGTATCTTCAAACAAAAAAACTACACTAAAGGTTTGGACAGTGAAAGCAGGGATACATTTTGTTCTTACAGAGACACCAATGCAGCAAATGCACTCACATTTTAGCTACCATTACACTAGTCTCAATGGTTAGCCTTTTAGAATAAAGCTATAGCATATGAAATTACAATATATTTATCTTCTTTAAAACCATTTTTAAAGAAGGGCTGATCTGTCATGTTTTTTTGGAAGTCAGTGATAAATGCTGTCTTTAAAATTTTTTGTGGCTAACTGTATGCTAATTTTCAAAATGCAATACAATTTTTGGTTGTTGAGGCCTTTAAGAAACAAAAGGTGGATAAGGGATCTCCATTTATCAGTAAAAATACAAAGTTCATCAAAAATTTTAATACTAAAATTTTTACAGAATGCTTTTTACTGTGGTTAAACATAAGATCTCTAACAATGGTTGTGAGCAGGAAAAACATGTAAGTTGAATTAAGATGCTTTAATTACTGTCTCAAAATCTTCTTTTGCAGGACATCAATAAAAAAATTTCTTTCAATGTCAACTGAAATACAATTAAATTTTTTCTTATATTAATATAGATCAGTATTTAATGCTTAAAATGTTTTTCTCCCTTTAGGGTAGGGATAAGCAAAGTGTGGCCCCAGCCAAATCCAGACAGACTGCTGCCTGTTTCCCTAAGTTAAGTTTTCTTGGCACACAGCCACACCCATTTACTTACATATTATCTGGCTAATTTCATGCTGTGGGGGCAGAGGTGAGTAGTTCATTACCATAGTTATAACCATATGATTCTCAAAGCCTGAGATATTTACTGTATGATCCTTCATAGAAAAAGTTTGTCAACTCTTGTTCCAGGGGGTTTCCCAGACCAATCTAAAATAATGCATATGTTTCTCTACTTTTATTAACACTCGTTCTCTTACTCTAACGTATGTGTATAGGTCATGTATTTTATACTTGACTTTATTTGTTGGTATATACCTAGGAAGTCAACATCCTAGCTAAGTTTCTATGTATAATATATAATAATTAGAATACAGCATTCTCTCTGGCTCTACCCTGTTTGATTTCAGGTCACTCTGGAATTCTCCAAAGTTGGATGATAATAAAATGGACAAGCAATACACTAACAGAATGGCCAGAAAACTGTACATCTTATTTCATCTTGAATAAGAAAGTTGGACTGCAAAAGTAACCAAAACCAAATCTACCTTAGGGTAAATGCCATTCAATCAGGAAAAACAGTTAGATAGCTTTCAAACACACATACATATATGTGTACATATCCAGAGCCACCCTCCCACCTATCACAAACTAATAGCTACAACATAAAGTGTATTTGTTTAATAAATATATTACTGTCTATATACATATAGATACATCCATAAAAGACATGTTAAATAATTATCTGTATAATCAATACTACTTAAAAGGTTTTTTATGTGTTTTAAAATTACACATTCTATTAAAAGTATCAAAATAATTATTTAAAAATACCAGGAATAAAACCAGTGAAGAGTTGTTTTCCATTCAAATGTTTCTAAATCTTATCATTGGTCACCCAGACTCTAGACGTGGGCATGTATAACTCAAGGAAACAGTTCAGCTGAGGAACAATAGCCATCAAAAGCATGACACCCTCCCACTGTTAACATTACTTCATCACAAATATGCATGTAGGTACACGTATAAAAACACTCTTTTTAGTTATATTACATATTCTCATAAATGAATTTTCATAAAAGCACAAAGTTCTAGTTTCCACCAGTATCTTTATACTGGTTTGCATTTCTTTCAAATGTCTAGACAATGACAAACTCTGTCAGGATACAGGGGTCATAAAAAGGAGACTAAAAACTTACGTACCACATGCAAGGAAAGAGGAAATACTAAGGGCCAGTATTTGGCCAGTTGGGTGCTATTCCCTCTGCACTAAGACACAGAGACAATGAACTGGCAATTTACTGTGTAAAGTACAGTCAACTCTCAATTATTCAGGGGCAGAATATTCTAATCAGAATCCTTTCTCCTGGCAGTTTCACTATTTAGTAACACACCTGTCTTAATTTATTAGCAAGTCTGGTAAAAGATAGGATAAAGGTGCAAGTAATAGCTAAATTAAAGGTTTGGAGTCAGCTATGGATTTGATTTAATGATGAATCCTTTTACTTATTGCTTTAGATAATTAAGAATTTTCTGTATCCAAAGTCTGCCAAATATGATTCTTAAGCTCTGAAAGCACATTGGTGCTTTACCAAATAAAACAAAAACAAAACAGGGTGGTGAGGGGAGGGGAAATTGTCCTCTGGTCATAAGAACACAACTGTATCTTGACTGACAATCACACTGAAGGACTTCAGTGTGGGTAGTTCAGAGCTGTTCACTTCAGGACAGGTGGTGGCAAGCTACACTATTTCCCAAAGTCTAAGATCCATGAAGTAATGACAAATGGTTAGCTAAAAACATTTAAAAGGTCAAATTAAAGGTGTGATATACATTTTATCTGAAATCTCATTTAAATAAGTTTAGTAAAGTTTGGCAGAATCTCCAAATATTTATGATACTAAAAATTAAGAATGTGGAAGCAAAACCTTAATGTACAATTAAAAAGTGATTTTACACTAAAAAAAAAAAAAAGCTTAAAATATGACTAAAAAAAGGTACTACACATTTGTGACCCTGTTTTTGGCACTGGTTTCACCTCTACATTTAAGCTTGTTCTACAGGTAGTGACCCACAAAATCAAGGAGAATGAGTGAGTGGAGTCGCTCTCAGGCACCCCTCAGAATGGTCTGCGTGGCATCATCTGTATTATTTCTAGGGACATTGCAGTGCCATGTTCACCTCAAACACAACAGCAATAATTGTGTAGAACACCACTTTCCTGAATTAAGTTTGCTGAACACGGTTCAGATTATTGGATATGTCAATATGCACAATGCCTTTTAGAAGCATTTACTGTATACCCAAATCCTACTTTGTGCAACACACAGTGTCACACAAGTAGTGAAAATGTTATCCTAGTCAAAGGTGCTTGGACGTTATTTTCAGGCAGCATTTTACCTTTATTTTAAGTTAAGTTCACACTAGATAAGTTTTAGGAGAAAGAAAATGCCAATGAATTTATTTAATATATTGAATACATTATATAAAACTAGGACAGACACTTTTATTTACCTAAACTGTTACTTTATTTTTCTACCTTATTCTAGACCTCAGTTTTACTTTAAAAATTTTGTATTTAAATAAGGGATAAAATGTTGCCCAAAAGTCTAATCATAGTTACACATTTGTGTTTTAACTAGATCTACAAATCAAAATAGTTCTTATAGTTAAAAAGATACAATTTGTATCAACAGTAAAAGGTACTTTCTGGTTTTTCAGGGCTTTACTTCAAACTGTAGCATATGAAATAATCAGAATAACCAGGGCATCTTGGCAGACTACAGAAACAGATCGAAGTCAGTCTGTAACACTAAGCAAAATTCAAAAGCTGGAGGCAACAGGGAAGTCATGTCAGTCACATAACTGCCGCTGTTTGCAAAATCCATCTTCTAACTGACAAAAATGAATTAATCTAGCAAAACCCATGACTTTGAAACCAGAAATATCCCTTACTAATACTAAAACAGACCTTAGTCTGTATCTAAAACTACACTATTTGTGGCAAGAATCTGGCCTTAATAATATAACAGGCCCCCCATAAAACTATCTGCAGGAAAATGGAAAATATACAGTATCTTACAAAATTTTTAAGTTACCATTTACAGCTCCTCCATCACCATTTCCATAGTGCAGTATCAATAAATGTTGCATATCCTCAACACAGAAAACCACTCCAGGCCAGCCTCGATAAATAGCAAGAAAGCTAAGAGTGTATTAAATATAAAAGTTGCATTGAGAATAATTAGATTCATTAAAAACAGGCAATTGATGCAAAAAGGTTATTTTAACCAGTATTGTTGTGCCCGCAAACAAAAAGACAAACATTAAAAATACAGGTCAACAGGACTCTAGGAATTCAATTCCATTTCTACCATCTTAGAAGCACATCACAGCTGGATAACAAAGCTCTAAACTATAATAGTTACAGCTTTTGCCTTTTTCATTAAAAAAAAAAAAGAAATGGAAACATTTTTCCATTGATTGCATCTGCTTTCCTTTAAATCCACCATATTAAATTACTTAACAGACAAAAAAATCCAAACAAAATAAAACAATGAAAAGTGCCATATTGTAAATCATCCTAATATATACTGTTACCCATTTCAACATAAACTGGTAACTTACATTTGTTTAAAATATAAAGTCAGTGCTGTAGTATATCTTTGTTCCTATAAATAATGATTATAGCACAAAGAAGCCCACTTTCCCCAAATAAAAATAACTTAAAAAGCTGTAAAAGATTCCAATTAAGCTTGGCTTGAAAAAATAGTTCGCTAGGTCTAGTCAAATGTTCAACATTCTGAAGGTATTATAATTGCTTGCAATTGATAGAGAAACACCAAGTTAATAAAACATGAAATAAGGATAAAAAGTGCTGCATATAAACCCCTGATGCACCAAAGATTAATATCAAAGATCACAGATACATCTAATAAATCAAACTGGAAAAATTTCCAGCCAAGGATATAGCTTTAAAAAGGAAATGCTAAAAAAAAGTTTGACCATAAAGCAATCCCGTGATACTTCCACTATGTGGGGCTATACATACAGATTCCATGATACAGTATTTCACATAAATGGATACTATATAACCTCCTTGATGAGAAGGAGATCACATATGCTATTGTAGCAAACCTCCCTCAGCATTTGAGCTGAACAAAAAACTAAACACCACAAAGATGTGTCATCTTTCAGTAACCCAGCTGTGATTTCTCCACCAAGATGGCTGCGGCAAGCTGCTGGGCATCTGTCACGTGAGGGTTCCTTTTCATGACAATTCTCACAAGGTCAGGGGGGAAGATGTTGCACAAGTTAACATAAATCTTTTCTCGGCTGTCTTGATACCTTGGAGGATCTTGCGGTGGTCCACAGTACGGTATTCGCCACGTCGGCTCCTGCTGCTCAGGTAGGCTCTGGAAGGTGAGCTGCTCATAACATGGCTGTGTGGAGTTATCAGGCAAGGAGTAGGTCTGCCGATAGCCATACGCATCAATCCCATAACCCTGCCTGTCCCAAGTTCCCAGCCCTTCCTGGCGGGAGTAAGGCTTTCTTTGTCTTGATGGAGAACTGTCATACAGCCGAGAGTCAGAAATGCTATCTATTCTTGTGGCCACTAAGGACCGCCCTAGGTGTGGTGCCTTAGAGTGTGCTGAACTTGGAGGAGAGGGGTAATCGCTGGGACAGCTGGACCGGGCTCCCACAGCTGGGTGCTGCAGGTGCACCGCCAGATGTGGAAGAGGAGGCTTGTGATGGTACTTTGGTTCTTCATGACTGTAACTTTGCACTCTGGTTAAGGGGTCATGGAAATTCTGCAGGAAGGGTTGGGAATTAAGGCGGCTGTGAGGGTACATGTGTTGACACTTTAAATTCTCTTCTAGTTGTGGGTCAGGAGAACTGACATAGGATCTGTCATTGTACCCCACATATGAGTCACTGCTCCCACAGCTCATGCTCCCTTCACTGCTGCAGTCAGAAGCTACAGAACTTACCCTATAATCTGTGTCTAAGGAAAAACGCCTTTCAGGACTTCGTGGGCCTGAGAGACTCAGATTTGAATATGCGTTCAACATGGAGTAATATCCAATGTCAACAGGGGAGTCACATTTTGGATATGGTTCATAAGGCATTGGCGTTCCATGATTTTTGGTTGCCATCATCATTGGAGGATATTGTCCCTGTGGTCTTTGATCCTGAGGTGGGAAATGAACTCCAGATGGAAGGCCATTGCTTAAAGATGTAGTGCTTTGGGGTTTTGCAGAAGAAGTAGCCGGTATACTAAGTAAGGAAGGTACTGACCTGGTTTCCAGTTTGTTTTTGGTGGGAAGCTTTTCTTCAAGGTCTTGGTAGACCTGAGTCCTAATGCTGGGATCTGACTGCCTCTTTGGAGCACCTCGTTTGCCATCAGAAGTGCCGTCAGCCTTAGTGCTGCAAGGTACACTGTTGCTTTTCACCAGTCCTCCTTCATTCGCAGTTTTGGCAGCTGTATTTCTTGACATGGCACGAAGTTCATCAGCCACTGACCGCTGAGGCTGGCTGCCCCTTTCTGGATGATAATATTTGCACTTGTGTCCATAGGTACACTTCTTTCCTACGAAGAGTAAAATTAATTAGGCAAAGGAGCACACCACCAGATCCTGAAAACTCCAGGCTTGTAAAAGAAACAATGGCAGAAATCAGAGATATACTGAGCATTTTCTGCTCCTTACTTCTGAGAAATGCCACTTTTTAGTCTTCCCTCTTCAGTACTTTTAACAGCATTAAGAAAAGCTGGTGGGATGATTAATAATCACCCCCAGA
The DNA here is from genome assembly GCA_004026585.1 of Noctilio leporinus. Classification (NCBI taxonomy): domain Eukaryota; kingdom Metazoa; phylum Chordata; class Mammalia; order Chiroptera; family Noctilionidae; genus Noctilio; species Noctilio leporinus. The sequence continues at coordinate 158,975 of PVIW01002306.1, forward strand.
GTTTTTGGCTAAAAACCTGTTTCCTCAATTCTTAACTATTTTATTCCAGTATGACTTTATTATCAGGTAGGACATTCTGTTTTGGAAAAAAAAGGTATTGCTGTAATGTGATAAAAACATGAAATCTGATGTACATCTAGATATAAGAACTCCAAATTTTTATCTACCTGAAAACTTCATGTAGAATTTACTAAATGAGTTTTTGGAACAATGTTTTAATTCAGGAAAATGCATTTGTGCTGAACCCAACTAGGTAAAAGTAATTATCTTTTCAGGGTTAGGATATTTTCTTAAATTTAATTATAATAAAAAAAAACTGTATACTATACCATATCAAACTAAAACTGTTTATTAAATGAAATTAAACAACATATTGTGCTCTACAGGCATACATTAAATACTTAAAAAAAGAAGGTTACCATATGGACAAGGCTGCTTTTTGTGTTCAGGAACAACAGGTTTCTTCCTTAGAAAATTGTCCAGGCTTGGGCCATGTCTGCCAAGAGGGTCATCAGGAGGCATGAACCTGTCAAGGACAAAACACAGGGTCATACCTAGGTAGGAAGATGATATTTAATTCCAAGAACAGTGCAAATATTTATTACTGTAAGGTATTTATTTATTTTTTTTAAATTTTAAAAGATTTTATTCATTATTTTCAGAGAGAAGGTCAAAGAGGGAGAAGGAAGAGGAGCATCAATGTACGGTTGCCTTTCACCTGTCTCCAGCTACAGACCTGGCTGGAGACCTGGTTATGTGCCCTGGTTGGGAACGGAACCAGTGACCTTTGGGTTCGCAGGCTGATACCAAGTCACTGAGTCACCAGCCAGGGCCTGTTTTTTTTCATTTTAATCCAAGTACTTTGAATCAACATTTATAAGATAAAAATGTTAGTACACAAAGTTCTTTTCTTGATGAAAACAAAATTAAAACTGTTTTAAGCTGAACTCATATTTATCTTAATTCAAGTAAGTTTTGAGTCTGGAATGTTCTAATTATTTCTTCCTTCCTCTCAGTCTTAGGATTTTATGACATTTTAGGAGAGTTTTATGAATGTCAGTCTTGTGAAGTAGCATGAGGGGGAGAAGCAGCGAGGGGCAGCTGGGGAAGAGACGGGAGACGTGGTATAAATGGACGGCATGTCTACAACTAACTAAGCCCCTTGTATGTGTCAGCTACTGTGCATACATCACCTTTTTTAATCTTAGCATGACCCCTCAAGTATCGTCTCTATTTTATAGATTAATATACTTTTCTAATTTAGGCTTAGATAAATTATTTTTATCTAGGTTCACATGGCATAGTCAAGATGTCTAACTCCATTGTCCATTTTCTTCCTACTCTACTAAGGTATTTCTCAGCAGACAGAAAAAATATCTTAATAAACTTATAAACCATGGTAGGACTTTGGGGTTGGGATATGTAGCATCCAGTGTAACCTTCTCTCCACCTCAGATGGTGCCATCCTGGGATGGTCTAGGCCCCTCTGTGGACGTGTAGCAAAGAACCTCAGTGTTGCTGGGTTAGACCCAGAAGAGACCTGGCATCAAGGCCAAGAACTGAAGTGATGGGATCAGAGGTGAACATTCCTAAAAACACACCAGACCTTCTGGAAGAAGTGTGGCAAGCATCGGACCCATAAAGTAACAGTACAGGAAGGGCAAGGATTCTCTGTATGCGCAGGGAAATTGGTATTATGACAGGAAGTAGGGTGGCTATGGTGGGCAGACTAAGCTGATTTTCAAAAAAATAGGCTAAAACTACAAAGAAGATTGTGCTGAGGCTTGAATGCACTGAGCTCAACTGCAGATCTGAGAATGCTGGCTATTAAGACATGCAAGCATTTCGAACTGGTAGGAGTTAAGAAGCAAAATGTCCAAGTGATCCACCTCTACGCATCATAGTTTGTTTTATTATGTGACAATAAAATCTTGAGGCTATGATTACTTCATATCCTCTATCCTTTGGATTGATTGGTCAATGGAAGCAAGAATTCATGGCATGCATAATGAAAAGCAGTTACGACTAAAAAGTTCTGCTACTAGTTATGTCACTGTTCAAACTAGAAATGAACCCAATATTTACCGATAAAATGTGAATAATGTATGAACTCTTAAGGGAGAGTCAACATGGCTGAGTAATAACACTTAGCAAATCTAGTATTTAATATTGGTATAAAAACAATATGACAACATAAAAGTTTAAAAATACAAGTCAGTCACAATTAATTTCCACTTATGGTTGCACTGTAGTCATTTTTCTGTACACATACACCATTTTACAAACACAAAGTTTATGCTTTGTCTTTTTAACGTATTTTCCCCTGGTTCTTAATAGCTTTTCATAATCTTAATTCAGGAAAGCAGTATTACTTGTAAGTAAATAGTTTTACTTACTTGTCATTGACAAATGAATACATTAATAATCGCTCATCTATGAACTTCTTCCATTCTGGTTTCTCATTGGCCAAATCCCTGTAGTTGTCATTGGACACAATAATCCCATCTGACTCGAAAGCCAGCTTCACGATGAACCTGTCATCATAGCACACCACTCGCCGCCCCTGGACTCGCCTGGACGGTGTAAACACCAGGATTTTCTCCTTCTCTAACTTACGAAGAATTTCTTGATCTGTAGGTAGAATTACCAGAATAAATGCATATGAAACACATATAGCTACTTTCATACAATGTGAGATTTTATAAGATAAGATGGACATATGTAACCATTTAATTAGGGATTATGATATGTAGTTTGTAGATGAAGCAAATTTGTAACTCCCAATATTTTTCTTTTAGGATTTCCAATAACAAAAACTTTAAAAATAGTTCTCCCCACCAAATGAACTTAAAAAACATAAGTTTATAACTTCTAAGTTAAAAGAAAAATTAGAAGCATAAAGTTTATTTATTTATTTTAAATGATTTTATTTATTATTTTTAGAGAGAGGGGCAGGGAGAGAGGCAGAGAGGGAGAGAAACACCAATGTATGGTTGCCTTTCATCTGCCTCCAGTTATGGATCTGGCTGGAGACCTGGCTTGCAACTTGGTTATGTGCCATGGCTGGGGAATCAAACCAGTGACCTTTGGGTTTGCAGGCTGGCGGCTTATCCACTGTGCTACCAGCCAGGGCTAAAAGCATAAAGTTTGAACATGACTGAACAACCTGTGACTTTCATTCCATCCCTTCTTCCTACTTTTGCTCCTCTACTCCCTGTCATCCCACCTTGTAAATTCTGGCAGAATGTCAGGTATAAGCTGATAAATACTATCATTTAGAAAAATGAAAGAAGAGAGACTTACTACTTCTCAATTCTTATTAACTGGAGTTATTTTTTAAAAACTATCTCTTTAGCTGACAATCACTACTTGCTTAGTCTATGGGAGGCACTATGCTAAGTGTTAATGGCTACCAAGATTAAGATGGACTTCTCCTCAGGGAGGTGTCAGGTACTGGATTAGATACAAGGGATGTAATCACCACAAGAAAAGTGTGAAGAGCATATGAGAGTAGAGGAGATGGAAGAGCGATGTGGGTCCACTTGCTCTGATACTGGCATATAGATTTCATGATGTTCCCCATAAAATTACAAAGTTCATTAAGACCAGAACTTTAAGAAAAGCAGCAGAGAAGTGGAAGAAATATGAATCTTACTTTCAGCAAGTCATGGATGGATTTCAGGTTCTGCTACATTATCTATATGGCAATCAGTCTCACTGAGCCTGTTTCTTTGTGTCCTCAAATGCAGTTCATGGGCTACGAGGAGTCAATGAGTTACGTGTAAAAGCACATAGCCATGCATGGTACCTGGAAAGCTCTCAGTAAACATGTGTTCTTCTACTTAATTTTGTTTATAGATGCATGCAATTGTTGGTCTTTAAAAGCCACAGAAACCAATACAAAATTAAAAGCCCAGTCTCAACTGTAAGATTTGTCACTCTATAATTGTTTTGTGTATCCCCCTGATAAATATTTTGAGGGTAGGTGCAATGTCTTTTTTATCTTTGTAATTACCAACACTCAGCATATCAGTAGATACCCAATAAATGTCTGTGAATGAATACATGAGCTAGTTAATGATGTATATTCACAGGTCTTCCAGTTTATTCCCTATGTTCAGGAATAATCCACGGTACTTTATTGTCAGTGTTTAGTCATGGAAGATGCCTGGATCCTCACCAAAATGACTGAAGGAGCTAAGTGGACTGACCTAAAAGTCACCTTGCTCACTTTGTGTTTCTTAAACAGATAGTGAGAAAAAAATGCCACTAATTAGGATGAGAATTAGATGACAGTTAGTTAGGATAAGTAACCCTAATGTAAATAAATATGGGTTAGTAGAGCTAGTAAGTTAACTGAATCTCTAGTTCTTTGAACAGTATCTGATACATAGCTGAGTCCTTGCTTGTTTAGCAGTTGATAAATCAACAGAGAACTGGCAAAAGTGCTAGTCTGAATATATATTTGACAACTTTAAAATATTTCTTATCAAGTTTCTTTGACAGAATGAAAAGATATGGGACTATTCAATTTTACCAGTTATTATCTGGTTGGAGGTTTTAGTCAAGACAATTATTACCCTGGGGGGAAAAACATCACTAGTCCCTGACAGTAGTTGTATATAGTTTCCTTTATGTTCCAGATACATTATGCTGGAATTCTTGAAATTGAAGTGAGCCACAACCCACACTGTCTATTATCGATTTACCTCCTTGGTCTCATATTCCCTTTGTACTCAAGAGACTTCCAGCCCATTTTCATGTTTAAATATTATTTGTTTCTTTTTCAGTTTGATTACTGTTAACATTTGGGCATATTTCCTTACAGTCATTTTCTGTGTATTTTCTCTTTCCATTGTTTATATATGTACATACACAATAATAAAACCTGGCTTTTATGTAAAAGAACACTTCTTCAGGTCATTAAAAATTTTGCCTAGTATTATAATATATAATCCATCAATATATACTAATTTATTGAACCATTTTTAAAAAGAAGATATGGGTTGTTTCCTTCTGTTCCCTATTAGAACTAATATTGCACTGAATGCCTCTGTCATCAGAGACCTTCATGCAGACCTGTTTATTTTCTGGAAAATTATTCATACAAGGGGAAATAGTAGGTTTAAGAGTATTAATATTTTAAGACCAAACTTTTCCAGAAAGGTTGTAACAAATTACATTTCCATAGCATTGTTGAAGTAATAACCTCAAAACATTGAGTTTATCAGTTTTCTATTTTTGTGAATTCGATGGGTGAAAAATAAAGCTTGTTTAAATTCACATTTTTTTTATTACTAATAAGGTTGAACATGTTTTTCTCTTATTTGGCACTTGCATTCTTCTGTGAGCTGTCACTTCCTACCATGTTGCCATTTATATATCAGGGAGAACTTTATCAATGTGTATGAGCTAATTTTATGTTAAGGAGATGGATTCTGTGTTTATTAGTTGTATTTTTTTCCTTAGGCAAATAAAAAGGTTTCTCATTTTTAAGAACACTTCCCCAGGCCCTGGCTGGTGGCACAGTGGATAAAGCACTGGCCTGCAAACCCAAAGGTCGCTGGTTTGATTCTGAGCCAGGGCACATAACCAGGTTGCAAGGCAGGACTCCAGCCAGGTCCACAGCTGGAGGCAGGTGAAAGGCAACCATACACTGATGTCTCCTTCTCTGCCTCTCTCCCTTCCCCTCTCTCTAAAAAATAATAAAATATTTTAAAAAAATTCTCCAAATACAGAAGTTTATATTTTGATGCAATTAAATACAATTTTTCCTTCATAATTTCTTCTAAAAAAAGGTAAATTTAAATAGGTCTTCCCAGCTATTCAAAGACTATTTATAGTCTCTAATGATTTAATTTTTATAATTAATTCTTCAATCATCTAGAATTGACTGTTATATGATGTAAGATAAGGATCTAAATACAATTAGTTTTTCCATGGAGTTATCCAATGTCTTGGTACTACTGGCTGAATTACACCTACCTTTCCTACTTTACAGTGTATAAAAGCTGGGGTATGATTCCATGGCTCTGAACTTCGCTATAATTTGCCTACCTATTCTTATGCTAGTTTGACAATGATTTAATGAACATAGATAAAAATAAAAGTCTTAAAATAAGACCTCAGGTTCATGGTAAGTGGTCTCTATTATTTTTGACTTTGAAGTATATTTTTTTCACATAGGTTCCTCAGTTTTTGTTATGTTGGTGATGGAGAGGGGTGAGAGGGTTGGACACTGAGAATCACTTAACTTGAGTAAAATGTTCAGTAACAATAATTAGCAAACATAGAGGACATTTCTGTCCGAGGTATACTTGGAAATTACAAAATAATGCAAAATAAGATACTTTATTGGGATCGAGTCAGTTCCTGCTACTTGACACTACAGAGCATTTCCTTAGCTTCACAGATCTTTTTTAATCTGTGGTCACTATAATTTGATATTCACTTAGTCTAATTCTTGCAGGAGAAAATTGGGGTCTAAATAGGCTCAGGGTGTCCTATGGCTAGTAAAGGGCAAAGCCAGAATTTGAATCTAGGTCTCCTGATACCTCGTATGTATCAAAAGGTCAGAATTTCACAAAAGTTGAAATAAAACATTCCAAATTAAAAAAAGAAAGGTTTATGTAGTAAGGATTACGCTTTAGTTAGCATAAACAGATAGTTTTTAAACTTGAAAAGAACTTTAACATTCTACCAAGACAATGTAGCAGTTACATAGATTGAGTAAACAGAAATAGATTAACACAGTATTCAATGGAACACCTGAGAGTGCCAGATACCTGCACAAATATACATAGAAATTGAAAATAAACAACTGATAGGGCTTACCTGTAATGAGAGCATCAGGTCGGGACTGCTCTTTTCTCCAAGCAGGAACAAAAACTGTAATATCTTTGTGGCCTCGTTCCAAAAACCAATCCACTGCCAATTTTATTCCTCGGCAGGAAAATACTTCTTTGTTTCCATGGCTGAAAGATTATATTAGAACACAGCATGACAAAACTTCAATTTAAATTAATTAAAATTTGAAGATGAAATGATCACATAATTACAATAGCAATAGATTTCAAATTTAGGATGCAGTTGAATAGCTCCAAGAAATATTAAGATAACCTAGGAGTTGAAAATCTGTGACCAAAAAAAAAATTAATAAATAAAATAAAATTGGGATGATTATTGTATGAAGAATAAAGAAAATTAAATTTTCAAATATAAAGTTGTAAAGGTTAACTAATCAGAAAGCTACATGCTCTTTTTGACCAGAATGGGGAAAAAAACCAAGGGGCCTCAAACACAGCGAGAGTAATTTCAGTCAAATGTAAAAAAGAAGTCACACAGAAAAAAAATCTGTAAAAATAGTGGAATGGAATACCCATTTGTTTTTTAAAACTTCCTTCCCAAGAGTTCTTATGTGTATAATGATTAAGTACTGCACAAAATTTACATGGTGGCCATGTAAAAGAATGTACACAGGTGCATGAAAAGGAAAAAGATGCGCACAATGCTTAATTATGTACAAGAAACACTTTCCATGTCCTTCAAGGAGAAGACATCTAGTTTCTATTTAACATTATTGTGTTCGATAAGGATTAATGAGTATAAAAGGGCACCCAAAGCTGGATTAGCAGTTTTAGTGCCTAAAAGAAAATGCTCAACTAAGAGTATAGGCATTCAACAAGTATTTATGTAGCACCAGGCTCTGCTTATGCACTTCAACCTAATAATTCAAAACAATACTTCTAATGGTTCTTAAACAAAGGTCTCCTGTTTTGAATGCAATAACATTCTTTATTATAGTTTCAGCTCTGAAACTTCTATTTCTTACCTGGAATGGAAATAGATATTCTTTACTTCATATGTCTAAGGAAGGCTAAATGAAATGGGTAAATACTTTGGTGACTTTTACCACAAGTCAAACATTAAGTATGTTAATATGTTTTTCTAGTGGTCTGCTGGGAAACACTAGAACTATCCAAATATGGCTAGTTTAAAAACAAAAAGAAATAGACCACCTTGTTTTTTAGATATTGAAAGCTACAAATGCAAACTACACAGACTTCATAGCTCCATCTACCCCTCCTAATGAGCAGGGCATGATCAGAGGTGCAATCAGATGTTCTGGAAGTTTCAGAAAAAGGAATAATGGATGGAGGAATTTGAAGTCACATTTTCTAGGTGAGAAGGGCTACCTGACCAACGCCCCAGCAAATGATACAAAGTGATGTTAGCTTTCATGGAAAACACTGATCATTTAATCAGTTTTCTGAGAAACTACAGAAAATGGTAGCAGCATCTCTTTAGAGAATATACATATATAAAATTCTTAAATATAAAAACTCTACTTGCTAAAACTTGTTTTATTTTGCATTAATGCTCTGCTATCTAAGTGTATGATTATTTGCTAGTCATTAATGACATTTAGTTTATTGAGATTTCTGGCTCTGACAGATGACTATAAGCATTTTTTTCCCACTTGGTAAGAACAACCTCACATTCTACTATAGGAAGAGAAGATTCTATCTTCTTATTAGAAAATTTTCATAAAATGTGAATAAACAGCAAGCACAAGACAAAGATTCTACATATGCTAAAACAGGACAGTGTACCATGTAGAACTGATAATAAAGCCTATTCTCATATTGCCTCTTTCCCCTCTTTTGCCCCTCCCCTTGCAACTCCCCTCCCACAAAACCTCAAGGGGAGAAAAAGAGCAGAAAGATGAAAGGTACCACACTGTGAATGGTCAATGCAAACATAGAAAGAGCCTGGGTTTCTGACCTGATGGACCCAAATCCATCTCTGATCTTGTTATTTAAGGAAAAAAGACCCTCCCTTATTTAAGAAACTGTAGTCAATTTTTCTGTTATGTGCAGCTACATACATCCTTAACCACTATATTAGTTATACCATAAACAAACAAACAAAAACAACAACAAAAACCAAAAAACTGGCAAAGCTATATTAGTATCAGAAAAAAAATTTAAGGCAAAATATTACTAGTGACAGAAGTTATTACATAATAGTAATAAAGGAACAATTCACAAGGAAGCTAAAATAATTGTGAACTCAGTCTCCATATGAAGCATACCAAAGATCACAGCATTACTATTAGAAGAAATGAACAAATCTATAATCATACAATAGACAGATGAAGCAGGAATCACTGACTGAAACTGTACACTGGAACAATCAATGACAAACTTAATCTAGTGGATGTCTACAAAATGCTGCACAAAATTAGCAAAGAGAAAACCTTTTCAAGAACTTATAAAGATTGATAAAATTAGCTTTGTATGAGGCCTCTGCCCCTCCCCTGAAAACAGATTTCAACTGACATCATACATCTGCATCCTACAGAAACATCTTGACAATGTCATTACATTGAAGATATAAAGTTCTAGTACAAAATTAGTATTGCTATTTACCAGCAAACTGATTAAAATTTTTAACTTAAAAAATAATCTTCAGGTTGCAAGCCAGGTCTTCAGCCATTCTGTAGCTGGAAGCAGGTGAAAGGCAACCATATACATTGACGTCTCTCTTCCTGTCTGCCTCTCTTACTTATCCATTCTTTGAGAATAGTAAATAAAATCTTAAAAAAAGTAATAATAATCCCATTTATAATAGTAACAAAAACTAAACAAACCTAAGAGAAAAGACATGTGAGAGATTTATAAAGAAAACAAAAATTGAAAACCTGGGAGTAAGAAATTACCCAAGTGATGGTAAGACTCAATTTACGAAGAAGCATTTCTCAAATTAATCTATATTGCACTGAAATTCCAATAAAAATCCTCAAAGGGATTTTTATGGAACTTGAGAAACTGATCCTGAAATTAATATAGAAAAACAACAGGCCAAGAATAGTGAAGCAATTTTGAAGACCAAAAGAGAAGGAACTCCCCCCACTAGTTATCAACAGTTAATATAAAACTACAGAAATCCAATCAATATTATATTGATATAGGCACCCCCCCAAAAAAAAATACAAATCCAAAATATATATAACGGAATAATGAGTGTAAGGTGACACACACATATAAGTGATATTACAAATCAATGAAGAAAACCATTCAACAAATGGTACTGGGGCAATTGGTTATTTATATAGAAAAAATAGTTGTTTTTTTATCTCAGACTACCCACAAAAATAAACTGTAGATAGATCAAAGTTTAAGTATGAAAAGAAACATTGTAAAACTCTTATAAGAAGTTATAGGAGACAATTCACATCAGAATAGGAAAATACTTCTTAAAGGAGACATGCAACCACATGCTCTGTTAAAAAAAAGGCTGATACATCTGGGCACATAAACTTCGTTACGCAAAAGATTCCATAAACCAAATAAAAATGCCACAGACTGGGAGGAGGTACTTACTTACAACATTTAGGACCAACCAAAAGGCTAGAACGTAGAATATATAAAGTACTTCTAACATTGAGAAGTGTAACAGTTTTTCCTTTAACGCAAAAGATATGAACAGCGAATTCACAGAAGAGGAAACCCAAATGACCAACAAACATGAAAAGATGCCCAATGGTGAAGAAATGTAAATTAAAGCCAAAATGAGGCATCACTTCACACTCATTAGGTTGGAAAAATAAAGTCTGCAAACACCAGATGTTGCCAAGGATGTGTGAAAGTAAGAACTTACATTACAGGTGGGAGTGTGAACTGGGATAACAATTCAGGAGAGCAATCTGGCAATACTTTATAAAGTGGAAGGCGTGTTTTCTCTAAAACACAGTATTCCTTATTTAGGTATAGTAAAACCCAACAGTAATTTGAAACCAGATTTAATGCAATTAGCAGTTGGCTTTCATCCTCCACCCAGGCCAGCCTTAAATCTCACTACGGGGCAGGCTAGTGTCCTACCTCCTTCAGGGGTAGGGAAAGCCAATCTTCACCTTACTGGGCCTGACAAATGAATGCTAACTAGAAAATGCTAACTAGAATGCTAACTGGAAATGCTGCTTGTTGCCTTAGAATTTCTTGCCAGCCAAGGTCCAGAATCATTCCTAGTAATGTTCAAGTCCAAGCAGACCCACTTACTGAGTCCAAGCTGCAGGTGGAACTTTCATAGACCAGCAAAGCTTGTGGGAGACTGAGTAAGTCAGTTGGAAGGATACTACTAATCATATGTACTGGATACAATATAAGAAGCAACTGAGGAGGTTCGGATGACCAATTATAACAACAGAATAAGCCTGATGAAAACTATGAAAAATAGGGTGTTAAGGTAAGCATAATGTATCTACTGGTACAAAGTAACTATCACTACCTGCTGTTTACTCTAGTCACTTATGGGCTATCTCTGCATGAATTCAGGGTTATTTTTTCTCAGTAATAAAAAAGGCTAATTATATTTTTATGAATTGGCATATTTCTTTGGGCTTCAATTTCTTTTTTATTTCAACCATTTTGCAATAAGAATGGTATGTACACCTCAAGTGAGTCCTTTGCTGGGTAAAAAGATTTTGGTCATCTTTGATTAGGTAATAAATTCTGAGTATTTGCTAAAAAGTATATCCTTTACTTTGGCTCAGTGGGATTGAGCTCTCAGGGAAAGTTCCAAATCTTACTGCAAATTTTGAGTTACTACTGAGCAAAATGGGTAATGTAGGCTTGAAGGTTGCATGTGATTTACCATTGGCTTTAATGAAAGAAAAATACAAAAAACCTGCCAGCATGTATCTTTTTAAAAATGCTTATTTTACTGTCAAGTTTGGAATAGGCAAGCTTATAGAAATCCTTTTTTGCAAAGGCCTGAGGAAGGCTCATTTGAAGTGAACAAACTGGTACAGTTAGGAAATTTTTAGAAAAATCAAACTAAAAGAATTGGCATCTCTGGATCTCAGGAGATAAATGAATGAATTGGATAGCAATAAGAATGAATTAAGAATCTGAAAGTTCCTTCCTCCAGGTTCTTAACCCTTCTCTGTTGTTGCTCCTAAACCCTCTATTCCCCTTCACTCTTTTTTGCCTCAGTTGGGGATCTAGAAGAAGATGATGATTTCTTGGATGGATGGTTCCCAATGGCCTTAGGATCTGGGGGTAACCTCCCTTTGGAGGAGAGTAACTTGGTCAAACTCACACAGAAAAGTTGCGCCAGCCTTATTTAAGTGTTGTTGTATGGAGGCTTCTACCCCTAAAAATCCCTTGACACTCAACATGGAAAAAAAAAAGCTTGGGAAGGAGAGGAAAAAAAAAAGAAGAGTGAGAATTTGGATAAGACTGTTCTAGAATTAAGGCATTAGGTAGGCAAATGGTTGCTCAGATAACTTTGAAGAAAGAGAAACAGCAAAATGAGACTGAAACCATACCAACTTACTTTTCATCTCTATGTGATAAAAAATCAGCCCTATTCCCTTGGGAGTCCCAAGAATTCAAATGCCTTCTGTGAATTCATTGTTCATAAAGATAGCAAACATTTTTTTTCACTCTGGGTTGCTGGGTAGATCAGATATGGTGAGACTGCATATTCCCTTTTTCCTAGTTCATTATTACCCATCTAAAAAGTTATTTTCCAGCCTTTTGGAATAATCTGCAAAAATGCACCATGTTGCATGGAGTGTTGCCTCTTGAAGGTTCTGCTATACTAATCAAACAGGCGTAATCGGTCCAAATGCTAACCTCTCCAGTGGGAGTCTCAAGGCTGCAGGCACCCCCCCACCCCCCACCCCCCTGCCACTGTTCCTCTGCCCTGGGCACCTACTGTGAGGCGCTGCTGATGGCAGTCCCTGAATCCCTTCTGCAGCTGGGAAAGCTCAGTGCTGCTGCTGATTGTCACCAGTGGTTCAGCAAGACATTTTCCAATTTTCTTACTAAGGGATAGATTCAGGGGCAGATCAGAACAAGCGCTTAATCTTTACAGTTTTGTGGTAGTCTTGTTGCTGGAACTTAAGTGAAGAAAGGTATGTGGAAGACAAGGATAGACAGTTTCTCAGGTATTGGCAACAACAATCCAGTTTGGGGGAAAAAGCTGGAGAAAGGTGAAGACAAAAAGAAATTCAAGACTACAGTATCACCTGCCTGGTTAGAATTATTTACAAAGGGAACACCAACAAATAAGATAGAGGACTCCCTAATGAAAAGTCAGTATTTCACTATTGTGAGAAGCCAAGCACATCAGGAAGAGGAATGCTGAAAGAGACTAAGGTGCAATGAATACAGCCTAACTATGAAGCTGGAAGATGTCCATCAGGAGCCTCTTCCCCCCAGGAAATCAAGATAGGAAGTAACTAGCAAATAGTGCAAGCTAATGGCAAAACTGGCATAACTGGACAGCTTCTGAGCTGGGAATTGGAACATTTTATATATGCATTTTTTTTCTGTCTTAATCTTTTCCTGTACTTTCTTATAGATCTTAAAGCCATGGAGTCTCTAATTTCTACTGATCTTTCTTGTTTTACTTGATCCCAGAAAAACATTCAAGTTGTGGGTATCACTGAACAACCTTCTACTTGTTCTTTTTCCTCTGAGGTTCTTGGGCAAATGGGTTGGCTGTTGAAGGAATGTGCCACTCTTCTTCATGCTGCTAATCTGTTGGGAAAACTTCTGCCCTATAAACTAAGGGCTGTACTACAGGTAGAGTGGTTTTGAACCCCAGTTCATGAACAAGTGCTTATCTATATTGTTAGTAATTGCATGCAGGGGGTCTGCTATGCTATGGGGCAAACTTTGGAGAAAAGAGGCTTTCTAACATCAAAGGCAACTAATTGCTGATTTATTAGTCATTGCAACTTCCCCCACAGGTTTCTATAATTCATTATAGAGCTCAAATCAGACAATAAGATGAAGTCAATTCAAAAACCAAGCAGTGAAAAGGCAACTATAGTTTGGCCTGAGCCTCATTACTTCTGTATGAGTCTGCCATTCGGTTTCAGACATAGGCAACTCCCTATGGACTAAAACAGGAAACCAAAGAAGCTAAAATGAAGACAGATTATCCTGACAAATATAAATAAGACTTTCACTGTAATAACTTTTCATTATTATGCAAATGCACTTTATTTCATGTCTAATGAGGTTATCTTTGATCTACTGTAACTAATTTGAAAAGCACATAAATTCTACTTTTCTGTTTTCAACAGAAGGGCAATTAATAGTCAAAATAATATATTTGCAAAATCTTTTACCAACACCATATACACTTCCACTAGAAAGTTGAAGTATACTTGTTAAGCAATGTGCCATTAAATTAATCACCTATTACAGTTAACAGATTATGAATGTGTATTTTGTAATGTGGAGAAAAATGCAGGGAACCATATATTTTATTTATTTATTTTTAATGTAAAAATATATATTTATTAATTATTTTTAGAGAGAGGGGAAGGGAAAAAGGCAGAGAGGGAGAGAGACATCAATGTGCGGTTGCCTTTCGCCTGTCTCCAGCCACAGAACTGGCTGGGGACCTGGCTTGCAACCTGATTATGTGCCCTGGCTGGAGAATCGAACCATATATTTTAATGTAAGTTTGCCACAATATGACCAAGCAGTCCATTTCCATTTCTAGGAAATGTAATTTCATATATTATACTTTCTTAAGTTATATATACACATATCATTTACTATGTTAACCACAAGGTAGGAAGAGTTATTTTAGAATTAAAACTGTTATCTTCCAGTGGTAAACAAGAGACGTAATAAAAAAACATGGAGAAACTTAAAAAGTGAATGAAGTTATCTATCAAAGGGAATGGCTTTTTATTTTTCATTGCACTGAAAAAAAGGGAAAAGAAAACAAAGGAATCTCTTTTCAATGATCTTATTTCCTTAAATTTGATTTTGCTTTGCGTATTTGCTTTGAATTAACATATTACTTATCTTTCCATAATTCATCTAAAATCTCATTATAAAATTATGCCTAGTATGACATGCTTAGAACCACTAACAATGATTATAATGGTATTAGTGCTACTACTAAATAGAGATGGCTTTTGGTGAGTAGGCCAATATAGTGAAAATAAGTCTCCGGAATCAGACATGAGTTTTAAGTATTTTCTTTACAACTTTTCTGTGTGAGTTTGACCAAGGTACTTATTCTGAACCTCAATTTTCTCACATTTAAAGTGGAAATAATCCTACCTACCTTATAGGGCTGTAAGAACTGAAGAAGAGTACCCAGAAACTTCACTTTCACATGTTCCTTTAGCTCTGATTTTTAGAAAGTGTAAAAAAGCTTGTAGTGGGATGAAAATAAAACCAATAAAATAGATCTTTATAGCTTTAATCTCACCACTGATAGTAAATTTTGAGTTCTAGAGCAATATGTTTGATGTGTCAAGGTCACTAAGCCCGTTTAGCTTTTAAAAGAAACCAAAAAGAGATCAAACTAATCAGAGGACTCAAAAAATTAATCAATTGCTTTTAAAATAGTTTTCTATCTGTCATCTTTTATTTAAATAAATAAAAAAAAACTTGACCTATAAGTTCGCTCTACCCTTTACTAAAAGATTCAAGTATGATTATAAAACTTCTATGGCTTTCATGGGTCATTGTAACAAGCTACCCTATGATGATAAGGCCATAAATGGTCAGTTTGTCAGTCAAGTGCCTACAATAAAAAATATAAGAAAAATGTATCCTTTTAAATTAGAAAACCTATTTGAGTCTTTAGTACCAAATGCTTCCAGTTTAGATAGTTAGCTTAATTATATTACACAAAGTCGGAGGCACTGGACAGTGATCATAGAGTAATAGTAATGTATATTATAAAACTACATATTCAACACTAAATGAAATATTTGATTTAATTTTATTTTTTCTCAATTTTTAGGTCTAATTATAAAGAGTTGGACATATGAAAATAGATTTTAAAGAATTCTGAAAAAATGCCTTTATGACCTCTTCATTAATACATTTCCTACATTTAATGAGCGTTAGAAAGAAATTCTCTTATATCTATCCTATGTTCCTTAAGCAGGGAGGAAGGAGTGCAGCTGGATATCATCTTCAATATGGAAATAAGAATATTTTACTTCCTATCACTGTTGTCTAATTAAATTTCATATTTCATTTGAGAATCTATTAATTCCATGTGCTGATTCATGGGCATCTAGGATACTACTGATTGATGCTGATTTTGTCACTCTTTTAGCTACTCAGCTTTATTACCTCTGATTTCTTTTCCAAGATTACTTTGAAGCTAAACCTAGTTGTCAGGATACCAAATACTGAACATACCCAGAAAATTAATCCATGCTTCCCTGTTACAGATGATGTAGTGTTTATCAAGTTGTGCTCCAAAAAGAAATTCCACCTCGCAGCTCTGAGGCCCTTCTAGGGAGGAGGGAACATTTTTAAGTGGGAAACACAGACCCACCTATGACCCCCAGTTCAAACATCTCTCTGCTTTTGTTTGTTTTAAATACTGGGCTTTCATGCAATGTCTGCAGTAATGTACTGCTTCACATGAAAGTAAATGTCTAAGAAATCACTGATTTAGGACAATGAAAATATCCAACATCAAAAGTACAGTGGAAGTCTTGATGTGAAATGGAATGGTTTACTAACATCCTCCAGTTGGCTATGGACATAACAGCAGTGAAGCAGAGAGACAGAGACAGAGATAGAGAAGGAGAGATTTCAGAATGAAAAAGGGTAAGGAAAAAGGAAAGAAAGATTTCTTTGACCTTGTAAGGTCCATGATTTGAAGCCAAATAATAGGAACTACATATAGCTAATCCAGATCCAAGGGGGTGATTAGCTTAAAAAAGCTGAAGAGAAAATACCTGTTAAGTAGATGTAAAAATGTCTTCAGTATTAACAAAAGTAGAAAACACTGACTCTAATCATTTTTCCCTTTTATTTCTTATAATTGGATAACTTTTCCCTTTTCTGATAACTGCTAACACTGGTTAGGTGAACCGTGATTAACTTTATTCATATGTAATAGGACTACTGATGCTGCTGTTTCCTAGGGTAAGGTTTAAACAAACATATTTGAGGTAACAGGAAAGTTTATTGACCATTGGTCTATTAAAATTCATGACTGATGATAAGTAGAACTATGTACTTAGGATTATAAAGAAGTGGAGAATTATAACTAATATTTGTCTTTTTCAGACTCCTGATCTAATTACATAACAAAAACTGTTATGATTCTTTAATTTTTTTCATAGTATCTAAGGATTTTTCTTTAAAACAGTAAGAGAAATGGGAAAGTAACCTGGAAGTAAAACTTATAACATTCACCTAGAGGGAAATTAAGCTGTCCTTTGATTAATATTAAGCCCCTACTAAGTTGAGGCTTCAAACACATTCCACTGAGGGGCTGTCCAATGAAATACAACGTGAACTACATATATAATTTTAAATGCTTTCGTATAGCACACTTAAAAAAAGGTTAAACTCAATTCATCAAAATAATCATTTTAACACATAATCAACATAAAAGTTACTGCACATATTTTTGTACTAAGTTTTCAAAATCTGGTATGTATTTTACATTTCTAGAATATTTCAACTTGAACTAGACCCATTTTAAGAGCTCAGTTGCCACTTGTGGCTAGAAGCTACCATATTGGGTCACACAAGTCCATGGTATATAATTTTGATACACATTTGTTGTCAAATTCAAAAAATGTGAATGAACTCTGGCAACTGGTAGTCTCTCCCACAGTCTAAACCAAACATGTAGATGAGGTGTCCAGGAGGATTTTATTAACTACATGTCAGTGCCGCACATAAATGGTAAATCAGCAACACAACAGCAAACCCTCTGAACAACTGCAGGCAAATACTAGAGCCTAGGCCAAATGGCCTTCAATATTCAATTGGTGCCCTGGCCAGATAGCTCAGTTAGTTAGAGCCCTGATAGTCTAAGGTTGCAGGTTCAATCCTAGCCAGGGTACAGGCAAGAAATCAACCAATGACTGTAAATGAGTGGAATAACAAATTGGTGTTTCTCTCTCCCCTTTCCTCTGTCTAAAAATCAGCAAGTAGAGAACTCAATTGCTATCAAAAAGAGTTTTTAATTTCTTAGACCATCACAAACTATATGAGATACATGAAAGGCTTTGCATTTTTAAAAAGGTTCATCAGAGGCTTAAATTCTATTTATTCAGATGACTAAATTTTGTTTGTATTTTATAAACATATGGGCTGTTCTTGATAGAATGGTAAGTCATCACAACTTACGCATTTTCTCTGTTCATATTCTAATTATAAAATCTATTATCTGGCTTCTGTTCAAGAAAATGACTTTAAGGATTGACCTGGAGTGCTTTCCTACTTTCAGTAAACACTCAGATTTATACAGTAAGCAGCTGGTTTCTAACAGGTTCCTTTTTTGGGGGTGCGGTGTAAACTGTCAAGCAAATGGTTATTTCATTTCTCTATTTTTTTTTTTTAAGATTTTATTTCATTATTTTTTAGAAAGAGGGAAAGGGAGAGAGGCAGAGAGGGAGAGAGACATCAATGTATGGTTGCATTTCACCTGCCTCTAGCCACAGACCTGACTGTAGACCTGGTTTTGCAACCTGGTTATGTGCCCTGGCTGGGAAATCGAACCTGCAACCTTTGGGTTCGCAGGCCGGCGCCTTAACCACTGTGCTACCAGCCAGGGCCTTCATTTCTCTATTCTATGCCTTTTGACTGGTATACAAAATTAAGGACATTCTTTATTTATTTATTTTTTTTCCAGGTGATGCCTACACTTTAACTTCTGCATATATTTTAAAAATTTAAGTGGGTCTTCTTGTCTCCAGACTTAGTATTCATATCTTTCTCTAAATGTCTCTGCAGAATGACTATTCTTAAAGGCCAATAACATGCCACTTCAACCTTCCTTCAACTCTTTTGGTGGTTTTCTATCACTAAGAGAGGGGTGATAGGAGCATGGGTCCTGGCTAAAAATTATCCACCTGGGATTAGCAAAGGAAATATTTATCCTAATATTCTGCACAAATATGCACCAATAAGGCCTATATACCAGTCAGGAGATTTGGTCTAATACCAGAAATCTGGGTTCACTGGTCAAGATAGAGGGCTTAAAATGGTGTGTGGTGGCAGTGGAATTTCAATAGTTTGTTTATATTACAAAGAAAAAGTGTCTGGTTTTTATTCCACTCAACAGAAGAACTTGTGCTATAGCATAATGTAGAGGTAGTGATGAGGCTCCGAGGGTTTTTTTTGTTCTTATTTTATATAATATTTGATGGAAGCTAAAGTAGAATATATAGTTAATTAAAAGTCAGGTAACTAGGTCATGAAAACATACTGAAGAAATCAAGGACTTTTAGGAATCACAGGGCTCTGACATGCTGATCGTACTCCCATCCCTGATAGCTCACAAAATTGTACTTAATTAATGATATATAATGATATGTTTTAGGTTCATCTAAACCTAAAACCACAGATTAAAAGGGTGCTGGACTCATTTAAGGAAAAATATGAATTCAAACTATTGGATACATGTAGATAGAGACTAATTCCATACTGTTGAACTACATCAAATTTAATGGAATCACAGGTTTTGAAGGCTTGTAAAGGTACTCAGAAGAAATAAAAATCACAATATCATAAGAATTTTTAAAAATATATATTAAGTTATTAATTATGCTTTATTTCTGTGTCTATATCTGGGATACACATTTCATGGCACATCTTTATTATCAAGTATTTACCCTAAAAGAGGCCTATTTGCTGAATGACAAATTTGCTAAATTACTGAGAGATATTTTTTCTAAAAATTATAATTAACTGCAGCTTTTATCAGGAATTGTTGGTCCAGTTCAGCTAATTGTAAATTTTGTTCTTTTCATGTTTCTAAAACAAGGCACTTTTTAAAAAATATTTTATTATTTCCAGAGAGAGGGGAAGGGAGAGAGGCAGAGAGGAAAAGAAAGGTCAATGTATGGTTGCCTTTCACCTGCCTTCAGCTACAGACCTGGCTTGCAACCTGGTTATGTGCTCTGGCTGGGAGATGAACCAGTGACCTTTGGGTTTGCAGGCCAGTGCCTATCCACGAGCCACCAGCCAGGGCCTAAGCACTTTTTGAATGCTTAACATTTTATATGCAAAAGTTTAGAGTTTTCTCTACATTTACTTTACCCTATTTTCTATTTTTGCATATTTATATCCTCTTTGCTCCTACATCTCGCAGTGAAATACCTATCACAAATTATGCTAGACTAAGTTCCAGGTAATTGCCTTAATTTTTGGTGAATTGCTCATTCAATAAACTTACCCAGAGCCTTTATCGAGGTAGCACATTTAAAAAGGATATTAAATAATCCAAAAGTAGAAACATGCTCCCACAAGGTAACACAGGATCCCTGCAATTTGGGGACTCTATGCTATATACTATGGCTATGTGGCTTGTCTCCGGACAGCTCTGGAGTCACCCAGATGTGAAAGTCCAAGTCTTCTTTATGAAGCTGTAGAAATCATCATGAAAACTACTAATGTTATAAGCATGATGTTAAAAATTAAAATAGACCTATAGGTGATAATAAAATATACTGTTAAATTGCTATAAAAATATTGAATGAAAAACTGGGATAACTAAGTTTTCATTACATTAGATACGAGATCTGTCCTGAAAGTACTGACCACATATACAGTTTTAATTATATTGACATTGGCTCAATACTTTTGGGACAGACCTTGTATCTTGCCTCTTTAATGTATTAACAACTCCAACTTACTCAGCATTTATAACATGCCAGGTACCTGGTATTAATTATCTCTAATTCTAATAACAAGCCTGTAAGATAAGAATTCCTCTTTTTTATGCTTTTAAAAACTGAGGTGGAGAGTTAAAAAACTTAGAATCACAATGATTATCTAAAAACTTTTAAAGTTTATTTTGCTAATTTTAATAAAAATGCCTTTCCTTTCCTACTTTTAATTTATATTTAAAGAATCATTTAGAATAGTTCCATGGCTACCATATAAATTAAATTAAATATGTATTCATCCCATAGGGGATAGATCTGTTTGGGAGATCAGAAATTAAATGAAATACTACTCTATCCTTAATCCACCCCTACATTTACATACTGTTATATTTTATTACCTACCATATATATATTTATAATATAATATAATAGGTTTACTAAACTTATGCATAGTAAATTAATTTCAAAAGCAAAAGCATGGCATATTTAAGCAACATGAAATGGGTGCAATCTCTCTGTATTTTTGTTAAATTAAGATTTGGGACCTTAAGTAGATAAGCCTTTTTATATGACTGGACTACTTTACGTAGATCTTATAAATGGCAGAATGTACAAAGTTTACTATGACTTTTTGAGTTCTGGCACTTCAAAGGTTAAGTATGCAACTGACAGAATACTACTACTATAATAAAAATTTCCTGTCAATTTGCTCTATCCTGAAATGCCTGAAGCACTTCATCAAGTGTTAGAATAAACTATATTATGGAGAAGAGCTGACCCTGCACTGTCTCATTTTTACAGCAAGGGAAACAGGAATATGCTAGAACAGTGTGGGGATAGGACTTTGTTTCCATAATTATGTAAGAATAGACTTGAAACGCCTTGATTATGCCATCATTTTTTATGTTAAAGTTTTTCTGTGGCTAATTCTCACTGTGTGGGATGAGCAACGTTTAGAGGTTTTGGTGAATTTTTAGTTATCCAAGCACTTCATTTATACGAAAAACTAGGTTTCAGTCATGTGAGTTGATGTTAGGTGACCCAACTGTGACATAATTTACCTCAATGATATCCATCTTAAAAATCCACTTCTATGGGATACAAGTTTTGTAAATCTAAAGTTGTCTTTCTCCTCCAATGCCTTCATTTACCACCAAATTCTCCACTTGTCTCCTCTCCAGTACTTTTTCAAAAATTAGAGCTCATGCTCAACTCCTGTCCTGTGGAGACACTTTCCCCATCCCCTCAGCTTATATAGTTTAATTCTTTAAAACAAAATGCAACACAATCCTTTCCCCACTCTCCTTCTTCCCCTTCTTCCCTTCTCATGTCAACTTTCTAGAATAAAAGTCTAGCTCTAGTTCATCATTTCTTGATATCCTACAACTGGGCCTCCACCTTTAATACTATATGGTACTGTCTTCAGGAATGCCACACAGTATATTAATGACTTGCTGAGCTGTCATGTCCTCTAATCTTTTTTTTTAGTAGAACTCCCAGGATATTCTCTCCTTAAAGTCTCTTCTTTGACTTTGATATTTGTATGTCTCTTGGTTTTTCTAACACTATGCTTTTTTCCTAACACATTTTTCACACTATATTTTCCCTTGGATCATCACTTTCTTTTACCTTTTGACCTATAAATATCCACACTTTTCATCTTGAATTGTTCTCAACGCAAGCTATGCATCAAAAATACGTTGGCCCTTAAAAATATAGTTATTTGGGTTCCACAAGGGCTGTGCTGAATCAGGTTCTCTGAGAGCAGAGCCCTGCAAGATGTATGGTAAGAATCCTTCTGGTGACTTTGGTACATGGCTACGGTTGGAGGTATTCCTCTCAGAATCTTCTATCTTTCCTCATTACCCTCTCCCTTGGCAAATTCATAGTATTTTGACTCTACATATCACACAGCTAAGGTAATTGTTCACTAGTTTCAGATTATTATAAGAATAAAAATCATTATGTGGCCAAGCTGGGGAAAAATTAAATAGACAGGTTATTTTATTTTACTAAAAGGCCTCTCAAGGTCACTTACCTCTTCATACCTCTATGACATTTAAAACCCTCTGCATAAAAGGGTTGTTTGCATCCAAACTCATCTCCTACCTCCTATAAACCACTCTAAATATCAATGCCAAGTATCAGTATAAGGAATAACTATTTTTGGCATTCCCTGCCTCAAAAATTTTAGTTACCTTTGGATTAGAGCCAACCATAAATTTCCTAGGCCTTGTAACATCTAGCTTGAACCTATGAAACTTGCTTCTATCCTTCACTATAAAATAAAAAATGTATAGGCTTTGAAATTATAGACATATTTGGGTTGAAGCAATATTCTAATTTGGCCAAGTAATTTATTTATTTTAAAGAGTTTATTTATTATCATCAGAGAGAGGGGAAGGGAGAGAGGCAGAGAGGGAGACAGACATCAATGTGTGGTTGCCTTTCACCTACAGACATGGCTTGCAACCTAGTTAGGTGCCCTGGCTGGGAATTGAACCAGCAACCTTTGGGTTCGCAGGCTGGCGCCTTACCCACTGTGCTACCAGCCAAGGTTAGCCAAGTAATTTAAACCCTACAAGTCTCATTTGCTTTTACATGCAATAAGATAATACAGCTTCCACCTAAAAAGGTTATTTGGAGGATTAGAAGTTGGTCCTTCTCATACCCTATGCAAGAGTACTTGTTATCACCTGCTAAGAACAATGGTTCTCAAATTTCAGTAGGCATCATTATTAGTGGGGTACTTTTTGCAAAAGGAGGTGCCTGGGCTACACCTTAATTGCACTTGATAGGCCTGTGTAGTATGGACTTGGTAGGTCTCTATAACTACACTGCACAATATGGTAGCCACTAGCAAGCTGTGTTATGAGTGTAAGATGCCAGATTTTAACACATATAAAAGAAACAATGCAAAACATCTGTAACAATTTTTAATTGATTACATGTTATAATATTTTGGCTATATTAAACAAAATATATTATTCACATTAATTGTACCTATTTCTTCTACCTTTTTAATGTAGGTACCAGAATACTTAAAATGACATATATGCCGCACATTATATTTCCACTGAACAGTACTGTTCTAGAATGTGTAATTTAAACAAGTTCTAATGATTCTGTAGTAGGTACCCTCAGATCATCCTTTCAGAAACAATATAGAAAATTCTAATCTCTATAAAAGAACTGATGCTTTTATATATCTTTATATTCCCAGTGTTCTGAACACTATGGGTAGTTTAACTAGCCAGCATTAATTGAATTTAGATGTACCTTAAATTTTACACCATTAACATGTATAAAAGATATTTTATAGAAGTGCTGTGTTTGTTCTCCCCTGCATAGTTCCTAAAGAATTTTTGATTTACATCTTCTAAAGAAAACAAGATATTTGAAACTATAGCTTTGATTTGTTCCCAGATCACAAAAAATTTATTTTCCCTAAAGTTATTTGACTTTGTGTAGAAATTGTCTATTTACCTGCCTAGATTCCAAAATTGTTGAACATTAATGGTAGTTAAGCTCGTCGCTTAAAACTAGTGGTTAACATTAAACCAGGAACAAACTAATTTTTATAGCATTAGTAATGGAGCCAGAAGAGGAAAAATAAGGGACACATCTGGGGCAAGGGGTTCTTTCTCTATTTAGGGACAAATGGTGAAAATAGCTGACCACTCTGGAAGTAGAGACAAAAGGAAGAGATGCAATTAGAAATATGCAAGCTAATGTTAGGATGGAAAATAATCTTGACTTTAATGACTAGTAGAAAAGAAACAGTCGCAATGAAAGTTTTCCCACTTACCTCATTGCCACGTTGCTGCCATCAATTACTATTGGTCTCAGATTTTCTCCTTCATCTGTTACAATCTCTTGCATTGGAGAATCAGACCGCTGGGATTCTAGGGAGGACGTTTCCCGCATTACACTGTTAATTGTACTAACTGTTTGTTCGGCATCACTTTTATTTCCAAGTTTGACAAGTTCTCCCAGAATATCATTGATTAAAGCATCAGTACCAAGTTTGTTTAGCACAAGCTGAACCTGTTCCTCAGAATAACCTAACTTAAGTGCAAACTCCAGTTTTGTTTGGTATTCTCGTACCACATCAGGGGGTTTCTTCACTTCCCTGGATGTAGTCTGGGTCTCTTCAGGTTTAAAGTCTTGTAAAATTTCACTGCGTTTAAGTATGTGGGGAGGCTCTAAGCAGGGAGACCTGCAAAGCTGTCTGTGAGTCTTGGTTAATAAGCATGGCTCTACTGAAACGCTACTCAGTTGTTCTGACTCATTATCAGAATTTGTGCTTTCTTCTGAGTCACCAGAGCTTGCATTCTCTTCAGACACCTCTTTTTCTTCTTTCCCAGAATTAACTCTATCCATTGTTGATTTTTCTACCATTGACCAAGGTACAGATGTACTTAAATGTGGGTCAGTGCTCTCCACATAAAGGTGGCCTAGGTCATGCCCCAGGTGATCCTTCAAGCCCATGAAGCTGTTATGTGTGCTTGACTCCACTTTGCTGTTTTTTCTGTATTCCTGAATGCAAAGCACCCCGTATTCCTAGAAAAAAAAAGTAAAATATTTAGGATTTCATATTTATTTCATTTTCCATAATATATAAGTTGGAAGAGAATTACCAAACTATAAACACCTACTTCACATTATGTCTACACACTCTCAATCCTCAACACCCTTGCCCAGACAGTATAATTCCATTTTGCAAATGATGTTAGAAATTATAAAGGCCATGTGACCCCTCCACGGCAACAAAGTAATTAAGTACTGGAACTGGATTTTTTAAACTAATTTTTTGTCTGACCCCCAAACCCCTATTCTTCCCACTATATCATGCTGCTTCTAGGCCTTGATGGAAGAGGCTTTTCCACTGTTAGAAAGGCCTACTTATGTTTCTGGAGTGACACAGAATACTATTAAAAAGCATTTGTAGATATGCTAAGTTAGTATATGTACATTTTTTCTAAAAGAATTCATTAAAAATTTGTAAAACTTCATTTAAAGAAAAAGCCATAAAGAAAAAACATTAACTTATTATAATTGTAAAAGTATCATTATAAAATTAATAATTTTAACAATCTAAAGACATTTCAAAAATAATTCCATTAGAGTTGAAAAAGCACATATTTCACAATCAACAAGGAATTACATAATTACAGAGTTAATTATATTCCATTTAAGAGATGAATAGTTATCCTAATCTTTATTTTGTGCATATGTTAATATTATACTACACTTATTAAATGCCAGAGACATTAGAGTCAATTTCATTCCAGGTAGTGAACAAAAAATATGTGTATTTATAGAAGGCAGAGAAATAAAACATTTCACATAAAATTAGCAACAAATAATTAGGTACAGTGAACAAATAATGTTAATTTCTTGAACTTTATGGCAGAAAATATCCATATTGTATGAGATAATTAATTAATCATTATCTGCATTTGTTTAAAAAGTCATCTTTTTCTCTTCCCCCTAAAAAATGCTTTTACTACTTCATTATTTTCTTTTTTTTTAAAGATTTTTTATTTCATTATTTTTAGAAAGAGGGGAAGGGAGAGAGGCAGAGAGTGAGAGAGACATCAATGTATGGTTGCATTTCACCTGCCTTCAGCCACAGACCTTACTGGAGACGTGACTTGCAACCTGGTTATGTGCCCTGGCTGGGGAATCGAACCAGTGACCTTTGGGTTCGCGCCTTATCCTCTGTGCTACCAGCCAGAGCTTACTTCACTATTTTCTTTACAGTATATTGGGAATAACTGTCAGTTCTCCACCAGGAACAGGTTAGCAAAATAAAATTATTTTCTCTTGTGCTTCATTGTAAGGATATTTATCTCAGTAGTTTACTTATTAAGGCAATTCTGGTATTATATCCATGGATAACATAAGCCAGTGGTAGCTGAATTTGAGCCTGTCATAAAGTACCTATTTAAAAATCTTAAAAAAAAAAATTGAAATAACATTTCATTCTAAAGCTCTTCAACATTTATTTACACTAGAAAGGAGCTATTGTACAAATGTTAAAAGAAAATGCTAAGTGATTTTTTTAAAGTCATTTGAATGCATATTGGGTGAACTTACTAGAGTTAAATATGTCTACATAAAGAAATAAATTACATTAGTTATGGTAAATAATGGAGAAGAGTACATGGAAATCTTTACCTTGATACAATACATTTAATATTCCTTCAGTGTAGAACTCCTACACACGTCTACAGAGTTTCAACAGATTTTATCTTTTGAGAAGACAGATAACTTTAATATCACTGTTGTACTAATGGAGCATTCATCTGTTTTAAAGAAACATCAAACTCCCCTGGCTCCTGATTACACAACTGATAAAAAGAAATATTCCTTAGGAGAGCTCCATATACATCTGCTCCATTATGAAGCTGTACCCATTTTAATTTTTTTCTATTATTATGGATATGTATGAGCCCCATTATTAAGAATTAAAGGAAGAGATTTTGAAAGCAAATCTTTATACTCACTGATTTATTAACTACTGTAATATACTGACACCATAATGCAAGTAACAAATCACAACAGCATCCTAATAAAGGGATACAGTTAAAAGAAAAATCCGCACTGTGGCCTTCATAGAGCTCCCACCAAAAGTATCTTATACAAGGAAAACCTATTGGAAGCTGGGCTGCCTGGCAACCAGAAGCTGGTTGCTAAGCTGCGCTCTTTTAACATGCCATCATGAATGCTAGCACAGTGAAAGAATAATTTGGTATGAACAAAAGCCTATAAAAGAGACTGGGGCTTAAGTGTGTCTGGTTTACCCTTGGAGAACAATGCAGCTGCCAAACCAATCTGGAAGCTCCGACATTATTGTTCTGTAAACCCCACAATCTGCTCTGACTGCAGGAAGTGTATTTAACGGGCAACATTTTTGATCTCCCCTGAAAAGTTTGGGTTTTGCATAAGTGCTTTTGTGAGATAATTCTTCAAAAAAAATAATTCACTTACCAAATCCCTAAATTAAACTAGGAAGTGCTATTTTAATTTTGAGCTGTAGTGTTTTTCTTATGGACTATTTCAAATAAGATAAACTATGTATGAAAAATACAGCCATTGGAGAAAATCAGAATGAAATATTACTTTTATACTGTAAATTATTCTGAAATTTTGTATTTTCAAAGAAACTAAACAAGATACTGTCAAGTTTTTGATATGAAAATAAGCTATTCTAAAAAGTGTTTCAATCTTTCTATATAACCTTCACCCTAATATTTAAAAAGTGCTATTTTCTGCTATACAATTTTTTATGGCTGTGATACCACAGAGGAAAAAAGTCAATGTCAGTTGTTTGCTTTTTTATAATATTAAATCAGATAAAACTAATTTGTATACAAATGTATTTAGTGAATATCACACACACATTTAACTTGTGACAATTTATGTAACTATTTAAACAAAAAGTCTGAAATAATTGGGCTAACATAATAATTGGGATAAATGTAAGTTTGATCTAACCTAATTAATAAAATTAACATCTAATTTTGTGGCAAAATAATTTTTCTTTTAAAAAGATTCTGATTTAACCATATTTTTCACATTGACAGGCCTCTCTCCATCTTCCAGATTTCACTGGTTACCAAAGAGAAAATTACTCAATGTCATCTCATCTTAAACAAGCGGTTAAATAATTTTTAGCACCTGTAAATCAACTAAGTACAAAGTAGTACAAATAAGGTCTAAAATACCAGGCCTACAAACTGCATACATTTTCTTCACAACCTAATATAAATTTGAAATAACTTGATTTGTATTGACCTAAATGGTAAAGATTTGTTTTTCAAAAAACTTTATAACCTCTAAAATGTTTCCTTACCCACTTGTAAAGTATTGCTGTAACTTAATATGACACTAAGAAAAGAATTTGGCAATATCTTGAATTTGTTCAATAAAAATTAGATGCTAGTAAGATACAAATACTTTTATATGCTGCAGTACTTGTCAATGTAATGTAATGTGTAAAACTTACAAATAAGATTTCTTACTGTAAGAAATCTTAGGATAAAGAATGGTATATGATCTTTTGTTCAATGCCTTAAAAATGATCAATTTTGAAAAAGCAAAGACTAATAACATTACAGAATGTATTACATGTAAGACAGAAAATACTTTTTAATTTCTAAACCATTTATTAGACTTTTAAGTTTTATATTTACTCAAATGGAAGCATATATAAATTATCTTTAAATCAAGTATTAACTAATAAGGGCAATTTTCCTCAGTTCCTGAAGGGGCAGGATAGACCAAGTCTCACACACAAAGTAGGTCAATTTATACTCTGAATATAAAATCAAAATACTCCAAGAAATATGGCTTAATTTTTAAGCTTAATATCAGGAGTCCATTTTAACTGGTCTTTACGTACCATATTCATGAACACAAAGATATCAGGCAAAAACATAATGGTCTGAAAACAGATTTCTACACTTATAAAGCTATAGATTTCCTCCAGATATTGTACTGAAAATGAAAACAATTTTTCTTGCCAAAGGCCCAACAAGTTAAATCAAATAATACTTGAAAACGAACTAAATTTTCATAACTTTATAGATGAAAATGGAGTATAACTAATTATTTTAATGGCCAAAGAGAAACTTTAATTGAACAGGTTAATGATATAATAGCTATTTACTAGAAATTTGTTGCATACATACAAATTCCACATTTAGTGAGACTTTTGAAGTGAAAGTTCTCATTAGATTTGGATAATCCTTCTCTAGCAAATATATTATTTGAAAAAACATTTTCAAGAGCTTCATATTAATTAGGATTATTGGACCGTAAACGTTAAATCAATTTATTTGTTTGTAATATAAAGTTACAATGCCATAAAGTGGGTTCTGGTTGTTATCCAAATGGTAATCCTAAGAGAACAATGAAAATAAAATAATGAATATGTAATAACTACCTACTGCTGTAGTCTCTGTGTATTTAGTTACCACTGTATTTCAGTGAGTGCTGTTGTCTGCAGGGCTCTAGCTAACAAAGGAAGGATGTGCCTTTGAACAGATTGGTTAATGCTCCAGGGCAACAGATGTCTACTGGAACTGCAGGAGACCAGCAACTGGTGGCCTGCCCATCTTCTGAAAACTTTCAATAGACTTATGCATATGTTCACACAATAGGGCATGTGGTAGAAATAAAAAACCTCTTTTTAACCCTTTATGCTCTTTCTTTCCCTCCCAACTGGGAGATGAAAGTCTTTGTTTCTTCCTCCCTTCACCATTACAGAACTCTTGAAAGCAGTAATTCTTGAAATGACATCTTCAGTCTAATACCTGGAACTAGTGCAAGGAAAGAAAAAAAAGATGGGAGAGAAGAAATTAGTAACTCTATGTGAATATTGAAACTTCTGACAAAGCAATTGAATGCTTAATGATCCAATTTAAGACAAGTTGTTTGGAACATTTACCTGTATCAATCCACCTCCCCTAGCTAGGTTTTTAAAACAATGGGAAAACATACCAAATTTATTATTACTTTACAGCATCTAGGTCTGACAGTAACACCTAAAGAAACATTAAGAATGTGACAAGATAAAATCTAACTTCATTGTTTATCAAAATATCAGAACATGTTATCCCACTGACCTTTAAGCATCAAATGATTACATGCCATGCCTAATGCCTTGCAAATGCTCATGAAGCTGTAACTATAAAACTCTAGAATTATAAAAATGTAAATATCTGCTTCACATATTTTACACAAAGAATTAATTTTCTGGTATGTTGGTACTACATAGTAACTTGGAGGCATTCTTTTCATTTGAGGAACTTTCTGTCCTTTACAGAGTTCAAATGAAAACTTGGACTATTTACTAAAGTTTAACTTCCAAAGCATTAAGTAGCACAGATACTCACGTTAGCAGGAAAATACAAAGACATTGGTTTCTGTAGCAGCTTCAGCAGTTACTCCTTAACATAATTTAGCTGCAGACTTCCAGGCAGGCAAGAAGAACAATGAATGGTTGAACAGATGGAATGGCAATGTCTTTGCTTAACCTACTTCCAAAGGGAATAACAGCCAATCATAGGCCAGAAAGCTCACAATTAGTTGGCTAGGCAGATGCAAGCCAACCTCAGCACCCCGTGTCCAGGTTTTTAAGATAAGCAAGTTGATGTCACTCTTGGGGTCGCTGGGCAGCATGTGTATTAACGAGGGTGAGAGGCAACAATAGGCCATACAAAGCTGACTAGTGGGCAGGCAGCTGCTCTTTGAGAGCAGTCATTAGGGAGCAGGCTGCCAACAAGAAACACCTGGCTTGGACAGACATGGGCTTTTCCTCCTTGTTTTTGAGGCATGAAACAAAGAAACTAATTATATTTAAAGTAGTAAAAGTTGAGGCTATACTCAAGCTTTTTGTTTTGAGAAATAAAGAAAAGGAGGTGTGTCAAAGTAGCAATTAGTGACTGCAGCAAATCTCTTTTATGTAATAAATGAGTCACTGGCGAATTGAGACAGAAGGTTATAATAAAACTATTTGTCTGGAAATACTGGGAGATCGAAAGTATTAGTTAATTTGTTGCAGTACAATAAACAGAAAAGAAGAGATGATGAAAATAACATTGCAAAAGAAAAAGGCTTAAGGGCTCACAAACAGTTCACTCAAGTATAGCGTAAGGTCTTCAATAAAACAAGTTTGGTGCAGCTTTGTGCCAAATGACTCATCTAAAATGTACATAAAGACAAAACTAATTTCAATCTAAAATCACCAGGACAGCCCATTTTATGTATGTCATAGAATAGTGTAAAATTCTTTTATGATGGATACTAGTTACTCAGGTAATTAAATAAAAGCAATACCTTTATACCTGTTAAAAGTATTTGTACTTCATTAAATTTGTAAGATGTAATATTCCAGATTCCACATTCAGCAACTAATAAAGTTCATTAAAAAGAAATATTGTGATTTTTTGAAGGATATAAAGTATACAAAAACCAGAGCCCTCAGTGAGCAAGCTTGTTATCCCTGATTTATTTCAAAGTCTCATACTTGCAGTATTTACAATACTTTGGATTACTTCCTTCTGAGGGCTGCATAAGTTATAGCTATCTAGAGTGGTCTCTATGATGAAAAAATTTAATCAAAATTTAAACACCATCGGATGTGAGAAAATTTTCCTCCTACAGACAAAGGGAATCTATAGCTGTCCTACTATGCACTTACGTGA
Organism: Noctilio leporinus; assembly: GCA_004026585.1. Taxonomy (NCBI): domain Eukaryota; kingdom Metazoa; phylum Chordata; class Mammalia; order Chiroptera; family Noctilionidae; genus Noctilio; species Noctilio leporinus. The sequence goes on from PVIW01002306.1 coordinate 190,826, forward strand.
TGTGGCACGCACGCGCACACACACATGTAAGCACCCCCTTTTCATTCCAGTGCAAACTTTAAAAAAAGACAAAAAGCTGCTCTTAATACAATTTTTTGACATAGGCTGATTTAGGCAGAGCCTAGGCTTTTCCATTATACATACAATCATGAATTCTAAACATATTAAATTTGGTTCAAGCACCCCAAACAATCTAAATTAGTATCTTCTTTCACATTCATATAACAGAGGCTACTCATAATTAAGATCATTTGTGAATATTTGGAAAAACATAATATTGGCTGGGACTGGGACTCTTGGCCATGTCCTTATTGCGCCCACTCAAATAGAAATAAGCTCTTTGTACAAAACAAGAGGAAGATGTACTCTACATGTATAAGGTTAAAAATGTTCAGTTATCTCATTAAAAACATTCCTTATGCATACTAAAAACCTAAAAATTATTGTTTCCAGGACAAAAATTTAAATACAAAGTATGATATAGATCACCTTTGCTGTAGATATTTTTCCTGAAAAGAGCTTGAAAATATGTCATCTCAAAAATGTTAGGAAATTTAAAAATCTAAACATATTTTTAACTAAATGAAATTATTTTATTCTGAATGACAAACTAACTTCTAAAGCAAGAACTATTCTTTTTTTATACCAAGGGTTACAGTAATGTTTCTGCAAAATTAAGCCCATAGTCTAATTTCATAGGCCCATTAAAGATCAAGAATCTCCAGTATTATATAGTTAGTTTATCACAAATTATAAAGTGGATTGCACAGAGTTCAAAGTTTATGTCTTAGGTACGCATATGAACCCTAAATAAATGAAAGTTAGAATTTATCTTTCTTTGTTCTTTTTTTTGGTGATACGGTGGTACTTCTTTTTGAAAATTCAAGAGTAAAAGGTATCAGCCCTGAAAGGGACAAGGAAGATAAATCAAAGCCACTAGTATGGTTGAGTAAATGTCCTTCTGATAAAACATTTTGGTTAAAAAGGATAAAAATGACAAATAAACATTCATGCAAAATAGTTAAAACCAAAAACCAACAGAACTTAAGATATATGCTGACTAGAGAAAGCAATATTTATGGATTCATATTAAAACTTTTTCTTTTGTATATACAAAGGAAAACTCTTTAGTATGAATAGACAGCCAGAATTCTCCCTTCCCTTGGGTTCTCTTTCTTCTTTTTATCCCTTGCTACTATAGTTACTATTTTATAGCTTTAATTCAGGAGGAGGACTCGGCTCACTAATTCCTGCCACTGTGAACACAAAGAATGAGAAAACTACCCAAGAGCCCAGCAGGCAGCCAGGTCTCTAGCACTGGATTAAGCTTTTTTATAACAGCAAATAAAGGCAGTGATCTGAAAAAGCTAATCAAATCCTGCTGTGGTATTTAGACTATCTGGGTTGCTAGTATTGGATAATGTTAAGCACATTAAAACATCTGGGTAAAAAGGCAGCCTTAGTTTATCTCTTAGTCACAGGATCTAAGTCCACTTCCCACTGCAGAGCCAATACAAGTAGCTGCTGACTCTGCTTGGGTCACTGCCAAACATGACTGTGCAATCATGGCTGAGGAAAAAAAGACAGCGCAGGTTTAGGTGGATACTAAAATCTGTCAATGCTAGATGTGTCTAACATCTGAAACATCAACTATACGGCAGGCCCTTGTATGTTTGTTGAGGTATGAATGAGAACTTGTTGTGAGCTTTGCTGATAGTGTTTGGAATCAATTCTGTTGGTGGTGATCCAAGCCCTTCTTCCTGGTGCCTTTCTCCTAATATGGGTTTGTTCCCCTTTAATATGGATTTCTCAATCCCAACAATAAAATGATAAAAGCAAGACTATTCTATCAATTTTATCAATTGTCCCCCCAAAGTTAAAAGGTTAAACAATTATTTTTGAGAGTTAAAACTACAAACTAATCAATCAACAAAAACCTAATTTATACACATTATGTAAAAGAATGGAGCAAAAATAATCAGGTACTCACTCTAATTTCTGGGTTATTATATTTAGGAAGTCAGATGAGCCATGAGAGCTTTAATGTATTTTATTTTCTTTGGATCTTGATGACCTTTATTTCTTAAGTTACTCCTTCCTTGAATACCCTCTAAGTACATCCTTGCCAAAGTGATTTTCACAGATATCACTCTTATACTTAAAATGTCTCCATAGTAAATCATAAATCTTTGGTTCCTGCTTTGTTTTCAAGGTTCTTTTTTATAGCCTGGGCCCCTCCAGGCTCTGTAATCTTATCTCCCATTTCACTTAAGGTGAAGGGATAGCACAAGTGAAGTCACCTTTAGTGTTCTTTTGCACTGTCTCATCTACCCAGATCACACCTGCTATTTTGAGCCCAGCTCAAGGTTTATTTTTCTCTAAAACCTTCCTGGGCAGTTTCAGTTTTTACTGATGTCCAACTCCTTTGAATTTCTATAGCATGAAGAGTCTGTATTTCATAATAAAAGCAATTATTGATGAACCAGGCTGTTAGCTTCTTAAGGGCAGAGTCATTTAATCTCCCATAACTCACAAAGAAGAAACCTATTTGTGCAGCAATGTACTGATATCTAGAAGACATCTGAGTGAAAAAATATGACCAGTAAAAAAACAAACAAAAACAAAACAGGCTCCCACAAATATGAATGTAGTTATTCATATGAACAAAAATCCTCCCTTGCTAATTTTTATATCTCTTTTGTGACAAGGCAATCTTATCAAAGAGGCCTCGGCTATTTGCAGTGTTCCTATAGCCCCAGTTCTGCCACCGAGGCTGCTTTCCCCATTCTGGGCAGCTGTGGAATTGAGTGCAGGTCCCTCAGTAATGAGGGGTCTTTTCAGGCAGTCTCCTTCTCTGGCTTCAACTTCCTACCCAGAGTGGTATCTGTTGATCTAACACTCAGGCCTCTGCCTCCTCACCTGAGGATGACTAATCCAATGGGTTAATTCCAGAGGAACTGGGAAAGCAAAACCCAGCCCCTGACTCACAAACTTGCGCTTCGGAGTATGCACAAGTGCAGAGTACAAGGTTCCTTTCCTCCCTAGCACTGCCGAGATTGAGTGGTGAAATCTTTCTATTTTGGGGGTTCAGTGTAACTAAGCCCACTATGCCATGATCTTAAATCATGTTCTACAATAGTTCTATATATATAAGCTATTTTGATGTCCATTTGCCTGGCTCCTTTGTCTATTTCTCAGCTGGTCCAGAACTCAAGCAGGAAAAAGACCCTCTCAAATAATATTCAACAGTAAAATATTTTGTTATAAAGAATTATTAAGAAATGGTGGTAAAAAGGCTTACATATGTGAACTCTAATCAGACTTTTTAAAATACATATGAAGCTTTAAAAAAATCTATAATAAACAAATAAGATAATGCTCCTTTAAGTAAAAAGTATTAGGGTTTGATTAAAAAAATCTTTCTGTGCCATATCACTAAGAGGAGACAACCCTCAACTATTTTTAGAGACAGACACTAAATAAATCCACAAAAACAATTTTTCTTCCCAGTGGTCTAGAACCAAAGAAACTTTTCTATAGTCATTTTAAGTGACAGAGAAACATATATTCTTAGACCTCAAATATTTTCCAGTGAGTAGCTTCCCATTTAGTATTCTAAAATCCATTAAGTAAGTCTTAAATTCCTATAAAAGTTATAAATACTCAAGAAACAAAGAGTTTTAGAAACGGTTAGGGAATACAAATCACATCCAAAATGCTGATGTAATTAATAGGTTACTAAAACAGCTAATATATGGAGTAGTAAAGAGAAAATTTCTGAGGAAAAAAAGTGACATAGTATATTATTTTAAAAGAAGTAGAAAGCACATTTCATCCATATTAACAAAACACAGATATTTTAGGTATAATTGAAACTGAGGAAAAACTGACCAAAAAATGTGTGACTTTATATAAAATATATCTAAGATATTTTCTGACTTATATCACAACTGGATGATAAATGACACTACCTTGTATGGTAATAAAACCATTGACATCATTACCAAAGCCTAGTAAACGCCTCTCCTGATGCCACAGCACACTATCTCCTACTCTGGCATTTCTTTTTCTTTTTTATATTCTCACCCAAGGATATTTGTTTTTTCATTGCTTCTAGAGGAAAAATGAGAGAGACAAACATTGATGCTCGAGAGAAGCATCCATTGGGTGCCCCCGGTATATGCCTGGATGGTGGACTGAACCCACAACCTAGATATGTGCTGATGGAATTAAACCCGCAAACCCCTGGTTACAGACAACTCTCCAACCAATTGAGCCACGCTGGCCAGGGCTAACACTACTTTGTACCTAGTACGTGTTCATATCTGTACACAATAATACCTTCAGGCTGCACATACAAGTTGACGACGGGTGCATGTCTTACTCTTTAGGTACATAATTCTGCTTAGCAAAATACTTCAAAGCTGCTTGACCAAAAAGCATTACCAAAGTAAAATCGTCCGATTTAGGATACAAAGAATAAATGTAGCAAATAGAAATAAAATAGGGTTCTATCATTAAGTCCGTCTGTTCTTATTAATGTCAAGGAACTCAGGAAAAGATAAAACAGTGTACGGCAAATAATACAAAAGAAACTGCAAATAACTATGACCCAATAAAAGTTCTTTATTAATTATAAATTTGATCTAAATATAAGCTCTCATTAATGATCGAGAGAAAATAGTTCTTATATACCAATTCCATCTTATAAAAGATGGAAAAGCAAAGTGCTTGAGTTACTACTTCAATGGCCCTCATATGTCTGATTTGAAATTACTGCACAATACTGAATTTAGACATTGTCCTGGTGTAAAAACTCAAAACCATTGAGAGGCAAACAAAATTAATGCTAGAATATATGCTCAGTGAAATTAGCACAAAAGTTTGTAAAAAAACTTTTTCTTCACAGAGTTCTATTCATACCAGAGGGTGTGGTAATACTTTAGACATTAAATTTATTATTCTGAGCATTTAGGACAAAGATTCCTTCTAAATACAAATCATTATATACTATAAGTCTAGAATATAAATCATCCTAAACAGTTGCCAATGCAATTTGATTGTAACCTCTAAGAGGGCAGGGATTCTTGTGTTTTGTTTTCTGATATATCTGCAGCAGCCAATTGAGTGCCTGGCACATAACAGGTGCTTAATAAGTATGTGCTAAATAAATGATGACATTTATATACCGGGACTAAAATCTCCTTTACAGATTTATTTGCTCTTTGCTTACTTTATATAACCTACACTCCAGCCAAACACAAGTATTTAAAGCAGAGGTTCTCTCAATTTGGTCACACACTAGAACCACCTGGGAAGGTTTATATTCAATTTGGATTCCAGAGTTCCATTCCCTAGAGGTAAGTAGGTAAGTAGGTTGACTGGTTTGTTTGTTTATTTATTTATTTATGGTCTGGGTGAAGCCTGGCCATACTCCAGGTGATTCTGATGTGTAGCTAAGTTTAAGAACACTGACTTCAAGTTGTTTCTTTCTTCTAAAATAACTTTCTGCACAGCTTTGCATGTTGAAATCCTACCCATTATTATTGAAGATATGGCTAAAAATCAACCATACCCTGAAAACTGTCCTGGAACACTGTTAAATTTACTGTTGGATTACTGAAGTTTTGCACAGGGCCTGACATGGTTAGGACTTAATAAATACTTGAGTGGTGAATAATTCTGGGAGCATGGCACATAGTAGAAACACAATAAATATTTATTAAAGGAATGATGTACAGTTGGTTCTTATTATTCACGGATTCTGTATTTGCAAATTTGACTACTTGGTAAAATTTGTAACTCCAGAATTAACACCCATGGTGCTGTGGAGTCACTCTACAGACTTGTGCCTGCGCAGACAGAAAATGTGTCACCCAAGGCATACGTTCCGGCTGAGGCTGAACAAAGTGAGGCTTTCCCTTCTTTCAGCTCTCATATTGGAAAGCAGTGTCCTAAAAAGGACTGATTACTTAGTGCTACTTTTTTGTATTTTTGCACTTTCCGTTGGTGAATTTGCTGTTTAAACAGCCCCCAAGTTTTGCATTGTCTATTGTTCCTATATGCAAGAAGGCTGTGAAGTGCCTTATAGAGGAAATCGGTGTTAGGGAAGCTGTTACAGACATGAATTATAGTGCTGTTAGTTGTGAGTTCAATGTTAATGAATCAACAATATATATTAAATAAGATGTTTTTAAATAGGACATATACAGCAAGGTTACGAACTGACTGGTTGATGAAAATGTTTTGACCCGAGGTTCACAGGAGCCTAATCCTATGTTTCCTGCAGAAGAGACGGTTCAGTATTTACAGCTTTACAGACCACAGCTACAATGAAAAACAAGAATTGGCTATAATTTCTCCCGTTTCAGAACTCTTACCTAGAGATCTTATCTACAATTTTTAATACCAATTTTATTCAGCAAATGGAATCCTCCTAGGGCCCAATGCTGAGAATACAGCAAGAACAAAAGAAGTCTCCTTCCCTCACCAAGTTTATGGTGTAGAGTTGGGTGGAGGAGAGGGAAAGAATATAAACAATACATGACAGGTGATGATAAGTGCTACTAAGAAACTCTGAGACTTGGAAGGCTTTACTAATAACATAATATTTGTGCAGATACCTAATGAAGTGAAAGGAAATATGTAACAGGGAGGATTAAGTATAAAGCCCTGAGAGGAGAGTGTGTTCATGATCAACAAGGTGGCCAGTATGACAGACAGCAAGTGAGCAAGGGGATGAGTCAGACAATGAGGTCAGAAAGGTAAGGACAAGAAAAGCCAGGTCATGTAGAACTTCTAAGGGCAATGCTTCTCAAACTTTAATAGCAATTGAAGATATGAGGATCTTGAGGATTCTAATTGAAGAAGTCTGGGGTGGGGTTTGAGATTCTGCATTCTAACAGACTCACAGCTGATCCTCTTGCTATTATTGGTTGATGAACCCCAGGGCTTTGAGCAGAGGGAGTGATATAACCCTATTTTATACTCAGGTCTTATAAGCTTGGCCTACTTCCACACTTTCCATTGTGTTTCATAGATCTTTATTATTTCTGTGCCAGTACCATATATTAAAAACCGCAGATTTATAACATACTGGGTATCTTGCATGTGAGAGTCTTCATTCATTAGTTTTTCTCATTTTCATATTTTTAATCTTGGCTGTTTTTGCATATACATGCTTTCAGGTACTTTAGAATTATCTTTGACAAGTTTTAACCAAAAAGCTGTTGGGAGTTTGATGGAGATTGTGCTACAGTAATATCTGCTGAGAAAGCACTGCTGATTATATTGATCAAGAACAATTTATTGACCTTTTTTGTCTTTCAATATAGTTACCTAAATTTCTTAATGAGGACTTACAAATTTCTTATTAAACTTGTCTTTAAACTATTTTGCTTTTGTTATTGCTGCTGAGAAAGGAGGGGTTTTCTTTCCATTATATTTGCTATCTACTTATTGTTGGCATCTAAAAAAATATTTCTCTTCTAATTCTTGTACAAACTTTTGTGAAGTAGGTATTTCAGTGAACTCTGAATGTTTCTATTAGTGTTTTATTGAAGCTTGTAGGTTTTCCAGATTATAATAAAATCATCAGATTGTCCTTTCCTTAATTTTTATATCTCTTGTTCTACACTTTTATCTCATTACATTGTAATATTAAATAACTGATTATTTTGTGTTGTTCACAATGTTGATGGGAAGGCCTCTAATATTTTATTAAGCATTATACTGACTGTTGATTAGGTTGTACACACACATGGATATCAGCACGTGTACATATACACACACACACACACACCTCCACACCCACAACACCCGGGGCAAATTTACCTCCCCATGCCTTAGTTTCCTCAACTGTAAAAAAACATGTAGTATGGTTATTTTGAAATTTAATGAGCTAATAAATATAAAACATGGAAACAATGCCAGGCATACACTAAGCACTCAACAAGGGTTAGCTACATGAAAAAATTATATATTTATACATCTATGTGTGTACATACTACATTATCTATAGCTTTTGAAAATCATCTACAGAAATATATTTTCCTCCTTCATGGAAGATTTAGGAAAATAATCTAAAATATGCTTTTATTAAAATGATATGTTATCATTTTTTACTTATTACTATTGTGAAATATATTAATAGACTACTACAGAAACATGATTACATTTTAGAAGGATTATATATGTTGATATTTCCTTAAAACTTTTTATATCAATAATTATAGATTGGATTGTCATTTCTTTAACTTATTTGCTTTGCCACATTTGGCAATCATTATTTTACTGACATTATGAAACGGATATGGTATTTCATCCAAACTTTTTCTTAGTGACAAATCAACTGCCCAGTGTACCAAAGGGAAGTAGACTAGAATGGGCCATGTGTTCCTATTATTTCTGATTTACTGATATTTTGAAATGTGTCCCTGAATCATTAGTATAAATGTTAGGGTAGAGTTTACTCCAGCATGTGGTTCAAAGACAGAAAAATGAGCAAGTGGGAAATCTTATAACTTATAGATAAAAGAACCAACAACATACCATGTATCCCTTCCTTCAACTAACCAAGTAATCTGGGCAAATTATTAAACTGCTCTGTGTCTCAGTTTCTTCAACTATGAAATAGAGATAATAACAACACTAACAGCATATGGTTATTATAAAGATTAAATTACTTAATATACATAATAACTAAGTGCTTGACACATAGCAAATATTTAGCGTTAGAAAAGTTTACACTAAAAGTGGAACTGAAATACAAAAAAATAGCAAACCTCATTTTCATTATTTTATGTTCTCATTAACTTAATTCTATAAGTGTTCTCTTCATTATTAAATGGAAAAACATCATTAAAAATAAGAATATTGGGTGGGGAGGGGGACAGAAGGAAGCAAAAAGGGGATGGATGTAATACAACAACAATAAAAAAAAAAAAAAAAGAATATTATGCAGGCAAAGACTATAATTGTGTCTCTCACTAACTCTGTTTTTCAATACTTACCCAAAGATATGCTCACTGATTTTAGATAGAGAAGAGGGAAGAGAGGGAAAAAGGGAGAAGGGGAAAGGGAAAGGTAGAGGGAGGGGGGAGAGGGGAGAGAGAGGAGGACATGAGGGGTGAGAGAGAGAGAGAGAGAGAGAGAGGGGGAGAAGGGGAGAGGGGGGGAGAGAGAGAGAGAGAGAGAGAGAGAGAGAGAGAGAGAGAGAGAGAGAGAGAGAGAGAGAGAGAGAGAGAGAGAGAGAGAGAGAGAGAGAGAGAGAGACTGATGTTAAGATAGGTTGCTTCCTGTACACGCTGACTGGGGATCAGACCTATAACCTAGGTAGGTGCCCTGGTCAGCGATGGAGCCCACAATATTTTTGGTGTATGGGACTAAGCTCCAACTAACTGAGCTACCCAGCTAGGGCAACACAATGATTTTGAAGTAAACTGAAAATAATACTTGGAAATATTTACTTCAACTGTAACATGATACATATTTATGATTTCTATCATTGATTAAGGAATATAAACTTAATTAACATTGGTTTTGTTGCTTACATTTGTAACTGAGGGAAATACTAAACTTCATTTAGAGAAAATGGATATAAACATGTACATTTTTTTCTCACCCAGCATCAAAGAATACCCCAATTCTATTTATAGATCCTTTGGGAAACCACAAAACCCAGATTAAAAACTCCTGGTTAAGAAAAAAAAAAATCCTGGTGTGTGCTGAAGAAGAGATGGCAGCACATGTATTCTTTTAATAAGTTTGGCAGGAAAGAAATAAGATATAGAAGATGACAGTTTGGTGGTTTGTAGGGAAGCCTAAGTCTTTTTTTCTTTCCTTCTTTTTTTCCTTTTAGAACTTAAAACCAAGAGATGGATTCGATGGGGCAGGAAAGGAAAAAAGTATGCACATCTGTGTATGAATGAGTGAACCAATGAGAATAACTAAAACTTAGAGAAAAAAAGAAGGAAAGTAGTGAGGTGCTCCTCTGTCTACCACCTGCACCATTCTTTCTGGACTCTATAAGACCCAGCATGCCAGGACTGACTGGGCGTGAAGAGTGAAAAGGGAGGAAAAAGGAATGTGGCAGAAACTGCCAATTCTCAAGGAGAATTTTTGTTGCTCCTCTGCCTCCTTTTCTAACCCATCTTCAATCTTTTTCCTCAGCTCTCAAGATACCTAGAGGCTAAATGCTGCCTTTTGACAATCTAAATACTCCCACCCTAGCTCCTTCTTCCAATCTCTCTCCCACCAAAAATCAAAACTCCAAATTAAGGATCAGTCAGGATACTGGAATACTTGTAAGCTTAAAATAATGATTAAACATCTAAGTATGAAGATCTTTGAGGAGGGTGTAATGAATATTGTAAGGGTGGCTTGTTAAACCAAATGACTATTTGGATAAAGAGATTGTTAAACATAAGAATCTTAACAAATTTCTGGTCCCTGATTTTCTTCCTTGTATCTGTGGCTGTCCTCACTTGTATGTCTTGATGTGTGTACATGTGTGTGCACAGGCAGAAGCAGGTACATGGAGAACAGAATCAGCTTACCCCATTTTCACCCTTGAGCTTCTTAACCTACTGAAAAGCAAAAATTTGCCAATTTAACAAATTAATCAGTCTTCAGAGCCAGTATTTCTAAAATAAGGAAATGGTTGTTCTATATTATAATTCTGATTATCTTTTTAAGGGGTAATATAAAATGTTAAGATGCTATTAAAAAGAAAATTATTTCAGAATTTTGATCAATGTAAATCCATGTTGAACTATTCTGCCTATTTCAGGTGTTTCTCATCAAATAAGTGCCCAATTAAAATGCACATAAACCTTAAATACTCATTTGCTGTCAAAGTAGGAAATAAACATTTATGGACTACCTGTTATTCTGAGGCATGCTCAGGCCCAAGACTCAGCAGCTGAGACTGCACTTGCCAAACTGGCATTCTGGCTCCTGGCTGTCACTCTCTAGTTCCAAAGTGCTTTCTCCACCTGCCTGTTTGCACTCAGGTGCTATCACAGCATGGGTATGGATGGTCTGCAAGCTCAGCTGCAGTGCCAACCCCAGACATACTTCCCGGCCACCAAGGCCAGCAATAACATTTCCTACTTTAACCAAACTCACAAAATTAATTTTGTGATTTTATTCTTATATGCCAATTTTGGATGTTTTTTTCAAAACCATTCTTTAAACATTACTATTATATTCCGAATATAGTCTTTCTCTTAATACAGAAAATCTTTCTAATATGTGGATCAGAATTTGACTTCAAACATTAGCTGCCTGTGGTTCCCTGCTGATGTTCTTATTCAAAGGGGAGGTTTTAGAGACATTTAGACAATCTGAGGATGTCTCTTTAATGTAGTAGAAAGACCTGAAAGAACAATGATAAAAGGGAAATTAATAAAAATAAAAGACCAATGATTTGAAGCACATTTTTCATCAGGAAAAAAAAAAGGGTTTGGTTAACTTTCTTATAGGAATTACAAGAATTGCCACCATTCTCCATTTTCAAGAATGTGGAGTGAATTCCTATAATTTTGCTCTTCTTGGTTAGTTTACTTATCCCACCCATAAATAGGTCAGGAAAAAAAGAACTAATTAACCCCCCCACCCCTCAAGCTTTAGAGTCTTGGGGATGAAAGTGGAAAGGAGTCAGAAAATGCTCTCTGAACCATGATTAAGTTAGTAAAAAGCATAAGCAGGGCTACGGAGAAACCACAGACTTAGGCTCTTCCAACCCCAACGAAATCCTAGGAAACAGCAGGGAAAAGAGCACACCAGGGAAGAGGTAAGAAGACTTAACAGTGGAACTCAAATACTTTTAAAACAAAAAACTGGGAAATCAGTTTATTTCAAAAGTTACACCAGTGAACCCTTATAGAAAGATGACAAAACACCTTAACAACCCAAAGCATTCTATTTACTTCTCTTATCCACAGCCTTAAACGATGATGATGGCATTAAACTCCAGGGTATACAGTATTTACACAATAACAATAAAAATTACCCTTATCTCAAGTACTCAAATAATTCACTATGAGATGCTTAACTTCAAAGTTGAGATACAGAAAGGCATTTGTACTAGACCACATTTTCATGGCTTAGGAAAAAATTCAAACCAACAGAATGGAAACACTCTGACCATGATACATGGGGGGAAAAAAGAAGCAGAATGATGATGACTAGGGAGAAGGTGGGAAGTATGAGAATGGTTTAGGAGAGGAGTCAATGTGAAAGACCCACCATGGACATGGACAATGAGGTGAGGATTATCTGTGGGGGAAGGGATGGGGAAGATGGGGCAGGGAGAGCAACTGGGGAAAAACGAAACAATTGTATTATAAGAACAATAAAAAAAATTTAAAAACCCTCCACACATACCCATTACCTGAAAATTAAAACTCTCCTCCAAATAACTTAGCATTTAAAGAAAAATAAAGACTAAAATTATAGTCATATAGAAATAGATGACAATTATAACCTGTAGAATGTGGCCAAACTGATACTCAAAGAAAAATAGTGTAAGTGTATTTAATAAAAAGCCAAAAAAAAAAAAAAAAAAAAAAGAAATTTAACATTTAGATTGGGAAGGTTAAAATGTGCAAACAAACCAAAATAACAGTGGGCAAAGGAATAAAATTAAAAGCACAAATAAATTAGGAAGCACAAATAAATTAGCAAGGCTAATAACCTTGCTGGTTCTAAATGATGAATGAATGAGTGAATAACTTCCTTAAAGTGTGACCAAGAGGTTGGGGAATTCCACAAATATGTAACATTACACTGTAATGTTCAATGAACTAGAAGACATTTTCTGCATAAATCTTTATGCCAATAAATCAAGAATCCATAATTAAAGCTAATGGAAAAAAAGGCTGAAAGTGTGACTAACCATGAAGAAATAAAAACTCTGTCAAAGATATATACCCTCAACTTTTGGTTAAGATGGCAGCACAGGTAAACACAGCTCCCTTCCTCACACAACCACATCAAGATTACAACTTAAAAAAAAAAAAAAAAAAAAGATTACAACTAAACTACGTAACAACTATCACTCAAAGCCATCAGAAATGGAGTTGAATGGAAGTCTGACAACTACAGAATCAAAGAAGCCACATTCATTTAAACTGGTAAAAGGGGTGGAAATGTGGGGATGAGCTGGTCTCACATCCATGTATGGTTGATAAAAATTTGTATCTCAGGAGGACCCCCAGCCCAGGGTTCCAGTGTCAGGAAGATAAGTCCCCATAACTTCCAGCTGCAAAAAAACAAAAACAAAAACAAAAACAAAAAACAAGCCAGGACTGAGTCAGTGGAGGAAACTGCTAGGTCCTAAGCAATTCCTCTTAAAGAACCCACACACAAACTCATCTACTCAGACTCACTCCCTCTGGGCTCCAGCAACAGGGTAGCAGCTTAAAAGGCACCAGCGGTGCACAGGGAGAAACTGGTGTCTGGCATCAAGGTGACGGCTGGGGACAGCTTTCTCTAGACAGAAAGACAGGCAGAGGCCACTATCCCTTTTCTTTCTTTAAATTTTTTATTGTTGTTACAATACATTCATCTCATTCCGTCCCCACCCTCCCTCCCCTCCCCCACAGTCAATCCCACATTGTTGTCCATGTCCATGGGTCATCCATGCTAGTTCCTTGACTAAATTGTTCCCCTCCTTTGCCTCTTTGCCCCCTTCCCCCTTCCCCCTCCCCACTCCCCTCTGCACACTGAAAGTCTGTTCTTTGTATTCATGTCTCTGGTTCTGTTGTGCTTGTTTGTTTGTTCATTAGTGTCCTGTATTAAGTAAGAACATGTGGTACTTAACTTTTGCTGCCTGGCTATTCTCACTAAGCATGAGACTCACTAAGCATGTCCCTTTTCTGAACCTTTCTCCCACAGAGCCACAGAGCTGGCAGAGGCTGCCACATATGAAGCTCCATCAACTTGGCCTAACACTGTCTGCCCTGCTCTGAAGATTCCTTCATCCCACCCAATTAATGGCCCACCAGGCTGTTAACAGGGACTTTTCCGTATGAATGGCTGGTCTTGGCTCAAAATTCTCAACTTCCTAAATCCTCTCAAACAAGCAGGAGCCAGTCTCAAGGGACTCCTCAGTCCCTGTACCTCTTGCTACGTGGCCCCAGCATGTACTAGCAGCAGACAACTTAGAAACAAAGCTTGGCTTTGCCTGGGAATGTTCAAGCCCAGCACAAGTGGCAGCATCTCAGATTGCTTTATAGCTCAGGCAGGGTGGCCTATGCGTAACACAGTGGGGGCTGACCTTGGCCTGTACCACCCAGGAAACCCCAGGGCCTGTGCACCCAGTGGACAGCTACAGACCACATCAGAGCACCACAACCCTGTTGTTGCATGGTTGATCCTCCAAGGAGAGCAGAGATTGGTGGTTAGTGGTCACAGCCAGTCCTTGCAGCTAACTAGCCTGGGTAATCCTCTTCCATTGACCTGACAACATCAATCAGTGCTCAACTACAAGAGGAGGGTATACTCAGCACACATGGAAGATGTGCCTCGAGAACCCAGTTTGGGTAATAGGGAAGACTGTGACACTGCACCCTACAGTGGGGGTCACCAACCTCTGGGCCACACAGCAGGAGGTGAGATTCAATGTAATGTTTTTGAATCATCCTGAAACCATTCCTCCTACCCTTCCATGGTCCATGGAGAAAATGTCTTCAGCAAAACCAGTCCCTGGTGCCAAAAAGGTTGGGGACTGCTACCCTAAAGGACACCTACTACATTAGGCCATATTACCAAGACAAGGAGCATAACAACTTTCCCTCATACATAGAAACAAGCATAGGGGGTGTACCAAAATAAGGAGACAAAGAAACATGGCCCAAATGAAAGAACAGATCAAAACTCCAGAAAAAGAACTAAACAAAATGGAGATAAGCAATCTATCAGACGCAGAGTTCAAAATACTGGTTACAACTATGCTCAAGGAACTTAGTGAGGACCTCAACAACATAAAAAGATCCAGTTAGAAATGAAGGATTCACTAATTGAAATAAAGAACAATTTACAAAGAAACAACGGTAGAGTAGATAAAGCCGAAAGTCAAATCAATGATTTGGAACATAAGAAAGCAAAATACAACCCATCAAAAAAAAAAAGGAAAAAAAAGAATTAAAAAACAAACAAACAAACAAAAAACCCAGGATAGTGTAAACAACCTCTGGGACAACTTCAAGCATTCCAACATTCACATCACAGGGGTACCTGAAGGAGAAGAATAAGAAAATATTGGATATCTACTTGAAAAAATAATGAAAGAAAAGTTCCCTGATTTGTGAAGGAAATTGACATGCAAGTGCAGGAAGCACAGAGTCCCAAGCAATCTGGGTGCAAAGAGGCCCATTCTAAGACATCATAATTAAAATGCCAAAAGTTAAACATAAAGAATCTTAAAAGCAGCAAAAAAAAAAAAGTCAGTTACCTACACGGGAGTTCCCATAAAACTGTTTGCTGCTTTCTCAAAATAAATTTTGCAGGCTGGAAGGCACTGGCAAGAAGTATTCAAAGTCATGAAAAGCAGAGACCTATAGCCAAGATTGCTCTACCCAGCAAAGCTATCATTTAGAACTGAAGGGCAGATAAAGCGCTTCCCAGAAAAGAAAAAGTAAAGGAATTCATCATCATCAAACCATTATTACATGAAATGTTAAAGAGATTTATTTAAGAAAAAGATTAAAACTATGAACAATAAAATAGCAATAACTACATACTTGTCAACAACTGAATCTCAAAAACAAACTAAACAAACAGGAAGAACAGAGACAGAATCATGGATACACAGAGCATTTTGATGGTTGCCAGATGGGATGGGGATGTGAGGGACTGGGAGAAGAGGTGAGGGGAGTAAGAAGTACAAATAGGTAGTTATTGAATAGTCATGGGGATGTAAAGTACAGTATAGGAAATGGAGTAGCCAAAGAATTTATATGCATGACCCATGGACATGAACGATGGTGGGAAATTGTCTGAGGGAGTGGGTGGTGCTGAGTGGACAAAGAGGGAAAAATCAGGACAACTATGACAACATAATCTTCTGAAAGATGCCTAACAGGTTGTGTAAAAATGGTATTGAGACCCTGAACGTAAGACTTGATTTGAATAAAGAGTTTTATTCCAGAGAGTAAAAGTGTTTCATTTGCTTTTGCTAATATTTTATAAATGATGCAACAGTGGACAATAGTGAAAATAAGAGTAGGCCTCAAAGTTTACATCCCTGAGACAAGAATGTAATCATTAAATGAGCTGAAAGCAGTAAAATTTAAGCCTTATTGCATTTAAACTGACTGTATATTCAATTAAACATGAATCAAATGATGAAAACATATTTTTAAAGATACATCTAAAAGATTCTTATGGATTTAATAATTTATGGAATCCTCCCATAATATGCATATGTATTTTAAAGTTTCACACATTGAACTTTTATGTATATTTTCAGGAATATGTGTATAAAAGCAGGGGACATCTGTTAGAAAACAACAGCCAGAATTAAAATAATAAAATACCAGAGAGGAAGTCCATTAAAATAAGAAATAAGCTCAAATGCCCACAATTTAATAGTGTTCTCTGATTTTAATGAATGCAATAAGACAGAAAAAAATAATTACAATAATGAAAAGAATTGATATTACTGGGTCACTATTATATATCCTAAAAATCAAGTGTTGGACTAAGTCCTTCAATTTAATTAACAATATATAAAAGAATTCAGTAAGGTAGCTAGATGGGTATTTAAAAATGAATAACTTTCTTTTATGTCATCTACCACCAGGTAAAAATATATGCATACCAAGTATAAAATATGATGAGGGAAAATCTCATTCTTGGTATATCTAATTTTAACATCTCTAAAGGTCTTAAGTGTTTTAATTATGCATCATCAATCTCCATGATAATGAGATTACATAATATTACATAGCATTACCATGACAACAGGTATTTTTAACACAATTTTACAAAAAACTAAGGCTTAGAGAAATTAGTAAGAAATTTGTCCAAGATCACATAGCCAGTAAATATCAGAACAGAACTCAAGATTCAGTCTCTCTGACTCAACAGAACCGGTTTCTTAGCACTATTATGCTCATTCTTGTTTTCAAAATAACAGACAGGTTGTGTGGGGAAACAGTGAGGAGAGCAGAGAATGGATACTCTTGTATTGCTGATAAGAGTATACATTGGTGCAACTCTTCTAGATGGCAATTTGCATGATTTCTTATAGGAATTTGTTAAAAAATATATTTATCAGTGTGTACAGAGGTCTATATACATGAACATTATACTGCTGTTTACACCAAAAGACCTTGACACACTCTAAATACTCAACAACATGAACTTTATTATATTTAAGTACTTAAATATGTTGGGAAGTCAGTTAGCCAGTAAAACTAATATTTTTAAAGTGTATTTAATGACATGGGAAAATATAATATATGGAATGAACAGCAAGAAACTATATATGCATTTAATTATTTTAAAGCATGGGTTTATATCCGACTACAACTTAAACAAAAAATAAAAACACCAATACCAAAACTTTAATTATACCTCTAGCTGAGAACTATAGATGAATGACTTTCACTATCATTTTATACTTTGACTATATTTGAAAAATGTGATAAAATGAATATATTAAAATAATTAAACTAAACATTTAATTTTAAAAGGTAAAATGAAATAGTCAAACAATAGAAAGGCAGTTTAGAAAACATTTCCCCTATTTAAAACTATTTTTTCTATGTATGACATTTCTAATTTTAACATTTATGCCATGATTTTCATGTTAAGGTACTTCTCTATCTTAGCAAAAACAGAAATAATACCTACTTTATCAAGGTAAGTTACTGCACATTTAAAACTTTTTTGAATTCTTACCCAAGGAAACATTGATTCCAAAGACAGAGAGAGAGAGAGAGAGAGACAGAGAGAAACATCAACTGGTTGCCTCCTGTATGTGCCCCAACTGGGAACCATTCCATAGCCTAGGTATGTGCCTTGACCAGGAACTGAACTCATGACCTTTGGTTTAAGGGACAATGCTCTAACCAACTGAACCATACTAACCAGGGTTGTACTGGTTTAATCATTTTAAATTACAGCAAAATTCCAAAAATGTATTAATACATACTCATCAACTAAGTGGGACTAAGTGGGGCAATCAAAGAAAACAATTAGGAGGCAGCTTCAATTATTTGGGAATGCTCACTGTACTGTACAAAAAAGCTAAGATTTAAGTAGACCAAATCACAGAATAAGGATAAAATTAAACCCACATAATTCTGAACAGGAAATGAGTACAAATGACTAAGAACAAAGAAAACTAATTTTAGCCTTACCCTAAAAGCCGAGAGGTAACAGATTTGAAGGGCCTTTGATAAATATAAAATATAAACTGACATTAAAAGCAGTAACATAAACTTGCTTTTACAAAAATTTCATATATGGTAATCCTAATTACTCAGAACACAATTAAGAGCCAGTGAATAAGCAGCCAGAAAAATTTCTGTCCAATCAAATCAATGGAGATTGTTAAATCATTTTATTTAGTGCCTTCTGTGTGCCAAGCACATTTATACTTATTATCTTGAATCAGTAAAAACAACTCTGCAAAGAGCATAGTGTTTGATGGATGAGAAATCAAAGAAAAACTAGGTCTTGCCTAGAATCACAGCCAGGGCATAGGGGAACTCAAAACCAGGTTTAGCTGATTTCAGAGGCCCCAACCTGCTCTCTCCATACAGTGCAGTCTTTCTGTTCTGCAACCTAGGCTGTCTGAGCATTTCAAAAGCCTTGAATCACTACCCAAATACTTTCATTTTAAACATAATGTTAGCTATTATTCATTTTCATAGTCCACAGCAGATACATGATGCATATTAGGCAGGAGTGACAATGTTAGCAAGGAACAGCTAACATTAAGGAGAAAACACCAAAAATCATTTATATAAATCAATCAATCATAGATTCCTATTATTCCCACCATCTTAAGGGGGAAAAAAAGCATAAGAAGTGTTGCTATTTCATTTAGGATAAATCAGAAGTCTCAATAACTTTGGTAAGGTTAACATCTCTAGGCATGAGCTCAATCACCTGGAAAATAGGCAGTGTAAATCATATGGAATTATTATAAAACTAAATTAGATAATGCAAGTGCTTAATACTATGCATGGCATAGTTAGTGCCCAATAAATGTTAGCTTATTATATTTCATAACAAGTGAAATTATAAGCTACATATATATTTTTGAAGGTAGAAAAAATATAATGTGTTTGTACACATTCTTCCATTTAAAAATTAAAATAAAATGCTTTGCTCTTGAAAGACTTTTTAAAGACTAACTTTTTGGAAAACTCACTTTTATAATATCCTTCCCCATTAAGTGGGGTAGTAAGGCAAATAAGTATAGCCCCTCAAGAAATGCCATTATGCATTCTAAGTTAATTTAAAAGTGTTTAGGTAGCAATAATTGTGTTATTTGCTCTGTATTACTGTGTCCATCTCTTAACCATGTTCATCCTACCCATATCAGAAGATTATTACTATTTAAAGTACTATATGGCCTTTAACAATAGGAACAAATTCATGAAGTTTTCTACCATGTGACAAATGCTCTATAAGGCAGGAATCACAGAGTCCTTACCCTCAAGGAGCCTAAAGATAATGAACAACATTACAAAAATCCTAGGCACAGTTTAAGATACTGTTATCAACATTTTGTATTATCAGTTAATACTTATGGTCCAAGTGGTGTTTTCTCTGTTTTCTAGATGAACAGCAGACACACAGAAATAAAAAACGAAATAAGAAATAAAGAAGAAACAGTTAACTATCACTAAATATACAAATATTATAGAAAATAATATTTGGAAAACAGAGAGAGTAAGCAAATAATTTTGCCTAAAACTGGAAAATGCTTATATGATTTTATCTTAAAATCCAAATAAAGATTCTATATAACTCTAGAGTAACTATAGGAATAAAACTATCAGAGAAAGAGTTATCAAAATAATGTATTTACATAAGTTATTTATGGGTAAGAGATTCCCAGTGGCATTTTCTTTTTCCTTTGTTTTTTCTTAATCTGCTTGTACTACTTTAATAATTTAAAATATAAGTAGGAGCCCTGGCTGGTGGCTCAGTGGATAGGCGCCAGCCTGCAAGCCCAAAGGCTACTGGTTCGATTCCCAGTCAGGGCACATACCAGGTTGCAAGCCAGGTCTCCAGCCAGGTCCTTAGCTGGAGACAGGTGAAAGGCAACCATATAATGATGTTTCTCTCCCTCTCTGCCTCTCTCTGGAAATAATAAAATCTTTAAATAAATAAGTAAATAAAATATGAGTAGGTAAAATATTTAAATTAGATATTAATGCTCATCTAACAAACTGTCAAAAATTTTAAAAGTTAATAGTGTATTCAAACATGGTATATAAACACTACTCTCACTCTCTGCTAATGAGTGTGTGCCCACCAATACAACTCTTCTGGAAAGCATTTTGGCCATCACCAACCTTAAAGTGTAATTATCTTGGATGATTACTTGTAAGAATCCACCCTAAGAAACATCCAGCAAAATATTTTTGTAGTGGGATGTTCAACTTAAGCATTATGATATTAAAATTTGGGAAAAACAAAGCTCAAACATTTAATTGAAAAGGAAAATAACTGAATAAATGACATGTTCTTAAGAAGATGTGGGGCTCTGGCTGGTGTGGCTCAGTGGATTAAGTGCCTGCTTGCAAACCAAATAGTCACCAGTTTGATTCCCAGTCAGGGCACATGCTTGGATTGAGGGGTCAGGTCCCCAGTTGGGGGCATGTGAGAGGTAACCACATATTGATGTCTCTCTCCTTCTCTTTCTCTTCTCCTTTCCCCTCTCTCTAAAAAAATAAATAAAATTTAAAACAACAAAAAAAAGATACTGCCTGAAATATTTTTAATGGCCTAAGAAAATCCTCAGTATATGCTGAAAGTGGAAGGGAAAGTGGGAAATACAAAGCTCTATAAAAAGTATAATTCTGATTATACGAGAAAAATATATTTTAAGAACCAAACTTCCATTATATTATTTAATCCTCACAATAATTGACACATTTATTGTTAGGTTCCAGAGACCTTAATATTTGGTTAAAACAGGGACTCAGCCTTAGTTGGAACCCTCACTGCTTTTAACTGTGAAACCCATCAAGTTATTTAACCACATTGTGATTTGGTTTCCTTATCAGACACACACAAAAAAGGTAATGAAATACTTCTTCATAGGAGTATAATAAGTATTAGGTGCACTAATACAGTTGGAACACTTAGAACAATGCTTGACATAACGAGTTATTAAACCAACTGAGATCTGAGGCCTGAACTTTTTAACACGCCTGAGCCAAATAAAAGGTAAGTGTGGGTGGGTGGGTGAGGTGGGGCACTAGGGAAAAATGTTCAAGACAAGCAGGGAGAACTTGAGACTTTCCACCTATTTTTTATACACCCTTAGTGGTTTGTTATAATTATCTTAAAGGCAGAATACTTTGAGTTTCAGCCCTGCCTATGGGTTTTGCTTTAAGGCTAGTTAACTATGCATATGGCAATGGGTGATTATTCCCTATTTTCATTTTAGAAAAGTAAAACTATCCTCTGTTGAATAGAAAAATTAAAAAGAGAAAAATCATACTAAATTACCAAAATATTGTCTATATTTTGGAATGAAATCGTTTTAAAAAATCACATTCTCAATTGTTTATAATTTCCCTTAACTGTTAATAGTGAAACAGCGGCAATGATTACAACAATGTTTTTGATGACTCTCAACATTACAACTTTATAAAGGTATGAGATTTTTACGCTACAGGTTCATGAGTTATCTTAACCCTTAAAACACAAGACTTCTTAGATTATTTGGTCTATTATTTGAGATTCAACCCTAGAATCTCAATATTCTAGGGGTAAAATTTGAATCCTGATTTAATCAGATTTTTGTTATTTACTGACCTTGTTACTTTAATATTTCTCTTTCCAAGAGGAACTATACCCCCAAAACTATCTTTGTCACCTTAATTATGTACTACTCCCATCATCCATTGCATGCTCTGGACACACTAGACCTCCCACTCTCTGCAATTCCTTGACTCAAAACCTTCATTTGAAAATGACTCCCAACCAAATCTACCTATAGGCATGCCTCGTTTTATTGTGCTCCACTTTACTGCACTTCACAGATGTTGGAACACCCTCCACCGGCAAAAAAATGACCACTCACTTTATTGCAGTGGTCTGAAACAGAACCTGCATCATCTCCTGTCTGCCTATAACTGAATCCTACCTTTAAGGTCTGGAATGTAGCCTTCCCCAGTACCTGAATTGACTTCTTCCCTCCTGTACTGAGTACATTTGATCAAGCATTATGTTCTATTGATTCACAGTCTCTTTTTTTAACAGGTCAGGGGCCTTAACATAGCACCTAGACTGATACTAAATAGTTATTTGCTGAGGGAATCGTAGTTTAGCAGTCTTAAAACCAAAAGAATAAAACACCTACTGCACAACTTGTTTGTTTCTTTAAAATTGCAATAAAATCAGAATGAATGTAGACTTCTGGATTTATGTACAAGAACAATGAAAAACTCTAAGGGTAGGAGATGGTATAAAATGGTATAAAAAGCTTTAAAATGAGAGCAACAATTTTACATCTGTTACAAAAATTAAAATTAATGTAGAACTCATTGTGATTTGCTAGAATGAAAAGAATGTAACCCAGTTGTGGAATGAGAAACGTATTTTAAAAATACACTTTCCATTAACTACTTGGGGTCCAATCTGGTTATGCAATTCATGAACACATAGCTCCAGAGAAGCCATTAATATAAAGTAGAATATTTTTATTAGTTTGGTAATTAAAATAAAAATGTAGTAAAAGGGAGTGACTAATAAAAATTCTCATCAGCATACAAACATTTCAAGTTTGTTTTATTCTTTAATATTTTCCACTATAATAAAATAGTTTCATTAGACTTTCCTTATTAAATGCTGGCTAAAAAGTACTGCTTTTTTGTTAGTTTTGTTTAAAAGTTCATTTTACTTTGCCTATGGTATTTAAGTGCTTTTGTGATGACCAGATGCTAAAGGCAGAATGGTAACTTAAAACCCATTCTTAAATTAAGTCAAAATACTCAAACACTTTGAATTGTAGATACACAATCAGTTACTAAACTATTATGATATTTTTAGGGTACCTTCAAGTAGACAGATTTAGGTCACTTAAAATAAGAATGCCAAATTGGAAAAAAACAGGTGAAGGGAGAGGCAAGTCTGAAACAGGCATCTTTTTCTGGTTATCAAGATAAAATAATTTCACAAACATTTGGTTCCACTATTTAAAAAAAAAAAAACTTTACCCAAGGATATGCTTATTGATTTGAGAGTGGGGGAGAAGGCGTGAGGAGGGGTGGGAGGGAGAAAGGGAGAGAGAGAGCCAAGACAGATACTCCAAGGTAAACTGCATCTCCTACCACTTGGACCAGCAATGGAACCACACACAACCTAGGTACCTGCTCTGAGTGGGAATGAAATCTGCAACCTTTTGGTGCAGGGGAACAGGCTCCAACCTTGTGAACCAACCATCCAGGGCTGGTTCCATTATTAATATTTAAACATGAGGTAACACCAATATTAAAAAATTGCTACCAAAGTTAATTGTATATGTAAGTGATCAAATAAATGGAAGTCATACCTAGTGAACCCTAAATATATTAAAAGTTTCAAAATATAAACATAACCTCAAAGGACATGCCTATAGGCATGACCCATGGACATGAACAGTGGTGTGGGGATTGTTTGAGGGAGTGGGGGGTGCTGGGCGGAGGGGCACAAAGGGGGAAAAATTGGAACTGTAATAGCAGAAACAATAAAATGTAATTTAAATTAAAAAATAAACATAACTGTATTCGTGACTTCTTGTGGTTCTTGAAAAGTCTGAAAAAGATGTTTGAAGCATAGCCACTGTTTTGTTTATAATTTAATTAGAAGAATATAATGAAATTAAGAAATGAATAACTTTCCCAAATTTCTAAATACCTAATACGTAGCCTGAAGTATTTTTGCATCTATTCTAAGAAGGGAGAAAAAAGAAAAGATCTGAATCAACAAAGGCCTCAGGGGCCTGGGGCTATTACAATAGTCTTACAACCAATAGGAAAACTTGGACTAAATCTTAATTAGCATTTCCCTTCTTTATCACAAAACAGAGCATAAACTCGGACTGTTATCGGTGACCCAGAGGGCAAGAAACCCACTTGGAGTAACCTGTACTTGCAGGCTAAAGCTGTTTCTAAAGGAGCTTAAAAGGGGTAGACAGTTTCGGGGAGAAAAACGGGATTCGTATCGCGAAGTTATATTTGTGACACGTCTTTGTACGGAGTTAAAAATGTTAACCAGTCCAGCTAACGAGAAGGCTGGGTGGCAATGGAAAGCCAGCGGCACCGCAGCGTGCCAGTTGCGGGAGGGCGAGGTGGGGTGTGGGGTGAGGGGTTTTCGCGAGGGCCGGCCTGCGGGCGGTGGCGGTTGGACGCGGGGATGGATGGATAATAAAAGCTAATGGCCGGGGCCGGACATGTCGGATGATGCCTCAGCCCGCGAGCGCGCGAGGGTCTGAGCCGCAGGAGCCGGGCTGTGAGTCCGTTTCCTCGGCGGCGCCGAGCTCGCCTCCATTTTCGGCGGCCGTGCCCTGTGGCGGGCGGCAGCGGACCTGTGTCCTAGGCCGCCGGGCCGCCGTGACCCGCCGCACCTCGCCCGAGATCCCGCGGCGCGGCTCCCCAGGCGGCGGGCAGGACGCGCTCGCCTTTCCCCGCGGCCCCACCCGAGCCCCGGGGCCGGCAGGCGCTCCGAGACTCAACCTCCAGGCGTCTGACCCGCCTGGGCCTGGAGATCGCCGGCCCGGCCCGGCCGCCCAGCGCTCCGGCCCGGCCTCTCGGACTCCGTCCCTCCCCTCTCCCCGCTCCCTCGGGACCAAGGTCGCTGCCGTGGGGCCCCTCCACCCCCATTCCCAAGGGACAAACCTGCGGGACCGCTACCCGGCCAGGCCGACCGCGCCAAGCAGCAGCGAGCGGGCGGTGGCGCCCTCAGCGACTGCGGCCACCTCGGCCCTCCCCCGCGGGCCGCGGCTCCCGCGCCCCCTCCTCGGGCCCGCCCGGCTCACACCTCACACGCGCGCTCGCACGGGCTCAACCGCGCTGCTCAACCTACTTGCAGTCTCTTCTCAGCAGCCATCATATGCCCGGGAAGCCGGGGCAGCCCCGGGACCCTCCAGCGGCCGGCCGCCTCTCGCCTCAGCCTTGGGCCGTCTCAGCCGCCGCTAGGGCGAGGGGCGAGCGGGAGGCTCGCCCATGCCGCCCGGCCGCCGGGCCACACGCCCGGGCCCCGGCTCAGGCGCGCTGCCCTCGCCGCTGCCCCGCGGGCGAGAGCGAACCCGCTACTCCGCCCGCCTGCTCGCTCCTCACCCTCCCGCCGGCCGCCGCCGCCGCCGCCGCTCCTGCTGCGCCGCTTCCGCCTCCTCTTCCCTCTTTCCTTCTTCGCCTCTAGTAGAGCCAAGGTTGGCAGACCAGCACCTGCTGCTGGAGATCACCGAGAACTGAAACAGGAAACCCCGAGCGGAGGGGAAAACCCGGGAGGCGTGGAGAACGCTGAAGGGAGCTGCTGGAACCTGCCTGCTCGACCCAGCCACGCGGGCCGCCCGGGGTCCCCGCGCCCCCTCCCTTCGCGCCCACTCCCCGACCCTGCCCAGCCCGGGTCCCCACCGCCCCTCCCCTGCCCCCGCGCCTGTCCGCTGCGTGGCTGCTTCTCTGCGATCATCCCTGGGGAGTCCAGGAAACCGAGAGCCTGCCTTCTTAGGGCAAGTTTCCCGTGGTGGTTTCTTAATAGTAATAAACCGTAACGAGGAAAAACCACAGCCCGCATTAGCGAGACCAACAAGGGAACTTAAACAAATGAAGCCGTCGGGGTTTCTTTCCGGGGAAGGACTTCTTTCAGCAAGAAAACTGGCCTTGTTGGAAATGGCAATACGTCAAAATTGAGGTTAAAGTCAAGATAAATCTAGATCTTCGGGAGATTGGGAGAAGACACCACTGGGGTGGGCTCCTGAGTTGCAAGTGTGAAAAGTGCTGGGAGCAGAAAGCTTTCTACCTCTGTGAATTGTAAGACACCCAGCACAATCTAGGTCAACAATTTAGAAATGTTCTAATGATCTAATTCCCCCGGCTTGTGGACGAGTCGCCAGGTGCCTCACTTCTAGCCTTGGGCAGTATACGTCAGCTTTTAGAGTGAAGGAAAGGAACTTAGTGGATCATGCCACACAGACTAGGTGGCCCGATTTAACTGCATTATCTCATTTAGGGTTCACCACAGCCTTGTGAGCTAGGTGTTATAATCCCCTTTAACAGCCAGAAAATTGAGGTTAGAAAAGTTTCCCAACATTACACAGCTTCCAGTCTGTTTGCATCCTGAGCACTATTTGTTTCACCAGAACAGAGTTCATGCCTTTAATGGCACTTTCCCCACCTTCAATGAAATTATTTCTTGCCTCTGAATTGTTTCAATAGGACATACATGGTTTATGCCAGAATTTGTTGAATGTGTTTTGTCTACTTCATGAAAGTGCTATCCATGATGCTTATTGTGGCTCAAACTTTATATTTTCCAGTTTAATGCTTTCTGTCTCTCTGCCTTTATGGCTTAGTTGAGCAGCACAAATGTCCTCACCTCTTTGGCCAGCACCTGTTGCTTTTTAGCTATGGATGATGGGGACCAAGCTGAGAGCATTCTTCTGGCTGGTGCTATTGGCACCCTAACATGCCAGGGAGATGAAAGTGAAGCATCTTAGTCAGCCTTCCACCTCAGTAGCCAGTCTTTGGGTGTAATAAATAAAATAGCTGGCTTGTAGACTTCTTTTTGAGCATAAGAAAGCCCTCTGGTCCACATTTTGGGTACCACCTTTAAGATTCTCAGGATGTCTGGCAACCAGCTTTTTGCAGCCATGTCTGTTTTGATTGGCAGGAAGGGAAGCATGCTTTGGGAAAGCATCTCCAGTTCTGAGCCAAACCCTCAAAAGTCTCTTGAGAGTATTAGGAAGAGGTGGGGAATTAGAAAGAGCCTGGCTGGCTGGCCGACAACAATAAGCTATGGCATCTTTGGCAGGATTTTTTCGAAGCCAGAAATTTCTCCCACTCCACAATATATTGCCCATGCAGTCTACTGTATTCCCCTCAAATGACAGTTAAATTCCATTGACTAAACATAGTTATAGGACAAGGCACTGTATTAGGATCTTTGGAGGTAAGAGATGTGAATAATTATAATCGGTAATATTTAGTGAATGGCTACTATGTGTTCTCTCATAAATGCCTAAAAACTCCTATGAGAGAATAACTATCACTATTTCCTTTTTACAAATGAGAAAACTGAGACCAAGAATATAATCAGTAAGTAACAGTACAAGGATTCAAATGCAAGCAGTCTGACTTTAGAATCAGGAACCATTATGCAAATAAGATACTGATCTTAATTACCTTACAGTGTAGTTGGGGAGATAAAAACATAGAAAAATTAAAAAAAAAAAATAAAAAGGAGAATTTACAAGTGTTCATTGTGTGTCATGGATAATAAATGTAATGAAGCTTCAGAGGACAGAGGCATTTCTTTAGGTTGGAGTTCTTGGGAAGCCTACATAGATGATTCTCAGTTTCAAAAAGGGGAAATTTAAGCTGGTCAATGATCATGAATAATATTTTGATAAGCAGAGAGGATAAGGAAGGGCATATCCATGAAATTGCATAAATGAAGAGAGAATGCCAGAGAGATTTGGAAAATACAGGGTGCGAGTGATAAATTGGCAACATTTTGGTAAAATAAACAACATATCACAAAAGTTAGATTTTGAAATAAATTTATTCTTACATGTAAATACATAAACACATTTTTAAAATTGTTCAAATAAGTCTCCATTTGCTGCAATAATAGACTTGATTTGACTTTGGAATCTTGAGCACGTTTTCATTAACTTTTCTTTATCCATGGACATCATAATGTTTTCAATCTTAGCTTTAACAGCTTCTTTATTGGAATGAGGTTGTTTATTAACTTCTCTCTCACAAATGCTGCATACATAATAGTTTAAAGGATTTGCACCTGGTGAACTAGGCAGCCAGATTTCCTTTGACCAGAATTCAGGAACAGTGACGCTGAGAAATTCATGCACCTTTTTGGCATTCTGTGCGGGTGCATCATCTTTTTGGAAGTAAAATGATGTCCATTTGCAACTTGCTTCATTCACGGTACATCTACTCTCAAAATGTCAAGGTAAACATCAGCAGTCACCTTCAAGGCTTGTGGAAACAAATGTAGGGTCATGATATCTCCTTCATTGCTGACAATACCTAACACCATCACTGTAGCAAGAAATTTTGTTTCTATGAAATTGGGACTGCATAAAGATTCTCACAGAGCCACCCGTTATTTCTTCTGCTGACTCTTTGGACCTGCTGAAACTTCTTTGCATTAAAGAAGAAAATCAGAGGGCTTTTTTCTTTGGGATTTTTCAAATTTTTGGCAGTTTCCTTGCTTTTTCAAAGCACCTTTCCTTTGTCTGCTGTGTCATAAACTGACCTCCTTTAAGAACATACGATCTGTATCTGATATTTTCAGCAATGATCTTGGGAACCATTGCATCCAACATCTGCAGTTCTCTTGCTATGGAGTGCATTGACTTTCTTGGATCTTCATTGATGATCTCCTGGATTCTGTGTATAATATCTAGACTTCTGTGATCCTTGTGTACCTCATGTGTTTTCCTTGTTGGTGTGGCAACATCAGGAACAGCATCATACACCTTCTTCATGTTGTAAACTGTATATAAAGGGATGTTATTGAAGTCCACAATTTCCTTAGCAGTTCACCCTGAAATTCTGGTTGCTCTAATATCATATTCCTTCAACATGACGGTTGCTCTTAGAATTTAATACTTTATATCTGAAATAATGATGTTAAATTATAACCTCAGAAACATAGTTTTTCAAAATTAATAAGAAGCGTGTGAAATAAGGTGATGCAAAGTTATTGCCACCTTATCATGTACACCTTGTAGGAATAAAAAAATGGCTGTAGAGCTCTAAATTACACAGAGACTTGAACAAAGAGGGAAGAAGTGGGGAGAGAGTTTGAGCTTATTCAGTGTGGACTTGATGAAGGGTTTTTAACAAAAGGTGGCATGAAGAACATCCTATTTTAGGAAAACCAATATGATGCTTATTGGATGGGGAAAGGGAGGAACTGAAGCAGGAATGCTAGTTTGAAGACTTGTTGGGAGCGCTGACATGAAATAATGAAGTAAACAGTAAGAGAGAAAAAGAAAGGACAGGTTAGTGAGACCTTTGTGATTTAACAACCACTAAGTTTTTGTGAATGATTGAATGCCCTTAATGGAAATGGAATTATGAAAAGGGAAAAATCCAAAATGACTTAGTGGGAATAAATGAGAAGCCGTAGTATTACTAAGCAGAAAAAAGGGCAAGTTTAGAGGCAGAGGAACTACTATTTTTGGCAAATGTTTAGAATAGTTTGGCTTCAGGCATATATTTGTGATAACAGTGGATTATGAATATGGAAATATGTCATAGTATTATCTAGAAAGGACAAATAGTTGGGTAAATGAGGATTTTATTTGCTATTGAGAGAGTATGAAAATTATAAATGGCCACTATTAGAGTTGAAAGAAAATTTCTAACACAAATAAAATGCTTCTATGGTGGCTCTGAGATAAATAAGCATTAGAAAATTCCTCTTTTTTTTACTCCAAGTTACATTTACCTAAAAGGAAAATAGAATATATAGGCAAGAAATTTCATGGGCTCAGAATGATGAAAGAAAAGTTAGAAATCATTTAACCTGATAGCACTTTTCATTTTGTAAATGGTAAAACTGAGGATCAAACTTTCAGTGTCTAATAGCAAAACTTCAAAATAGGCACCAGCCAAATATGACACATTTGTTATTACCAATTCTAGATAGCCAATTGGTATTTGACTTATATAACCAAGTCTCTAGATCTTGAATTATGATTTTTAATTGTACATAATTTAAAACTTTGAGTGGCTGTGACTCCCTCATAGGCAAAACCTTGAACAGTCTCACTAGTTAAAAGCAAAGGCATTGAAAAGAACAGGTTGAGAATGGGATGGGAGAGAGAATGATTGCAAGGGTAGCATCTCTTTCTAAAATAGAGCTCCTAAATAGACTACCACACACCTAGACTCACATTTGAACCATAAAATACAGAGTTTCAGGTGCTTGTCACATTCCACCTGGCTGCTTCAACCTGGAACTTCTGATTGCCCAGCCACCTTATCTAAGATCTGCAGGAACTGTAGGTCATCCTCATGTTCAAAACTGGCACACATGCCTGGCATCTGTTTCTAATTCAGTCCAGAGCTTTATTAGCGGTGTCTTTAGGAGTTTTCTCATTGAAAATGTGTAAGCCCAGTGGCTAAATTTGGGGATGCAAGAGAATTATTTCTCTTGTCCTCAAGTCTTTTGCCTCTGCCATTTCTGCCAAAACACTTACCTTAGTTGAAACAATGTCTGAGGTCCCCAGGGAGCAGCTTCATTTCCAGGTCTTTGGCCAGCACTTAATTTCCTGTAGTTGAAGAACTTCACCCACATAGCCTGGTGACTACTGTGATTTTTCATTCACAGTTTCTTTATGTTTTTTTTCAGAGAAGACTGGTTAATTTCAACAACCTATGAAATGTAAGATTTCCTTAATCCCTTACCCTAAACAGCCATTTCCTAAGCACATGATCTATGTAAGGATAGATACATAGGAATGAAATTCATTCTTGATCATGTGCTTTAGTGACTGGTTATAGTGCTTTTTAATACTGAGTTCTTAGGGGAAGGAAACCAGAGGGCACGAGATATGTGCTGTTGACCAATCCCAGAGCTTCTTTCTTTTGGTGAGTTACCACAAGATGCCATACTAGCAGCATGACTCTTTTTCAGCATTTGTGGGAGGCCACTAGAGAACCAGAACAGCACGGTTTCAATATGGTTGTGTGGTGTAGTCATGTGCTTGGTTTTCTACCTAAATCAGACAGCACCTTCCTTGCTTTCAATGCATTTGGCCAAAACAGGAATTTTGAGAAATATGAGCACTTAATATAGAATAAAAAAATGTTCCTAAGGTGGCACTTCGCCTACTTGAAAAGGACAACACCTGACATTGCTGTGTACTCTGCCCAGAGGTTTTGAAATTTTTATTTCAACATAGAATTTCAAGTGTACTTCTGTAAGTATTTGTTGTTTTTAAAGGGAAATTGGTACATAGGATTACAAATGTACACAATTGAGATAGTTGGAAACAGAATTATAGAATTTCCTGGTTAGAATGTAATTTACATTAAAAAATATGTCACAAGAATATTGCAGTATTATTTGCAGAAGTAAAAATTTAGAATGAACTTAAATGTCAATTGATGAGACTTTTAAAACACTGTATGTTGTAGTAACTTTATATATTAACATGTCATTTGCCTATTAAAAAGAATGAAGTGAATTTATGTGTATGGAATAAACTTTAAGATCCATTTTTTATTTAAAAATTAAGGTGAAGACCAGTGTATATAGTAAGGTACCATTTGTGTGAAAAAAGAGAATAGCTCTATTTGCTTAAATATGAATATAACATCTCTGGAAGGACACACAAGAAATTGGTAATGGTGGTCATCCTGGGCAGAGAAACTGGATAACCAGGAAGAAAGGGTGGGAGAGAGATTCACTGTTAACGCTATACTCTTTCATAGCTTTTGAATCTTAAATTGGCTACTTGAATTCAGTATTCAGAAAATTATTTTTTAAGTCTACATTTATTGGTAATGTGTGTTATTGTCCATGCCTTTCTATTTGATTCTATAAATACACAGATAATGTTTCTTTTAAAAAAATAGTAACACAAGGAAGAGGAAGTTGTGGGAGTCTTGTGAGTTGTATTGTAGATGCTGGGGCTTCCCAGGCAAAGGAAAGATTTCTACGGTCATGTGGAAGGGGAGATCCCATAATTGCTAAAGGATTCCCAGCCAGCATTAGTAGTGTTAGTCACTGATTTTACAACTTGCCAAAAGTTCCAAATGCAGATTCTAAAAGATGTTTGATAGGAACTGCTTTAAGGGGAACATTCAGGGAAGTTCTCATCAGCAAACAGAAGTTCACATAAACTTTAGGTATCACAGAAGGCCAGTAGTAAGCATGGGGCAAAAGAAGAATTTTCATTTATAATATTCATTACTTAGAATTATATTTGCTTTGATTTATCATGTTTCCCCACATTAAGAATGTAAGCTCCATGAAGGCAGGAGCTCTATCTGTCTTGCTTCCTGCAGCATTCTCAGCTGTCCTGTGTCTTACACATGGAACACACTTGGGTTGGTTCCAGACTACTGGAACATAATACCCAGTGACTCTCCAGCTTCTGGTGCTTGTTTGGGCATTAATCTATTAGAAGTAGTAAAGATGTGACCATGGAAACCAGGATTCAAGACTCCAGTTCCTGAAATAGTGGGCAAAGCAGAATTCAAATCTCAAAGAAACTGGGGAGTTAGAAAAATAAAAATACTTTTACAAAGGTATAACAAGCCAAGGAGCCAATTACTGAACTAGCAGAATGAGGTAGGAGCTTGGCTTAAAAAAGAAAAATTAACCAACCAGCAAACACATTAAAATAAAACAATTCTTCCAAACAAATAACAAACATCATAACAATAAAATGGAAGGGGTAGTTACATGATTAGGGTTATAGTTTACAGGAAAAGCAAAGTTATCATCAGAGCAGGTCAGCTGCTGAGTCACTATACTCAGAGAGTTGATGGTTATAATGGGCAAGCCACTGACTTAGGGTTTAGGTTGACTTCAACATCTAGGGTAGGACACAGATAAGTGAGCCTAGTCACTAAGGTCAGAGGGAATCAGGGGAAACAGCCAACCGAGATGGTTTCAAGTACTCACACCCATGGGAGATTTATGCTGCCAGCTATTTTTTTTTTTTTTTTTTTGAAGGTGGAGATTCCAGGGATATTCTGCCAAAGAGCATCCAGGAGTCAGAAATGAAGAGTCCAACCAGGCAGGAAGTGTTAAAGCAGATCTCCATGGGTCCCATATGTGAGGTAGGACACAATTGATTCCAAAGAGATAGACTGGAACTATCTAATAGCTTTTAATGATTTTGGTATGTCTGATTTTAGAGACACTATTTGTTTTCTGTTTTATCTATTCTCTGGCCAATCCAGAGCACATATGTTTTGATTTTCAGGCACAGGTAGAATTAGGCTGTATCTCATGGCCCTTTAGTTTTGTCAAAACATTTACCGTATTTGAAAGAATGTCAGTAGTCCCATAAAATGTGTCTTTAGCTCTTCATACATCTGTGTCTTCCTTTAGTTTGAGTTTTATACACAGAACCCCAGCTTATTGAGAAAATAAGCCATTTGGGTCATACTTACAAACATCCATTTTGAAAAGTGAACATTATCTGTCTTTGGTGATTTCTACTTTTTAATGAAATTTTTTCTGGAGAAACTCAGGAATTTGTCATTTTACTTGGGATAAATACAAGAGGCAGTTAAATATTCAGTGAGCTCTGGCAATAACAACTTGTTTACTAGAAGACACTGTCCTCACAAAATTTATGATTATCACTTTCTGTGGTTTGCTTTGCTAAAATATGTGATTATAAGAGCATTTTAGAGTGTTGGTAGGATTGGGTCTACATAATTACTTGTAGTGTCTTAGTGGTTGATTATTTCTGCATAAAAGTAGGAGCTGTAATTTTGTAAGGCTCTTTTATATGTGTAGATAACCGAAAGTGAAATTGAGATTCAAATTAGCTGTATGGATCTTAAACAAGAGTTATGGAGGTGGATTTCACTGGCTTTAGTATCTAGTACCTTTTAAGTATTCTTTCTTTTTCCTGTTAAACAAGTTTATTTACTTGTAGAGAGAGGGGAAGGGATGGAGAAAGAGAGAGGGGCACATCAATTGGTAGCCCCTCACACACCTCCAACCGAGACCTGGCCCGCACCCCAGGCATGTGCCCTGATTGGGAATTGAACCAATGACCCTGCACTTTGCAGGCCAGTGCTCAACCCACTGAACCACACCAGCCAGGACCTTTTAGTATTCTAATGCATTATTTTAAGTTATAAAGGAATACATGTTCATTGTAAAAATTATTTTATTGAGATTATTGGGGTGATGTTTGTTAACAAAACCATACAGGCTTTAAGTGTGCAACTCAGTAAAATATCATCTGCACACTGCATTGTACCAATGGCTCAGAGTAAAGTCTCTGTCCCCATTTATCCCCCATTTATCCCATTTATGTTGCTTAATCCCTACACCTTCTTTTTACCCAGTTCCCCAAACTCCCTCTCTGACAGCTGTCAGTCTGTTCTACGAATCTATGCTTCTGTTTCTGTTTTGTTTGTTAAATTACTTTGTTCACTAGATTTCACATATAAGTGAGATCTTATGGTAACACATGCTCATTGTAGAAAACGTTCAAAGCACAATGAAACATAAGGTTTCAAAAATGCAAATTGTCTCTTAACCTATCAACCAGCAGTAACCACCCTTACACTTTTTTCATTTTCTTCCATTCTACATTTATATTACATATTACACTATCTTTCTTGGTTTTAGTAAATTTCTTGATTTCAGGACATCTCCCTCATACTAGAAGAAATTTACGTTTACCTCAAAACTAAATAAAAACAATGCAGAAATTTCAGAAAATCAAACTACATGGAAGTGAAACAAAAGAAGTAAATACTCATCCTGACAGCCCAGAAGTGTGGAGTCTGGAAGGGGAGTGCAAGCAGCAGCACCAGAGCTGAGGCTGCAGTGAAAAGCGCAGTCATACATTTAAACCTGGGAAATGATCCTGGGGCCAGGCAGTGCAGCCCATGGTTCCATCATCGCCGGGAAAAATAGAGCCATATTGCTTCTCACTATGAAAACCAGTGGGGGTTGTGGTGGAGGAAGAAACTGCCTATCTCAACAGGCAAGCAGCATTGTTTTCTTTCAAACCCCTCCCTCACATACAGTACCACAAAGTGGTGAAACAGGTCACTCTGCACTGAGGAATTCCTAAGGCTCTGCCCCTTACAACGTAACAGTTGCAACGTAACTACCTTAGATACAGAGGCAAACAAAAAGCTGTCAAGCTGAGGAGACAGAGAAGTGTGGCACAAAAGAGGGAGCAGATCAAGGTGCTAGTGAGATAATTGAGTGATGAAGAGATAGCCAACCTAACAGCCAAGGAGATAGCTAATCTAACAGACACAGAGTTCAAAACGCTGGTGATTAAGATGCTCACAGACTTGACAGGTATGCTTAAATACAACAAATGCAGAAAGGAAGAAGTGAAGGCTAGGATATGTGAGACAAAGAAAAATCCACATGAAACCAAAGGTGAAGGGAAGGAAACTGAGGTTCAAATTAATGATTTGGAACATAAGGAAGAAATGAGCAATCAGCCAGTACACAAAGAGGAAACAAGAATTGAAAAAATTAAAGAGAGGTGTTAGGAACCTCTGGGACAACTTTAAACATGCCAATATCCAAATCATAGGGGTGCCAGAAGAAGAAGAGAAAGAGCAAGAAATTGAAAACTTATGTAAAAAAATAATGAAGAAAAACTTCCCTAATTTGGTGAAGGAAATAGACATACAAGTCCAGGTACTACAGAATCCCAAACAAGCTAGACCCAAGGGGGACCACACCAAGACACATCATAATTAAAATGCTAAAGGTTAAAGATAAAGAGAGAATCTTATTTATTTATTTATTTTAATTGTAATTGTGCTTTATTTTGTGGCTCAATACTTTCAGGACAGCCATCATTATTCTTTTTGGTGTTTTCAATCTTCGATAATAGATTGATTTTTTAAAAAATTTTATTGTTGTTGTATTACATCCATCCCCTTTTTGCTCCCCTCTGTACCCCTCCCCACCCACCCATTCCCCCCAAAGTCAATCCCACCTGTTGTCCATGTCCATGGTTCCTTTATACTACGTTCTTGTCTAAGCTGCTCCCCTTCTTTGCCTCTGCCTCCCCCCTCCCCCCAACC